>JANFOE010001024.1:0-600000 GCA_025667525.1 Glebionis coronaria
TGCGATCGCACATTGCGATCGCATATTCCGACGGTTCTTAAGGCTATTTTAAGTCGAAGTGCTGCCCAAATTTCCTTAGCAACATTCCGATCTAAGTGATATTCCGATAGTTTATTGCGATCAGTATTCCGATAGATTGTCACTTAATTATTCCGATAGATTTTGTACCTATATTCCGATCTGGACATTCCGATGGTATTGGTGACAACATTCCGATCTGGATTCCGATGGTTTGGGGTTTTCTTTGACTTTTAAGTTTACATTTTTATTACTTTGTCAAATTTAATTTTCGTCAAGCTTAAATTTTTGTCATTTAATTAATTATAATTTTTAGTTTAGTTTCTAAAAGCTTTTACAGATACTCAACGACTAGTTTTTATTTTACCTTAGTTTAAACTAGATAACCAACCAACCATTTTCTTTTATCCACCAAGAACGACTGAGTCGCACTAATTAACGGTAATCAATTCGAAAAGACTTGGAACAACAAACTTTGATACTTAGTAAATCTTTGTATTACCTTCTATGTAGCTTGTCACCATATCTTGATTCCTCGGTGCCCCAAGCAAGGGGGAGTAAGCACCAAGGGGGAGTCTTTGCAAAGTCCGTCTCTTCAACACCGACTTGTGCAACCTTTTTGCTTCGAAAAAGAGGGGGGAAATGAATAAACTCGTCTTCGAAAATCTTGTCTTTGTGTGATTGAGTTTATGTTTTGTCGGAACCAAAAAGGGGGAGATTGTTAATGCAATAATGCCTAAAAACGTTACTTGCATTTTTCGGTCTCGCTTAGTTTTGATTAAGACAATATGTAAAAACAAGCATTTACGAAAACAACGAAAAACAACGAAAAACGAATTCTTGAGTTCAAGTATTTTTCATTTTACCCATTTTCACTTAAGGTATGAATAAACAAGTACTAACCTTAATCAAGTGATCAAATGATTTAATCTTTTCTTAAAACTCACCTTTTATTAAGTGTGACAAGTTGTTTATTAAACTTTCTTTTTATGAAAATGTTTTATTAAATTAAATATTTGAAATTTTGAAAATGGCATATTCTTTTTTGATTTGGAATATTCTTTAAGGATATTTTATAATCATATAAGATCTCCACCACTAAAGGACAAAAAGGGAGCGGAGTCTACTCTGGCGGTTCTCTAGTGCCTAGGCGGTTCCTTATCGATAAGGTACCACCGGCTGAGATAAGGAACCGCGGGCAGATATAGCCGTTGGCCCTTTGTCCTATAAATAGTGGACCTTTCTCAGATTTTCTCTTCACCTCTTTTGCACATAAATTTCCAGATTCAAACATACTTCTTAAATCACTCAAATCCTTGATCATTTGATTGATTACTACTTGTTTAGAAGTGAATCTATCCCATCCAACCCTTCCTCTTCAAGTGCAAAGAGAAGAACACTATCCTTGTGAAGTGTTGAGTCCACTACCAAAGATCCTTTCAAGATAAAATTTTATACTTTTGTTGTTGTGTTATAGTTGTGAAGATCCAAGTAGTTGTGTCTATTTGGAAGTTGTGTATGTACTAAGTATAGTTGTGTAGATTCGTCCTAGCTACGATTAGGGCTCGACTTTTAGCTTAGAGTCGGAAATTGGTTAAGCAACGTGTATGGTTTTCTCCACCATAAGGAGCTTGTTGTGTAGTGAAATCTCGAGTAAGGAGTACTCGAGGAGTGGAGTAAGAACTAGGAGTGAGCTTCGTTGTCGAACAACTATAAATCCTTGTTGTTTGGTTTGATCTTTCTATACCCTTAACTCTTTACATTCTTTATTCTTTGTGTATACATTTGTTAGTATTAGTTTAGTTACACTATCATTATTCATATTGTGCATAAGAAGATTTCACATAGTTCCTTAAGTCTATGTTTTTGAAAAAGGATTTTTTTTAAAACCATCATATAACAAGTAAATATAAGAAACTATTCAACCCCCCCCCCCCCCCCCCCCCCCGTTCTAGTTTCTATGGTATTAGACATTAACTGTCCATAACAGAAATATCAGAATCAAACTTCGGTAATCCAAACATAAGCTCAAATATAAAAGGTTAAGTACTGAAAGGAAAAGAACGAAACAATGTCCAAACAACCAAAGTAATGTATTAGTGCATAAAAAATAAAGGAGTCTGGATAGCTTCCATCCAATGCGTGTACTCTCTTAGAAGTCCTAAGAGCGTCCCTGTGTACCTGCCGTTTTGAACATGAAAGGAAAACTACGACTGAGCATAACGCCCAGTGAACAGATATGAAGCATGATAATAATGTACTGGAATAGAACGGATAACAAATACAGAAAACTATAACTGTTATGAAAATAAGGGAAAGTTGTGTCAAATCTGAGAAGTCTGATTTATAAATGAGAAAGCTGAATTATTAACTTTTAAATATGAAAACATGCATTTACTGTATTTTAATTGCCAAGAGCTTATATAGGTCATGTGCTGTAACAAATGTTTTATGAATAACTAGAGGGGTGACCTCATCATGCTGTAGAGGGGTGACCTCTAAATAATATGCTAGGTGGAGGGATCAGCTCCATTGTGAAGGATGTAGAGTACACACCACATTAACTTGATAACTGTAAACTGATAAGCCCAGGATGCATCCATACGCCCCACTAATAATACTGATAAAATGTCCAAGCCGAGCTGAATGGGACGCTGCAGGATATCACTCTCCTACAGGTGAGTCATGACACCGGTGCCTCAAGTGTCATGGTTACGGTACCTCCGTAACTAGTACAACTAACTGGTCACGCTTGTATATAAGGCTTAGGCAATATTTTAGTTATTAAAATAATTTATGATAATTTATAACATATGCTGGGGAAAACATTTGACTGCAGACGGGGAATCCTAATCATGCATAGAAAGGAAGTCCTTACTAAAAGGACCGAAAATCCGTACCTCGTGTCCAGTAACCGACCGAGATCAACTGACAAAAAGTCTACTCTGATTTCATGCGAGCTACATGAATAAAGGACGCGAATAAGTAACTGATATTCGTTTATTTTATTTATCTTAACTGTACTTAGTTAATTTATTTATTCTTGTAATACTGTTAATAAATAAATTGATAAGTTTGAATGTTCTAATAATTCTGATTAACTATTCGTGTTCTATTATTAATTACGGTATAACACGTATTCTGACGTTATAATATTTCTATATTTAGTAACCTGCTAAAAATTGAAAGTTTCCTAAATTAGAAAGTTTCCAAAATCATTTATAATTTCTATAATAAAATTATACCCTTTCAAATCTTATAAAACTATTTTAATCTAATCCATTTAAATATACAACTAAGACATTTATAAAATTAAGTAATAAAAGGTATAATTTAAAAATCTTCATTTTTTTATTAATAAACTATATCCCGAGCCTACCGAGATACCCCTATCTCGATCGCACTAAAACAATCAATATATATATATATATATATATATATATATATATATATATATATATATATATATATATATATATATATATATATATATATATATATATATATTAAATCTGCCTATTAGATTAGCGACAGAAAAATTTGTCATCAAAAGTGTGACCAAAAGCTGTGTTTTAAAACTATCAATAAAAACTGTCATAAACAATCTGCGACAGAAATTAGCGTCGCTAATCTGTCCCTAATCTCATTTTAAAATTTCTATTGTTTTGTCTAATCTTTCCCTACTGCTAATATATAATGTTTCTACTGATTTCATAACGATACTTATTGTTTTAGAACTTCCAAACGCCCCCTTTTTATTAATTAGATACCCGAATGGGTTGTTTGGCTATCTTTGGTCGAACTCAGCCTAGGCCGCCCCTGTGTTGGTCACGGCTGGGCAAGGAGTGAGGCTAACGAGACCTCAGGTCTCGGTTTCATTTATCCCAAACAGACCCGACCCCTTTTCTAAAAGTACAAGCCCTTGTTTGGGGTTGTTTGCACCCGGCTGGCCAAAAGAGACACCACCGAGACCTTATGGTCTCGGTTGGGCATCAACCAACACCAAAACCAAACCTTCCTTTATGATTATTACCATGTTTAACCCGCTGTTTTGTTTTATTGATCACGGCTGGGTAACAAAAACTATCAGCGAGAGTCTTAAGACTCTCGGCTCCACAACCCAAGTCCATCACAACCCGACGCCCTTAATATGGATACTATAACATACTCGCTGTTTTCCATTCGTATATATCAAAATCAACACAAAAACGTGATACAAACTGAAGATCGAACGAGGGTGATTACCGTTATGATGGTTAACGAAGGATGGATGATTACACACGAATTACTATGGAAGAATCGAGCCTGGATCCCCCTTTTTTTCTACTGCCGGCGGCCACCACACATACACAAACCCTAATTTTTTTTTGTTTTCTGTTTTGACACAATAGGGGAGGGTTCTCCCGTGTATATATTTTCCCAAGCAAAAACCGGGCCTAAGAGCCCATTAAGCCTTCTTCTTTTTATTTTAAAACCGCCGACCATTTTTTATTTATATAACTTTTCATTTTTTTTATTTTCTGTAAACGTAAACCCTATTCTGTAACTAAATAATACATACTAAGTATAATACTGAAACTTAATAGTTATATTCTGGATAATTATTATTTTGTTGTATATAATTAAAACTAGGACTACGTTTTTACTGTTGCGTTTAGTTTACGTTAAAGCTGAGAACTCGCGTATTTAATATTCTTAGTTTTTAAATGCGGGTTTTACAATTCTTCCCCTCTAAAAAAATAATTCGTCCTTGAATTATGGATACGATTATGCTGGGGTTTTACAATTCTTCCTATCTAAAAATAAAATTTGTCCTCGAATTAAAGGTAATTTAAGTTGATGAAGTTTATCTAAGCTGAAAGACATATAGACTGAAAGGACATATAAACTGAAGGACATGTAACTGAAAGACATACCCGAATCAAAACTAAAAGTGAGGATAGGAAGTCCGTATAGACTCCTCTGTTTCACAAGTGACCACCCATTCGGTATGGTTCCTCCATAGGATCTTGACGAAAGGAATGGTTTTCCTTCTCATAACTCGATCATGGCGATCTAAGACTGCTCTGGGTTCTTCAATATAAGATAGGTCCTCCCGAATCTGATCGAGTGGATAATTAACTTTGTGAAGCTCATGATAGTTGTACCCTCTGAGTAGTGATACATGGAACACGTTATGGACGTGTACAAGCTGAGGCGGTAACGCCAACCGATAGGATACCTCACTAACATGTTCGAGGATTTCGTACGGTCTGATGTAGTGAGGGCTAAGCTTGCCCTTAAGGCCAAAACGTTTGACCCCGCGTGCTGGTGATACTTTGAGAAATACACGATACCCAGTCTGAAATAATAGATCTTTGCGATGCTTGTCGGCATAACTCTTCTGGCGAGTACGCGCTTCTTGCAACTTTGTCTTAGCAATGGAGACCTTTTCATTGGTAAGCTCTATTAATTCTGGTCCCTCAATCAAACGTTCTCCAACCTGATCCTAACAAATAGGGGCACGACACTTTCTGCCGTATAACATCTCGAAGGGAGCGCGCTTGATACTGGCATGCGAATTGTTGTTGTAGGCAAACTCGACCAAGCAGATATAGTCATCCCAATGTCCTGTCCATTCTAATGCACAGGCGCATAGCATGTCCTCCAAAGTCTGGATGGTGCGCTCTGACTGACCGTCCGTCTGTGGATGGAAAGTTGTGTTGAGCTTGCGCCTAGTTCCCCAAGCTTTATGCAAACCTCCCCAGAAGTGAAAAGTGAAACATGGATCCCTGTCTGATATAATTTCTGAAGGTGTACCGTGTAATCGTACAATTTCTTTTGTGAATAGATATGTTAATTTACTGACTACGAAATCTTTACGAATAGGGATGAAGTGTGCTGATTTAGTCAAGCGATCGACAATAACCCAGACTGCATCGTGTCTCCTCTGAGTCTGTGGTAATCTGGTGACAAAATCCATAGAGTTCTTATCCCATTTACACATTGGAATTTCTAATGGCTGAAGCAGACCTCTGGTATGCTGATGCTCTATCTTAACCTGCTGGCAGGTTAGACATTTAGAAACAAAAGTGGCGACATCCCGTTTCATACCGCTCCACCATAAATTCTGCTTAAGATCGTGGTACATCTTAGTGGAACCTGGATTGATAGAAAACGGAGAGCTGTGAGCCTCATTCATTACTACTTCTTTGAGAGTAGGGTCTTCTGGAACGCAGAGTTTGGTACCCTGCCATACGATACCATCATCATCGATACGAAAGTCATTTTGCTGGTCAATATTCTGGACAATCGCCCAAATTTCACCATCATCCTTTTGTGCGGCTTTAATCCGAGAAAGTAAATCTTGTTCCACTCTCAGTCTAGCCCAGTAGCCTCTTTGTCCACGTACTAGGAGCTCTATATCATACCGCTCTAAGTCCCGAATAATTTCCTCCTGAACCTTTATGCCATTTATCATTCCTGACTTTCTGCTAAGGGCATCTGCTACTACATTTGAATATTAGTCTCATAGTCTTTTAGCAGGTCCAACCATCGCCCTTGTTTCATGTTCAGCTCTGGCCGTGTAAATATGTACTTGAGACTTTTGTGATCGGTGAAGATATCACACGACTCACCGTATAAATAATGCCTCCAGATTTTGAGGGCGAAAACGAATGCTGCGAGCTCTAGATCATGCGTAGGATAATTCTTCTCATATGGCTTTCGCTAACGTAAAGCCTAGGACATGACTTTCCCATGCTGCATAAGTACACAGCCCAACCCTTTTCCTGAAGAGTCACTGTAAATCCGATAACCACCTGTACCAGATGGGAGAGTAAGGATCGGCGCTGAAATTAAACGATGTTTGAGTTCCCCGAAACTCTTTTCTCTCTCCTCGTGTGAAATCCATGATTTTACCATGATAAAAATGTAATAAAAGTTTACCCAATGATACTAGAACATTTCTCAACCTAGTAGTAATAATCAATTTTCGAGGACGAAAATTCAAGATGGCATGTGGATGGTGTAAAATCCGAGATTTTTCTTACATTAAATAATAATAAACTATATTTCAAAAATCTATTTTGAGCAATACAAAAATTATTGGATTTGAAAACAAGACAAAGGTCGCACAAATCTGCGTACCGACAGTTATTAAATTGAATTATATAATTTATTGTTGAGAGATACTTAATAAAACGATTTATTAAATTATTTAATATTTCATTCTAATAATGTACGGAGAGATTAAATGAGAAGTATTTTTTTATTAAAACAATACTTATTTTATTAAAACGATATACGATAAATAATCTTCGTTTAATTGAACAAACACGTTATTCATATTTATAAGTCATATAAATACTTCATTTTATCGGAGAAATCATTTTAAGATTAATGACGCGGTTTTCGTAAGACGAATCAAATTTTATAAAACATAATTGAGCCTCGAATAAATTATTAACAAACATATAATAAATGTTACACTATAAGCCCCTACAGAATACCTACAACTATAGCCCTAAACTATAAGGAACTTTGCAAATTGTTTTTATAACTTTGAAATGGTATATATAGGTACATTAGGGTTTCTTATTCATTTAACCCTAACCCTAAACCTAATAAATATACACACTTTAAAAGTGGCAGCCGCCACTTTTTCGTCCAACTTTCGGCCACCATAAAATACTTCCGCCGCCACCTTTAATTTATAGATCACGTAGATCTATACATATATTCACCATCCATGCTCTAGCCGCCACTTGTACTCCATTTTCGTGGCTCCTAGCCACCAGCCGCCACCTCGTTGAGGGTGTTTATCTTGGATTTATACTCCAGCCGCCACCCATTGTATAACCATTGTGGACATCCCACGTGACCACCCCCTCCACCAACAGATAGCCGCCAGCTACCACTTATGTGCCGCCACTGAGACCTCATGTCACCACCAAATACTCCAGCCATCTTATTCGTGGCCATCAACTACCAGCCATCCCATGCATCATCACCAGCCACCATCTTCAGCCGCCACTATTGAAGACCCCACTGCCACCAATCGTGGTGTCCTGTGACCAACACATCCAGTCACCATCATCAACACGACGTCACCCTCCATCTGGAAAAGACTACCGCCACAGCCATGGTGGTTACCACGCGACAGTCACCACAACTGCAGCCTCTTGCTGCCATCACCATTACCATCGTTATAGGGGTGGTCTCAGCCACGAACCACCCTAGATCCACCATGCAACCACCACAGATCCACCAGCCGTGGCCTCCTTGTCGTCATGCATCACCACCACTATTGGGTGTGTTTGTTTTTGCGTTTACAGGCCCACTAGGGGCGTTTGGATCTGTAGTTAACAGCCACCATTAAAGGGGTGTTTGGTTTTGGACAGAAAAGTACATAAGGGTGCGTTGGGTTAGCATAGATCCATACGGATATGTTTAGATCTGCTGTCGGAAGCGACATGCATGGCGTTCGGGGATGGGGATTGCAATAGTAGCATCGGGGGTGTTTGGATCTGCTGATAAAGGGGGCGTTTGGGACTGCAGGAAGCTTAAGGAGCTGTTTTGGATTAATAGCAGACTTAAAGGAGCGTTTGGGATTGCTGATGACGACGAGTACACGCTAGGCTGCTGATTGTTAGCGATAGGGGTATTCGATGTACTATGTGCTTTATGATTTGTATACTTGATCATCCTTGAGTTGTATTACACAGGTGAGTTCATAGCCTCGTATTTTAAATCTTGTTATGATTTTACTAACCCGCGAGGGGGATACATGCTATTAAATAATTGTAACTTGTTTGACAATATAACTATAATTTATTTTATAAAACGTAAATTGAACTGTAACCTGTTTTGACAATATGATTGATAATTATTTTATAGAACGTAAATTGAACTGTTGTCTTTAATTACATTTGCCTATTGTAGAAACTGTTAAATTATTGTAATTTCCCGAATGTTATAAATAGATCTATTGGGATTGATGATCCCCATCTGGGTGAGTCATGCTCACTGTGCCTTGGCCGGGGAAACAGATGTATACCATGTTGGAACTGGGGTTTGGGTGTCTTTTTGTAGGACACCAAGTTCTCATCTGTTGAGGACTATGGAAAGTTAAGCTTCAGTTTTGAGCAATAGGAGAAATGTAATTACTTTGTAGTATATAGCTTTGTGCATTGATACTATCTTTAAGGTTTGCGTTCCTAAACTAAATTTATATTGTTTAGCACATTAATAAATGGAATAATTAGACACTTTGAACTTGATTTTTATATCAAATATAGAACAACACTAGGTAGGACATTTAAAGTTCTAAACTATGATGTTACAAAACTCTATGAATTCACCAACTTTATGTTGATTGTTTTAAGCATGTTTTTCTCAGGTAATTAAACAAGATTATTTAAGCATGGACTGAGCATCATTTAGGAGCATAAAAATGATGGGGGATCTATCTTTTTACTGGGATACTTATAACAAATGTTATTCAATGATTTAAACGATTGTACCAAATTAATGCTTACATCAACTATATTTGAAAAATCATATAATTATGATTAATGCTTTGTATGCCATTTGTTCATCGATCCACCACTGTGATACGATCTGGAGGTGTTCTAGAGAATGGTATCAGAGCATTAGTTATAGAGAACCAGATAAATTTTTAAATAAAATAAGAATAAAATATTTTTCTTATATTTAAAATTGGACTATAACTTTACAAAAATATTTTGGGATTTTTTTGGTACATATTTAGAGAGCATATATCATAGAGAGCATGCATAACTATATGATTTAAGTGCGCATTCATTATTCTATGTATTTATAGATTGATGGTATTAGATGTTAACTCTGTATGCATTTACGTATTATGACTATTTAATATTTTGTTATAAAATATTAAAACACCCAAGATATTTAATGAAACGTATAAACATGCCATGTTAGTAGGGAGCTTTATAGTAAAGATGTTCCATCTCGATATTACATTTTGACTGAGTGGTTGGGTTTACGATTTAAAGTGCCCTCGCTCCTCAAACGTTTATAGAATGGCTTCTGAAGTATAATGGCCCGAACCGTGACAATCCGTCAATTTATGGTTGATATTTTATTCTCAAATATTATTTAAAAACATTATTTTAATGTTATATTATGAACTCACTCATTTATGGGAAGAAATTTGGATTTACGACTTGAAGTAGCATCGACTACGTCTAAACCGGAGGATTCTACGTTACGTGCTTACGTTTACATACACTGTTTTGGTGACAGTCCGACATTTTAGGAAATAAATTTATCCGTGAATATTATTTTTGGATTTTAATTTTGAGTTGGTTCATAAACTCACAAATTTACGAGAAGAGATTAGGACTTACGATTTTAATTTAACGTCCTTTACGACTAAACCGGAAACCTTAGGATTACGTATTTACGTTTTCGAACTCCGTTTTTGATGAGACAATTTTTATTAGATTCGTTTTGTGCCGTTGATCCATAATTTATAAAAACATTTTTCGTAAAACGACCCGAGGGCACGTAAATCGAGGAAACTAGAATCGAGGAATACCCGTAAATTAGTGGGATGGGACAAGTTTTACACTTTCCCACCCCACTATATGGACGGCTAAATAAGCTACAACACACTCCATGATGTGTCAAAATTTCAACTAACAAGTTAACACTTGTTAACTTGAAGCTTACAAAGTAAGCTACCAACCTCAAAACCATTTCTTCCAAACCATTCACTCATTCCATCCCATGCAAACCACTCATACTCTCCCCCCTATCTCTCAATATTTCGTCCACCACCACCCTAAAACACCCTCATTTGATCAAATTTAACCACAAAATCTTATGTTATTCACACATATGATGGAAACCTCTTCAAGCTCTATTGATTGGTGGTGATTTTAACATCCAAGGAGAAGATTTGGTGATGTTCAAGGGCTGATTTCTACATGAAGTTTACAAGTATTGGTGGCCATGAAGATTGGTGTTGATCTATCACAAGTCCTTCCATCAAAAATCTAAGCCTTGATGAATACCTACACAATCTTGGTGGTATAAAGATTGTTCTTCCCATCCTCTTGTTATTTTGATTATGTAATCATGTATTTTCTTTCTATTTGTTTATGTATATGATGAATATATGATGATAAAAATGTTGTGTGGGGATCAAGTGTTGATAAATATGATTAAAAAGATGAAAAACCATAAGAAACAAGGCTAAAATCTTGCTTAAATTGTTGGCTGTATAAAAACAGTAAGTAACCAAGTTATGAACTGATAAAATTGCATGGTGGAATCCATTTACAGTAAGTGTTAGATTTCATACACATGTGAGAGTTGGACATGCAATGGAATCATCAAAATAAGTGAGATATGATCAAAACAAGATGAGTGTGCCAATCTGAATAGTCTGTTTTGTAGGGACTGTTAAGGATAGTTAAACATGGAATAAGCAGTAGATATAACTAACTTATTTGTGGCATATAATATTAAGTTTATGCCATCCAAAAATGAGTTTCTAGCTCCTTATAGAACTCAAGATATGATAAAAATAGTGAAGATGAAACTAAAAATCAGATTTTGAAGAATTAATGTTTAATAGTATTATATAAGCACTCAAACTAATACAATATAAAAATGAATTAAAACCGACTAACTTATAAATTTTATTTATATAAATATGTATAAGGTTAAATAAATGGATACTTTATAAAAATGGTAGTTGAATAAGATTTATAAGTTATAAAAACTATAAACATGATTTTTTACGACTTTTTCGGCTATTACCGTAAAATTAACGTTTTTCGCCAATTAAAACATAGACGATCGAACCCGTCTAATGTAAAGTTTTTAAAAGTCATATACTGATGTATAAGTACCTAATACAAGTAAAAACCGATAAAACCCGAACTATATGACATACGGACATTAACGAGCTAATTTAGTATTATTGGACTAATAATACAACAAAATGGGCTAAACACTTATAAATTTACTCATTGGGCTTAACCCACTTGGGCCCAACATGTAAAGTATAATACTGATAATAAAAGTATAATTGGGCTAATAAAATGTATTGGGCTTGTAATGGGCCTGTTGGGCCTCCAAAATGTAAACAAGTTGAGCTAGTGTAACTAGTATAAAAGTTACCAACACATAAACACTATAATGAATGAGTAAAAATGTATAATCCCACTTGATCATCATCATATGTATAAAATCATCATATGTATACATGATTGTTATTTTTATAAAGTCATTTGACAAGAGTCTAAGACGAGTATTATTTGTCTAGGTTTCCGTGATTGAAGCACGTACCGTACATCCGAATCGCCGATAATCGCCTTCCCATATCAACGTGAGTTCATAGCCTCGCACTCTTTTAAATGTTTTTATGAAATGTTTTATAAACCCGCGAGGGAGATAACATGTTAGTTTTTATGAAATATGACACTAGTTGTCCCGATTGTTTGTTTATTGATTTGGACCCGAATGATTGTATGACCCGATGAATGATTAAATGACCCGATAGATGAAATGAAAAGGATTATTAAAGTTAGGTTATGTCACTAAAAGTCCCATTAGCATGAATTGTGAACTACCGGGATTTGGTAGACGCTTATGCATATAATAGTACTATTTGGTGACGATCGCCTCAGTTCGCGCCTTGACGGTTGATCCCCGTCGTGCCACATTGATTGGTAAGCGAATTTATGTATGAGAAGATTTACATAAGCGTGATTATTGTGACGACACGCTAATTTAGATGGGCAAATTAAGTTTCGGGCTAGCTACCCATTGTTGGTTATAGTAAGGTAACAATGTCATGCGGCTTATAATAATCCAATTAACGAAATACTGCTATACGCACCGAACTACGATGTAATGCCTGACTAGCAATACGGGGTCTTATTATTGATTTTATGTTCGTGTTTTGGTTATACATAACCATTTTCATATAACGGTTTTTATTTAACTTTATACAACGTTATAAAACGTATTGTATCATATAATGATTTTGAAGGCAAAAGCCTATATTATGATTTTTGATAAGGATTTGTATAAAATGACGTTGGCTATTTTATTGCCTATTACAATGATTTGTACAAAATGATTTTCGGTAATAATTATATACCGATGATATATTGATGGTTTATTAAACTCTATGAATTCACTCGACGTTATCGCTGACCTTTTATTTTAACATGTTTTATCTCAGGTACTTGAAGATAATTCTCGGGAAGACAACAATGGCCCACACTTAAATTATAATTTCCATTCAAATGTTTTATAAAACCTATATTAGATACAATGACTTGGGACCTATGTAAATTTGATATTTGTGAATGGAAATGCTTTATTAATAAACGACGCGATTTTTAAGCGTTGTCTATGATGTGAGTAATGTGCTATCCCGTAACACCAACGAGTCTTCCGCTGTATTGAATTGTGTAAATTTGGGGGTGTTACAGTTTGGTACCAGAGCTCTCGTTATAGAGAACGAAAGATTTTTAAAACTAAGGTTTTGAATAAAACATTTCAAAATCTTTTAACTATAAATTTTTTTCACAAAATGTCTAAAAATCTTTTGACTATAACGGTGCCGAAGAATTCCCGAGTTACCGACAAGGCCAGACTGAGAAGTGTTATTTTAATATATATATAACTTGTATTATATATATATATATATATATATGATGTAATTTGATTACATGATTGTTTGATGATTATTTAAATATTTATACGAGGTATTTATACGACGTAGATTGTCACAAGAAACCCTAACTCCCCTAGTAAATTAATCGAAGCTATTCCCGTAGGAATTCTAGTTATTCCAGATCTAAACCAAGTTGTGGATATCTATGATCCCAACAAAATGGTTGATATTCGTAGAAATGTAGATAGTAGTTGATTATGATTTTGAAGAAGAATTGGCGAGAATAAATCTAATATCGATGTCATGATGATCTTTCCTTATAAAGTGGAGTTTGACGAAACGTTACCACCTGGAAAGGTGTCAACTGATTCGGTGTCACCCAATTCTTAAATTTGAAATTGAAAGGGTGAATGTTGAACTTGAGGCTGTCATTGGAACCATTACCCAAAAGCCTCATGCCACTAGTACCTTTCCGAGAAGTCTAATTCAATGTGTGAGTCATTTCATACTAGTGACTTATTTGATAACTATTGCTGTAAGAGCTATAGGATTGGAAATTAAGTGTTGATCATATCGAGCTTTTATTTCCCTATTAAGGTCTAAGAATAAGGTTGAAAGTTTTGGAAAATGAGGTAGGATATCGAATTGAGTATAAGTTAATTGGAAACTTGAATGAAGTAAAATTTAACCCGTATGGAATATGAAATTGTTAAGAGGAAGTCATTAATTGAATTATAAGGTTTTAAATGATTGTTATTTTGTGTTAAGGGTTGTTCATAGGCCATTGTCCAATGACGAGGATGCCCAGTGTCCGAAAAATAAATTGAAGAAATCTTCTTCTAAATTGGGACCGATGGATCTTCTGGGACATGTGGAACACCTAATGACTCTTGTAGATTAGTATTCATGGTGGTATCTTTTAAAAATAATCCCTAACTTAACTGAGACATCATTTGGTAGGATTAGTTCTTGGAATTGTATGACATAGTGACACGTAATGTGTTACGGTACAATTTTGACTTGTTTGTGATTAATGAAAAGACTACCTTTGATTGGTAAATTCTACTGTATCGATGATATCTATCTTTTATTGCTTCATCCTAATGTCCTCATTAGTGATGCAACCATTGAACAAGCACTCATCTCGGTTTAAGTTGCGTTGTATATCCTTCTCTCTGTATTCCTGAGTGCCATCGAGGTAATGAACCTCATGATTATTTGGCTAAGCTCATTTCCTATTATATTGTAGTTAGTTCTTGGTGAACAACTTTTCAACACTCTGTTGCAGATCACTCATTGTTTTTATAAAGATAAAACAATATTCCTTGAGAAAAATTGGATTTTCATCATTATACGGATTATTTAAAGTGAGATTTATAAGTGATTGTTATCGAAATGAAGTTGTTTATAAAACACATTGGAAACCTTAATTGTTTTCATAACAAAGAAAATCTTTGTAAATTTATTTTTGATTCTTATTTAAGAATTAAGAATGAAAATGTTTTTATTATAAACATGATGATAAAATTTTGACGAACTGAGTATTGCATCGTTAATCTTGAAATTGTATATAGTTGCGCGCCTACATACAATTTGGAAGGGACCATGCAAGGCTGATTAGTAGTCACCATAAAATTGTTAATGAACATTACATTTTGTTTGAAGATTGTGAAAGTTTAAATTTTATGAGATCTGCAAGAAGTGAAAAATAGGGACATATTGATAGGGACACCTACATATGTGCCCGTACTATTTATTCTTTCGAGTCAAATTTACTCATCTGTGGAATTTTTCTTATTTGACAATTGATACTCCCTTCTTGTCCCGTTTCTCCCGTGGCAAGATTCTTTGGAAAAGTATTTGATTACCGAGTGTTGATACCCGACTGGATGTATCAACGTTCCTATCATTTCTTTTGATTAGATTTCATTTTAATGACCTGGGTAACGATCCAAGGAGCTTTCGAATGCGTACTCGAATCATGAAAACATGGGATATACTCATATTCGTTAATGTTTTCGTTTGTATCTGATTTGAAATTCTCTCGCGTAGATCATGCGTTAACCTCTTCTTAAGGTTAGTTTTGTCTCCAGATATCTTTGAATTGTGAAGGATTATGAGTTATTATTAGTCTTTTGAGAAGTTCACATCTTATCGACGGCAATTAAACTGAAAAGTTGATAGTGCCAGTAGAATGGATTGATTGATTACGACATGACGACATTGTCTTAATTGATGGGAACTCGAGTAGAATTCCCCTAAAAGATAAGATGTTGATTATCAAAAGTTATTTAAATAATTCTTGATGGATGACCATATCCTGCATTTAGACTTGAAATTATACGATGAATGGTTATGTACTAGTCATAGATATTATAATGTAGAAGCAACCTAATATGAATGTATTAAAAGATGTTCATGCTATCTGAAACTTTAGGAGGTATTTGCTGGTGAATTACCTAGACTTTCGCCATTAAGTCAAGTTGAATTTGGAATTGATTATATTCCCGGTGCTGCACCTGTGGCATGTGCACTGTACGTCAGCACCATCTGAATTAAAGGAATTACCGTACAACTGAGAGAGTTGTCGGAGAAAGATTTTATTCTACCGAGCTCGTCATCATGATGAGATATGGTGTTATTATTTCTTATATATATTGATTACCGTGAACTAGGTAAATATACGATTAAAAATCTATATCCACTACCCAAGATGATAGATTTGTTCGATCATTTACAAGGTTCTAGCGTATATTCGAAAATTTGATTCACGGCATGGTTATCATCAACTTCGCATCCGCGAAAAAGATTATCTATTCCAATCACTACATTCAGAACTCGTAATGAAGATTGTGAGTTTCATGTTATGTCGTTTGGATTGACTAATACACATGTAGCATTCATAAATTTGGTGAATCACGCGTGTAGGCTGTAATTTGATAAATTCATGCTTGTGATCATTAAGGACCATTTGTTTGTTTATGTTAGAAATACGTTTTAACGTATATTAGAAGTATCGGTCACTCCACAATATGATTTATGTTGTAATAGCTCGTAGTTAACAAATAGTTATTAGTTACTTATTAAGTTAAGTAAGAACCGGTCCATGGGCTTGTCATGGACCGGCCCAAGCCTATTGTAAGCTTGGAGTATAAATACCCCTTTCCACCATGGAAAGGGGTTGGTTGTTGTTCATGTTTTCATATTAATAAAGACACATTTTCTCTCACTTTCTCTCTCTAGTTTCTCTCACTAGAAAACATCAACCCACTTCATAGATTCATAGGTTATTAATATTCTACATTTGGTATCAAGAGCTATGGGGTGATTTAAGGTAAGGATTGTGTTGCTTTTTTAGTTTTTGAATCAATTAGTGATCTTTAGAAAAAATCAATCTTGAATCTTGTTGTTTTTGGTGTTTTTGTTATTGGGAATGATTGATAAGGATTGGGTTTAGCTTATTTTGGTAAAAATCATAAAACTTTTTGTGGTTTTTGATCAAAAAATCGGATTTAAAGCTGTTTTTCAAGTCTCGAACATATATTTCCAGTTTATTCTGAATAGGGATTCCGAATAGGAAGGTTTTCAGAATAGCAGGTTTATTCCGAATAGACATTCCGAATAGGACAATTTTCAGAATAGCAGGATTTTTTCCGAATAGACTTTCCGAATAAGAAGATTTTTCCGAATAGCAGCAACTTTCCGAATAGCAATTCTTTCCGAATAGCAATTCTTTCCGAATAGCCCATCTTTCCGAATAGCAATTCTTTCCGAGTAGCCCATCTTTCCGAATAGCCAATATTTTCCGAATAGCCAATTCTTTCCGAATATCTTTCCGAATAGCCTATTATTCCGAATAGCAAAGTCTTCCGCATAAGGTTTATTCAGCATAAGGTTTATTCCGAATAGGGCATTTTCAGAATAGGGTTATTCCGCATAGGGTTATTCAGTATAAGGGTTTTTCAGCATAGGATTATTCCGAATAGGTACTATTCCGAATAGGGTTTATTCTGAGTTAGGGTTATTCCGTATAAGCAAGTTCAAGGGGTATTTGAGTTTTTTCGACGATCTTTAGTGGATTTAATCTTGAGTTCAACCAACACAACACAAATTCTCAACCTTTCTTCACTGCTCGATCAACCGATAATCTTTGAGTCTTTTAAGTGATCACAATGAATCCGAGTTCATTAATGCCTCAGATGACATCTCTTACGGACATCTCAATTATAACGGGAACTGATAGTCGTCCATCGATGCTTATTAAAGAGGTGTTTGAGGCATGGCAGGGCCGTATGATGCAATACTTGAAGGGCAAACCAACATACGGAAGGCTTATGGTCAAATCGATTTTGAATGGTCCACTCGACTATGGTACTATTGTGGCAAATAACGTGTCTCGACCAAGAGAATATGAAGAACTCACACCGGCACAACAACTCATTGCTGATGCTGATGAAAAGGCTCTACAGACTCTTCTCCAAGCTCTTCCGCATGATATTTATCGCATGGTAAGTCAATATACGGTTGCCAAAGATTTATGGGAACGTCTAAAGGTGTTGCTACAAGGTACGTCTCTCACCAAATAGGAAAGGGAATGTCAGTTGTATGATCTGTTTGATAGATTCACGTACAGCCCAGGGGAAACACTACACGACTATTACTTTAGATTCACTACTCTAATGAATGATCTGAATGTATACAATCTCGTGATTGCTCCATTCCAGGTTAACACCAAGTTCTTGAATACTTTACCTCAAGCTGAATGGGGTGAGTATATTACCGATGTTAAGTTGACCCGGGATTTGCATAAGTGCAATTTAGATCAAATCTATGCTTTTCTTCAGCAGCATGAGAAACATGTGATTATGCACCGTTCTCCTCGAGGTATGTACCCTGATTCCTTAGCTTTGATGGCGAATCAACCAAGCTTGTCACACAACAACACACCTTATATCTTGGGACATCAAGCCTATCATCCATCACCTTACATGACACCAACCTTCCCCCAATACTCGATTCTACCGCAACCACCCACCTCACATCAGCAACAATATCGGTTCAATGCACCTTCACCACAGTATGCTTCACAACTTCATCAAGCAAATATTGCACCTTATGCTCAGCAGTCATATTCTTCTTATCAAGAGAATGCAGCATATCCAACAAGCTACCCTGATCAAATGAGTATTCCTTCTAGTGATTATGCAGCTCATCAAGACCAAGAAATGTATTGTGATGATGAGGAAGTCCCCATTCCTGTATTCCAACAAGGAGCTGACCCAGTTGAAGTGCTAACCACTATGTCTGCTTACCTCACAAGGACTTTAAGCAAACGAGGATACAGAGGATCAGCTCCAACCAACAATCAGTTGAGGAATTCATCCAATTCTCGTCAACAAGCTACTATTGAGAATGGCAGGGTCATGGTTCAGCCTATTCAACCATATCAGGGGAGACCTACCACATCAACTACCAATGCTCGCACGATCAATCAGGCACCAATGGTCACTCCTGCTCCACGGGCTAATTCCACAGGCAAGTTGCGAATGATTACATGCTACAACTGCAAGGAAGAGGGTCACATGTCCAGGGATTGTAAGAAACCCAAGAGGAGAAGGGATGGACAATGGTTTGCAGAGAAGATCTATCTGGTTAATGCTCAGGCACAAGGAAGGGAACTTGATGAAGAGGAGCTTGCATTTCTTGCTGATCCAGGGATTGCTGAACAAGACGTTGTCACCACACAGAATGCAGCATACCAAGCCGATGATCTTGATGCGTATGACTCAAACTGTGATGACTTTCAATCTGCAAAGGTTGCTCTCATGGCAACTATCTCCAGCTTAGGGCCAGAAAAGAGATATGAGGTACTTATTAATACCACCAATAATACCACTGATGCTAGTATTCAACCACATCAAGTTGTGCAAGAGAGTGCTGATTCGAATGAATCTTCGGTGGTGAGTCTTTCAAATGAGGAGACAAACAATGATAGCAATATCAATGTGAGTCCCCAGACTTTGAGTGAATCACAACCGGGACCCATTTCGCATACGCCTACTTCTGCTCAACAAGATTTGGTCATGGTTCCTGCTACATTACTTAGCCAAATGAATGCTGCACTCTTAGAAACCTTAGCTAAGAATAAGAATTTGTCTGATGAGCTTACCTTAAGCAACGAGAAAGTTCAAACCTTGGAATTAGTGCCCTCGTCTAGTGTTCTAACTAATCTTGAATATGATCATTTTAGAAACAAACAAATGGGTCACTTGCAAGAAATTGAAAACTTAAGAGCAAATCTTTCTAATGAACTTAAAGAAAAAGAGTTAGTGGTCACTAATTTTCAAAAACTTCAAACGGATTTTGAGTCACTCGAGTCTAAGAAGAATGAAATGGAGATTAATGCTACTAATAAGATTAGAAGTCTAGATTACTTGCTTTTAAGACAATACGCTGCTTCTCAACTAGTTCACTTATTTGATGCTTCATTTAGAGAATTTAACTTATCACGTCAAAAAGGCCTTCCCCCTAATCCACGGTATGCAAAACAAGCTTTAAGACATAGTCCTAGACTTTATAATGCAACTCAATTAGGTTTGGCCTTAGACCCGATTGTTTTTCCTGATGATCGAACAAGTAAGGATCTAGTTGATGAGGATCGGTCATACAATTCTGCAAAATATCCCGAGTATGATTATTTTAAATTGAATAAGGAGCTTGCTAAAACGGATTTTAGAATTCGCTTCCATATGGACAAAGATCTCATTACAGCACCAACCTACATGTTGAATGAAGAAAGCCCTAGTACATTTCCTACACTTGTCAACATGGAAGGTCCTAAGGAAATTCCAAAGGATCTTCCACCTGTTAGCACTGTATGGTTAAACTTGCAAGAGATTAATCAATACTTTACTAATTTTGACAAGGTCATTTTGGATTGTACGACTTCAAATGGCCTAAACGCCGGGGAATGGGCTTTCGAACACATGAACGAGGTGTTTAAAACTGAGATCAATCCATTTGTCGAAAGTCTAAAAGGAAGTTTTGCATCTCTTAAGGAAAATCTTGTGTTTGAAATTGGTGAAGTTCAAAAAGTGTTTTATGAAATGGACACCGCTTACGAACTACAACTAATTGAAAAAGAAAAGATTTTAACCGAATATGACCGATTCTTGTCTGCAGTAATCTCGTGTGATGTGCTTACTACTGTAAATGTTAATTATTCGAATGAGCTTACATCCGCTATGATTAATTGTGATGCTGTGAATATTTGTGATGATATTTATGATGATGTTTGTGATCTTTCTGTAAATGTTGCTGATACTGTAAATGAGGTAGATAATCATTCTTGTCACGAATCTAACGCTGAGTTTTTAAAGCTACAAGATTCTTACAATTTACTTTCAAACCGCTTTAATCAACTAGAACAACATTGTATATCTTTAGAATTAAAACAACAAACTCAAAATGAGAATCTTTTGATATCAAATGGTTGTGAAAACGGTGTTGAGACGAGTGACAAGATGATTGCAATTGTTAAGACATTAGAGGAAGAGATAATGAGATTGAAGAGAGATGTGTCATCAAATGAAACACTCAAATTGGAACTAGAGGTTGCAGAGTCTAAAAACCAGGTCTTAGAAATTAGACTTTCGTCTGTTCTAGGGGAGATGGATCGGACAAGACAGGGACTATCCGCTCTTTATGGTTCACTAGAAGAACGCTTCGCTTTTAATGCGGCACAGCAACAATATTATGTTGAACAACTGAACAAAAAGTGTGAGGAAATCTCTGATTTGAACATCCTGCTCATTGACAAAAATATGGTTTTGGCTGAGTTAAAGGAAACACTTCTTCTCACCCGACAAGAAGTTGTTGATAACTTAGCTACCGACTCTGCACCATCCACTAGTGCTCCAACAACCAAGTCAGTAGTGCTTTATAAGAACCCGCTTCATAAAAGAAACCCGGTTACCTACGATGATTATATGAGGAATGCCATTAAGCATGTCGATCTTCTTAGGGATATTTTAGACGATCTTTATGCCTTAGATCCCTCAAGTAGCGACTATTATTCGGCTCATGAATATATTAAGCGAGTTCAATATTGCTTAGCATATTTGCAATACATAGGTACACCAGGTTCTGCACTACTTACTAATAGGCCCATTGCTGTAACTCCATTTAATAAGACTCCAGGAGCAAAACCGTCATTGGCACAATCAAGTAAGGCACCTTTAAAAACTGTTGCTAATATTCCCACTTTGCCTTCTACAGGATTAAAAGAGACTACTAAGGCTAAAGGATCGCCACTCAAGAAAGATAAGATCAAGCCCTCCACTAGTAGTGCCAAAAAGAAGAAAGTAGAAGATCACCATAGGAATGTTAGTTCAGTTTTAAATAAGAAGAATCATGTTAAGACTAAAAGCTCTGCGCCTGTGCAGAAGCCAAAACCATTTGTGAATTCTGATTTAAAATGTTGGAATTGTAATGAATGTATGTTTTCCCAACGTCATGATTTGTGTCTTATTGATCATGTGAATGAAATGAATGCACTTAAGAATGGTCTTGAATGGAAGCCAACGGGTAGAACTCGTGCCCAGGTTGGCTGGCAATGGCGTCCCACTGGTAGGACCTTTACATTAGATGGAACAATGTGCCCTTTAACTAGGAATGCATCCATTGAGGTTAGGTCTGAGCGTCCTTTAGTTAGGAACACTCGCACTGAAGTATGGAAACAGCGCCCTTTAATTAGGTCAGCCCCCACTATAGTGCCTATCAGTGAAGAAATACCTCAGGATTTAAGCCAACTAGAATCTACACCACCCACTAGGAAGAAAAAGGCTAGGAAATCTAAGAAACCTAGAGTTAGCAAATCTAAGATTATTAAATCTGTACCTGCTAATAACAAGGAACACTCAGATTCCGATACCTCTACATTGTCTTCGTGTGGTGATATTTTTAGGTGGTCCAAATCATCCTGTGGTATTTGGACTCCGGTTGTTCAAAACATATGACCGGAAATCGCTCGATGTTCCGAAATTTCGTCAGCAAGTTTCTTGGTACGGTTAAATTCGGGAATGATCATATAGCAAAGATAATGGGGTATGGTGAATATCAGATTGGAAATGTGACGATTTCAAGGGTATACTATGTTGAAGGTCTTGGTCATAATTTATTCTCAGTAGGACAGTTTTGTGATTCCAACCTCGAGGTTGCTTTTCGACAACCCACTTGTTTCATTCGCAAATTGGAAGGAAAAGATTTGTTGAAGGGATCTCGTGGTGCAAATATTTATACCTTGTCCTTACAAGACATGATGGCCGCCTCTCCAGTATGTCTTCTCTCTAAAGCATCTAAGACCAAGTCATGGTTATGGCATCGCAGATTATCTCATCTTAACTTTGATGCTATTAATCATCTGGCTAAAAACGAATTAGTTTGTGGTCTTCCAAAGCTTAAATTTCACAAGGACCATTTATGTTCCGCGTGTTCAAGGGGGAAAAGTAGCAAGAAATCTTACAAGCCCAAAGCTGAAGACACCAATCAAGAAAAACTTTATCTTTTGCATATGGATCTTTGTGGGCCAATGAGAACTGAAAGTGTGAGCGGTAAGAAATTCATTCTCGTTATTGTGGATGATTTCTCCAGGTTTACATGGGTTAGATTTCTACGTACAAAGGATGAAGCACCGAAGGCTATCATCACTTTTCTGAAATTCATTCAGGTACGTTTGAATACTACTGTCCGCCGTATTCGTACAGACAATGGTACAGAGTTCGTCAACCAGACTCTTCGTGATTATTATGAAGGAGTTGGTATCTCAAATGAAACATCCGATGCACGCACTCCACAACAAAACGGTGTCGTTGAAAGACGGAATCGTACACTTATGGAAGCTGCTAGGACCATGCTTATTTACGCGAACGCTCCATTGTTCTTGTGGGCAGAGGCTATATCAACTGCATGTTTCACCCAAAACCGTTCTATCATTCGGAAACGCCATGGAAAAACACCTTATGAGCTTCTACATGACCGTAAACCCGATGTTTCATTTTTTCATGTGTTTGGTGCTCTTTGTTATCCAAACATCAATAGTGAGAACTTGGGTAAGCTTCAACCGAAAGCCGATATAGGTATTTCATTGGTTACTCACCGTCCAAGAGAGCATACCGAATCTATAACCGTCGTCTTGGCAAGATTGTAGAAACTATGGACGCAGATTTCGATGAGCTGACAGTGATGGCTTCTGAGCAACACAGCTCTGAACCCGCGCTTCATGAGATGGGAACCGGTGCTATTAGTTCCGGATTAGTTCCCAATAATCCTACTTCTACATCATTTTTACCACCAACAAGGCCCAAGTGGGATAAACTGTTTCAACCGTTGTTTGATGAATTCTTCGATCCCCCGACTGATGAAGTTCCAGCACCTGTAGTAATTGCTCCAATTCCTGAAGTGGTTGCTCAAGCTAATGAACCTTTATCTAATGCATCTACAATTCACATTGAACCGGATGCACCTTCACCAAGTGATTCTCAAACTACACCTGAATCGTCACCCCTACTTGTGCCTAATGATGTGGAAGAGGATTCTATTGATCACGACTTGGAATATGCTCACCTGCAAGAGCTTCCTTTCTTTGGTGTAGCGATACCTGATAACAATTCAGCCGCGTCTACCTCAGAAGAAGCTCCTTCTATTGTTCACTCCAGACCACCTAGGATTGAAAACCATAGCACTAAATGGACAAAAGATCACCCAATTAGGAATGTCATTGGAGATCTAGATCGACCAGTCTCTACACGCCATCAATTACAAGAGAGTGCACTTTATTGCTACTTTGATGCATTTCTCTCTGAAGTTGAACCTAAAAATTGGCAGCAGGCTATGACCCAATCATCTTGGATTGAAGCTATGCAGGAGGAACTAAATGAATTTCAAAGACTTGAAGTATGGGAATTGGTTCCTCTCCCTAACAAGGTTAACATCCTTACTTTGTTATGGGTTTATAAGGTTAAACTTGATGAGATGGGTGCGATATTGAAGAATAAGGCAAGATTGGTCGCTAGAGGATATAAACAAGCCTTGGGTATAGACTTTGAAGAATCTTTTGCTCCAGTGGCAAGATTGGAGGCGATTAGACTATTCCTTGCGTATGCTGCTCATATGAACATGATCATCTATCAAATGGATGTGAAGACGGCATTTTTGAACGGTGAACTAAGGGAAGAAGTTTATGTTAGTCAGCCGGATGGGTTCGTCAGTACGGAGTTTCCTAATCATGTGTACAAGCTTAAGAAGGCTCTCTATGGGTTGAAACAAGCTCCACGCGCGTGGTATGATCTCCTGTCCACATATCTAATTTCGGAAGGCTTCTCCAAAGGCAAGGTGGACCCCACTCTATTCACTCTCAAGGAAGGCAACAACATGCTTCTGGTACAAATTTATGTTGATGATATAATATTTGCTGCCACTAACATAGAATTGTCAAATCAATTTGAGAAGATAATGTCCACACGCTTTCAGATGTCGATGATGGGAAAAATTTCATTTTTCTTAGGATTACAGATTTCTCAAAATCCCAGAGGCATCTTTATTAATCAATCCAAATATGCTCTAGAATCTCTTAAGAAATATAACTTTGAAAATTGTGACCCCGTGGACACTCCAATGGTGGAGAAATCCAAGTTAGTTGAAGATAGGAATGGGACTATTGTCGATCCAAAACTTTACCGTGGGATGATCGGCACCCTTCTATATCTGACTGCTAGCAGGCCTGATTTGCAATTTGCTGTATGCATGTGTGCCCGGTATCAGGCTCGGCCTACCGAAAAGCACCTACATGTAGTTAAAAGGATCTTTCGGTATCTAAAAGGAACACTTCATCGTGGTCTATGGTATCCGAAAGATTCCTCGATTGCTTTAATATCATACGCAGATGCCGATCATGCTGGATGTCAAGACACGAGGCGTAGCACTTCTGGATCTGTGCAACTCCTAGGAGATAGATTGATCAGTTGGTCTTCAAAAAGGCAGAAAAGCGCTGCAATTTCTAGCACGGAGGCTGAATACATCGCCATGTCCGGTTGTTGTGCTCAAGTCCTTTGGATGAGATCACAATTAACTGACTACGGTTTGGGATTTAACAAAATCCCGATGTATTGTGACAACAAGAGCGCCATTGCCCTTTGCTGCAACTATGTTCAACACTCCCGGGCCAAGCACATAGACATTCGCTACCATTTCATTAAGGAGCAGGTGGAGAACGGAGTGATCGAGCTGTATTTTGTCACTACTGAGTACCAGCTGGCGGATATGTTCACCAAAGCCTTAGATCGAGGACGAATCGAGTTTTTGATCGACAAGCTTGGCATGAAATCATTCACCCCAGCGACTCTCAAAGAGTTTGTAGAAGAATCAGCTGAATAGTCGTGGTAAACTATTCAGAGTATCCTTTGTTCGTGATCATGTATATTATCGTAAATATATAAACCACAAAAAGAAAATACAAAAATATAAAACCAAGAAAAACCATAAAAAATATAAAACCTATAAAAAATCCATAAAAATTATAAAATCAAGAAAAAGCAAAAATATTTTTCGTTTAAAACGGGCATGTCTTTTAGTACGGTAATATTTACGGCCTTAGAAATGTCGATCAATATTGACACGGTGCCATAAATAGAGTCCGTATAAAAGTTCTACATTTTCAAAACATGCCCATTATGGCTTGTAGTTATTTCTAACTGCAACCCGGTTTTCATATTAAAGTCACGTATTTCCTTGGAAAACGTTGGCTCACAACGGGAATTAATTTTCTCGGGCATGATTTACAAGCCAAATCATGCAAAGGGATCAAGTTTACTTTACAACTTGGTCTAACACGAATTAGTGTACGTCTCAGTGCATTAATTTGTTAAAATAAGAGTAATCTTATTGCCACAACGAATCAAACTTTTCAAGATATCAATTGGAAAATGTTTTTCATCATCTTGTGCCTCGTTAAACAATGACTACAGCTCTTTAAATAGAAAACGGGTCATCGTTTAAGGGGGAGAAAATGTTACATCATCTTTCACATCAAAAAGATCTTCAAAAGTTTTCAAGGAAACTCAAAAAACTTAATGGTTAATGGTTGGATTGCTTTGGCATTTGTCTTGTTGTTGCTTATAAGTTTGTCATGAATAGATTTGTGTGTTAAGATAGGTTAATCACTAAGGCTCGGGAATTTAACATAAGATAGGGTCAAAATGACAAGTATTAAAACTTGGAAAAACAAAAGCATGTTGATTGGAGTGAAAAGAAAAGTGAGGGGTTAAATGTTACTATGTTTCAAACTTGCTTAAAATTTGACCTAGTCAATCATCACCCCCCGTTTTCTTCTTTCTCTCATCTCACTGTTCCAATCTTTCTTTGCCGCCATTAACAAACAAACTCACAAACACTCACGAAATCAAATTAAACATCTCAAAATCATTAATCTTCTAAGTTCAAGATCTTCAAAAAGGTATCTAATCGGCTTATCATTCATTCAATTCAAGTTAATTAACTCCTTTTAATTGAAAACAATTGAAATCAGTTACTGCGTTAATTAGGGTTTAATTAAATTGGGGGTTTTGCCTGGGTTTTATTCAGAATAGGACAAATGAACTGCTATGGCCGTTAGAACTCTTGAATTAAACGAACTAGTGCCTAAATTAGAAAAATCGTCACTGATTGAACTTTCAGAGTAGTATGATTTTTCCGAATAAGGAATGTTTTCCGAATAAGAAAGAAAATTCCGCATAGGAGCATTTATTCAGAATAGAAAGAACTTTCCGAATAGCAGCTTTATTCCGCATAGGATAGTCTTTCCGCATAGACTAGTCTTTCCGCATAGAAAGTTCTTTCCGAATAGACAAGTCTTTCCGAATAGAAAGTTCTTTCCGAATAGAAAGGTTATTCCGCATAGGCCTAGACTTTCCGAATAAAAAAATTTTTCCGCATAAGGTTAGACTTTCCGAATAAAGAAAATTTTCCGCATAAGGTTGATCTTTCCGAATAAAGAAATTTTTCCGCATAAGGTTAGACTTTCCGAATAAAGAAATTTTTCCGCATAAGGTTGATCTTTCCGAATAAAGAAAATTTTCCGCATAAGGTTGATCTTTCCGAATAAAGAAATTTTTCCGCATAAGGTTAGACTTTCCGAATAAAGAAAATTTTCCGCATAAGGTTGATCTTTCCGAATAAAGAAATTTTTCCGCATAAGGTTGATCTTTCCGAATAAGAGATGTTTGATTTATTCCGCATAGGCCTTATGTTCCGAATAGACTTATCATTCCGCATTGGATTTATATTCAGCATAGACCAAGTATTCCGAATTGAATGATTATTCTGTATAGAAGATGTTTGAATGGTTTACAAGCTTAAGGGATTAGGTCATATGTCCAATGCTTAGGTTTAAATTCATAATGATATTCATATTTGTATGTATCAACCTTTGTGTTTTATCTTAAGCAGAGACGATGACTAACCCCACAGTACAACAAATACAAGACACCAAAGCCGCCGCCATTGCTGAAGCCAAGACTCTAAAGTTTATTCCAAACAACTTCCGTTTGAAGGAGGTATCTCATTCTACCCATAATGGATTTAAGGTAGGTACAGCCATACTTGATAAATCTCATCTCAAGCATGCGCTAAGGAGAAGTGATTCAGTGCCCTATGACTACCTTTACGAGTTCTGGGCTACCAAAGAGAGGACGTCGAAAAAAATCACTTTTTCCTTGGACAACAAGCAGCAGACGCTTACTGTGTCAGACTTCAGGAAGATCTTTGGATTTCGACCGACACTCAAAGGTCTATCTTACTCAGCCAATCCGACTAAGGACCAGATCATGGAGATGTTCACTGCCATTGGATGTCTTGACATACGAACCGCGTCTGAGTTTACTACTGCCAAAGTTGGTCAACCATGGAAAGCTATTTTTGGGATTCTAAGCCGATGTTTAACACCCAAAACAACTGGGTTTGATGTTGTTCGTCCACCAATCATCAAGATGTTTTATGGTATGTTTAAAGGTATGGGTATTGACTATGCATCACTGCTGTGGGAGGAGTTTATTTTTCAACTCTTCACAAACACGAAGGGTAAGGTTAAAAGTTACCAGTACCCTAGGTTTATTAAGTTGATCATACATTACTTTATGGAAAACGATGCATCCATTAACAAGCGTGCAGGTAGTCGTCACCACACGATGGATGATGATGATTTGGTAGACTTAAGGCAGGAGACTCATTCGAATACGGTTATTCCTGGTCCCATTCCCAGTCATCTTCTGACCGATGAGATTATCGCATCTGATGATTACAAGAACTTGCTAACAGAAATTGAGAATCAACGAGCAAGCATTCTAGCAGGTGAAGACTCTTCCACCACGGTTAAGAGCAAAGGTAAACGGAAGCAAACAGATTTACCTGAACCCAAAGCCAAAAAGAAGAAGACGGCAGTTAAGAAGGGAAAGGGTACGGCTGATGAGTTAGTTCTCCACGATGAAGAAGATATTGATGATCCTGCTCTTAACAAGGCTGAGAGAAAAGCGATGAAGATAGCTATGGAAAGGAGTAGGAAAGACACGGGAGGCAGTGGTTCGGGTGCACGGGTAAATATTGAAGAAGAGTACGTGGAACCAGATGATGTGTTTGAGTTTGGATCACCTGAAAAGTATTCTACTTCGAAGGAGACATCCACCCCCCCAGCAAGTGTTGCAAAAAGGACGGGT
This sequence comes from Glebionis coronaria, assembly GCA_025667525.1. Lineage (NCBI taxonomy): Eukaryota > Viridiplantae > Streptophyta > Magnoliopsida > Asterales > Asteraceae > Glebionis > Glebionis coronaria. Next base: position 29,443 of record JANFOE010001024.1, read on the forward strand.
GCTCCTACAATCATAGAATCTACTCAACCTTTAGCAACTCAACTTCCACCAAAACAACCCGTACTAACCAGACCGGTTTCAACACCATTTCTTCCACCAACAATAACTCCCATCCTTAGTACCGTTGTCACAACCGAGCCTATTCCATCAACCCAGAGCAGCTCTGCAACGTCTACAATGGCTGCATTGGTAATGGCCGAAATGTTGGATAAACATACGGACAATCACAAAAGAGAGATGGATGAACTTCGCCAAGAGCTAAATAGACGAGTTCAAAGTGAAGAAGCATCTAGGAAAGCTCAAGAAGAGTTGATTGCTAAGTTCGCTGCAGACATGGAATTTACACGTAAAGCTCATGCAGAAGAACTCGCTCGGGTTAAAAAGGCTGAAGCTGATAGGCATCAAGCACGAATTACGAGACTTAAAGCTATTAAGGATGACTTTAAAGAGCAGAAAGAAGCCCTTGAAGCGTCTATTGAGCAGAGAGTGAAAGACTCCGTTGAATCCCTAATGCTTAAACTGCGTGATGAGTTGAAGACACTCGCTGCTGACAACTTGATGATCAAGTCATCCAATCCTTCAGAAGCCGCCTACAAGATTGCTTATGACTTGACGGATTTTGAATTGAAAAAGATCCTCAAAGCTCGTATGAGGGAACTTGGATCGTTTGATAAATCTAGGATTCAACATGCTCTCTTCAAATCCCTGAATGACGCTATCATGGAGGATGATAGGTTGTTCAAGACGTTTGGAAGTGTGGTACCCTACCACATTCTCCCTGAGGAAGAAAGGGAAGAGAGTGAAGAAGAAGAGGGTACTGGTGGAGAAGAGGAAGAAGAAGAAGAAGAAGATAAGGATGATGATGATGATGAGGATGATGATGACAAGAATGATGATGATGATGAGGATGATGATGATAAGAATGATGATGATGATGAGAATGAAGATGACGATGATGATGATGGCGATGATGGTGGTGATGGTAATGAGGAGAGTGTTCGGGGGAGCAACGGGGATGATGGATGAGGATGATGATGGGGGTAAACAGCCTGAGAAAGGGGATAAGGTTGCCAGCTCAAAGAAACCTGCTAAGTCTGGCACCAAGTCCAAGAAAGATGCAGCAGCAAAGGAAAAATCTACTTCCACGGAATCCAGACGATCGAAGTGGCGCCACGATGTGAATGCCACTACAGCGTCATCTATTCCTGGTACATTTATCGCTGCATCCATACCTGTTACCACTAACCCTGTTAGTTCTATTGTTGTTGTTCCTGTGATTGCAGAATCGGTAACCGAACCTGAAGCTGCACAACACTCACCCATTCATGACACTGCCGACATGCCTGAATCAGAACAAGCAGATGTTCACGTCTCCACTCCTCTACAACAAGACCCACAATCTACTGTTCCAAGCACAAGGGACTGGGCAGACACGTTGGATATTGACGAGACTGCACCACCACAGGCTTGGATTACGGCAGCGGCGCAATATGATCCGATCACAGACGCTGACAAAGATGTCTTGTATCTCCGTATCCGCAGTCCGAGTGACTTATGTGCATTTCTTGCTCATGAGTATAAGACTTCGGTTACCCCATCGTTGGTGAAGAAAGCACTGAAGGATAAGAGACTTCGTGCCAAAACCCGGTTGACCCAAATGAAGTTCGAGTATTATGCTGATGAGATCCTGAAAGCTCTGAACACCGTTCAACGGCCAGGTCTTCATGACTCAGAAAGAGCTCCACCTCCACTTGACCCTACTCAAGATAATCAGATTGCTCTCGACTTCTTCGTCACCAACGATCTTTTGTATCTTCTGAAGGGGTCCTCAAAGTACGCAACATCCCTGACCTTGCTGAAAGCTGCCAACTGGGGGACAATACCCTTTATCGAGGAAAAGGTAAACCGACTCTGGGTCCCAAAGGTAAATCATAATTATGATATGTATGCTGTCATAGGTGCATCACACTGGGACGAACGAGTTCGAAGGGCGTACAGGGGCTGCTGTCTAGTCAACTCAGGGAGTAACGTTCGATCCGATATCCGCATCTCCAGCATCTTAGGGTTGAAAACTGAAGCCAAGAATGGCTACTATCATGTGACGGAGATTCGTTTGAAAAGGGAGGATGACAGAGAATACAAAATCCAGCAGGGAGATTTCTCTATCATTCGCCTTGAGGATATTGAAGATATGTTGCTTCTGATGACCCGAGATCAACTCACACATATTCCTCGTGAAGACCTCATTGCCTTGAATACAGCACTTCGTATGTTCACACGAAGCGTTGTTATCAAGAAAAGATTTGAAGATCTTCAGTTGGGAGTCGAAAGCTATCAAAGGAAGCTCAACTTAACCCGTCCAGTGAATCAAGTTCTACCTCAACATGTAGAAAGATGTCCTTATACCGGCATCTCTGTTCCGAATTGCGGCATTTTCTACTTGAACAGTCGAGGTTTAATGAAGTTTATGAGGGTGGGTGAGCTTTATAAGTACAGTGATGGGACTCTTCTACAAGTCAGAGGAAAGTTGGAGCATCTGAACTCGGGAGGGACTTTGCCAGAGATGACCGAGGATTGGCATAAGGGTTATAGGCAGATGGCGAATTATGTGATCAAGAAGATCGATCAAAAGCTCCGTGAACGTAGATTGATGAGGAGCTTGGAAAGATTCGTGGGTGGTAGACCATATTTAGTGCACCACAAGCTACTGCAATGATCCATCTAATGGGTCGTACATTTCAGGTCCACTTTATATTGGTTTTCAATTGTGAATATGTATATTTGTGAATATTGTGCTGTAATGGCTTGATGTAGTGTTAAGGTATGATAATTTTTCAAGAATTTCTCACGAGATTCTAAATCTTTCAAAATATATCATACTAAAGCACTACAACTATCCCTTATTAATTTAAGGGGGAGCATGAACATGTTCTATGGCCAAACATCGATTTCATTTTTACCCAAAGACCGGTTAATCCATTCAATATCCCAAATATTAATGGTTAACATTTTGGATAAGGGGGGAAAATGGGATTAAGGAGATTTAAATGATACTTGGCTAAAAGATGAAAAAGACTTAATGATTATCCAACTTAATATGTGTAAAGCACGTGTTAAGGGGGAGCGTTTTTGATGAACAAAACACCTAAGGTACAAAACTTTTGATTTCAATATCACAAGTACCTTAAGTGATTTTTCAATGATTTTTCATGGTGGCAATTCCTTCCCAAAACACGCTTAATTCACGACGGATGTGGTGACAAAAGGGTGGTAGGAATAGGTTTAGTCCAATGATTCATCAGAGCCGATGGAATCTTCCCAAGGACAATTCCCTAGATAGAATTAGTAGTACTTAGGAAAGATGGAGAAAGATTGTGAACGTAGCTGAATGCCGACCAAGTACTTAAGCTAGCACTGGAACAATCACAACAAGGTGCTAGTGATGACGTATTGGTAAGCATTGAAGGGGTTGAAGAATGAAAAAGAATTGTAAAGATAAAGGGTGTAAAGAAAGAAGCCCTCCTTACAACTTTAGGCAGAAACCGGGTCAATACATATGCTATTGAGGTCATTTTTGCTAATGATTCTCGGTATTGAAGAAAGACATCATGGACCCAGTGATGCAATGCACAACCCTTCCCAGCTAACTCAAATATCTCTCAAAAGGTATTTGTTTTAATCACATGGAGATCAACACGTTATCTATTGGTTTATTCACTCCGAATAGACTGGTATTGAAAAGGTGGCACTCCTCTCCAACCATCGCTCACTAAATCAAAACGCACAATCGAGTCTAGAGCCAAGAGATCATCAAAAGTCTCATTAGGACACTTTCCATTTATTCCTTGCTTTCTCACACACTGTGAAAAGTAAGAGATTTTTATGAGTCCTACGCAGTATTCCTGTAATATTGCCAGAACATCCGAGTAATACGCAAGTATTACAATGAAGATGGAAATCCTGCTTGAGCCAACATCAAACAAGCTCATGGTAGGTTACACGTGCGGTTCTTTTAGAACCAATCTTGTGAAAAACTGGAAGGAAACAGTGGTTTAATTCTTAATTGAACTTAAACTCGTTCCAGGCCTCTACCCATTATCATATGATCTTGCCAGAACACTCAGAGTGACTCTTTATTGATCACAGTGACGAGTGGAAATCCTTCTAGTGTTAACATCAAACAGCACTTGGTAGGTGACGTGCAAGATTCTTTATGAATTGAGCTCGTGACAACTGGAAAGCAACGATGGTGAAAATCTTAATTGAAATTCACTTGTTCCAGGTTTCATGAATTGACGGCTTCAAAATCACAAGGATAATTTATCCAAGTGATTCACTCTTTATGTTCGCAGTCAACTTTGGACGGTCGAATAAAGAGAACGGGTTTACCCGCGAAATCCTGTCAGGAAGTTACTTAATTGAAACTATCCGTCACGGGTACGATATCTAATATCGTCCAACGGTCTTCACCGACCGGAGGTAAAATGCTACCGAATTAGAATAAAATGTTCAAAGCCATTTTATTCGTGTCGTTGCTGTGTACCTGTTAAAGACGGTGGCGTTGCTGTGTACCTGTTGAAGACGGTGGCGTTGCTGTGTACCAGTGAAGACGGTGGTGTTGCGGTGTACCTGTAGAAGTCGTTCCCACATGCTTATGTATTTCTGCATCAAAGTTTAGCAAAAATTCAAGAAAGTACAAGATAAAGTCTTCCGCTGTACCAAACTCTGAAACTTTCGAGAATTCAACAAAAAGACATAAGTGTGTGGAACATGGAGTCACGAGGAGGCAAAAATCACAAGAAAGGCAAAGATCGCACGTGAAAGGCCAAAGAACAATGCTCTCAAGCCAAAGCCTAAAGATCAAACCAACATATTCACAACAAAAGAAAGAAAAGAAGAAAAGACTACGAGCTAAAGAACGAAGACTTAGTATAGTATGCTAGGTTTAGAACTTTGTAACGTGGAGTGACCTCCCTTAGGGGGAGATTGTTAGAAATACGTTTTAACGTATATTAGAAGTATCGGTCACTCCAGAATATGATTTATGTCGTAATAGCTCGTAGTTAAAAAATAGTTATTAGTTACTTATTAAGTTAAGTAAGAACCGGTCCATGGGCTTGTCATGGACCGGCCCAAGCCCATTGTAAGCTTGGAGTATAAATACCCCTTTCTACCATGGAAAGGGGTTGGTTGTTGTTCATGTTTTCATATTAATAAAGACACATTTTCTCTCACTTTCTCTCTCTAGTTTCTCTCACTAGAAAACATCAACCCACTTCATAGATTCATAGGTTATCAATATTCTACAGTTTATAAGTATAAGAAGGAGTTAGTAATTATTTATAGATTGCCCTGAATTGACCGAACAATAAAAACCTGTACCTTAAATAATTAACATGTGATTAAAGACTAAATCCTTTATATTATTTGATTGTGTGATTAATAAGATAATGGAATATATTGACTCTTCGAAGATTAGAACCATTAAGGCTTTGGGATATACCAAAAAGAAAATGGAAATATGTTTTGACAAATGTTTTAACAAAGGATTTTTAAGGGATTATTCCCTTATACACAAATCATTTAACTAAACTCCTGTTTAGGGGTAAATGTTTGTGTATACCTCAAGACGACCTAAGAGGGATTGAGGAAACCATGACTTGAAATATAAAACGACAATTTTTGCTTGTCAACTAAGAATTTTTTTACCAAAGAATAAACGAAGGTTTTTCGAACATTTACGAATCTTATTAATTATTTTCGATAAATCAACAAAAATCTTGTTAATAAAATTAAAATTTATTTTGAACATTTTTCTATAATTAGGCAAACTGAGAAAATTTAAAATTTTTACGGTTACGTTTCATAAAATTAAATATTTATTATTTAATTACTGGTAATATTTATCGACGCTTTAAACGTCGGATTGAGTAAAACTAATAAAAATAATAGTTGAGACGAAACTAAAACATAGAAATATGAAGAAAGAAATTTTGAATGAATACGGTCATGATAATTATTTCATCAGGAAAGATGAATATGAATACTGACGCATTATGTAAAAAGGATAAAGAATCAATTAGAATGTGTTCCTTAGTAATGACTGTGCAAATAAATTACCGAGTAATTTAAAATATAGCTGCTGCTTGTAAAAAGGATAATATAGATAATAAAAGGGGGTTCGCGACTAATGTGAACCATTAGAATTGAGAAGCCAATGGCGTTAAATGTTTTAAAAGGCCGCTTATGGTTGCCTAAATATGGAGGGTTGTGAGATATAGTTATGTTGGAATCTTGTAAGTATAAGTATTCTATTCCTGTCATTTCTGATTAAATGTATCTTTATCTGAAAAGGTTGTACTGATGGCAAATTATGAAGGCGGACATCGCCTCATACATTAGTAAACGTCTAGCTATTGCAAAGGTCATCATCGGAATTTGATTCGATTTGGGTCATCGTCGACAGACTAACCAAATCTGCTAATATCATTCCTGTTAATGATAGATTCTTGATGAAGAAATTGAATATTTTGTATTTAAAGGAGTTGTGTAAACATTGTGTGCCTGTATCGATCATCTCTATCAAGATCCTCGCTTCGCATCGAATTTCTAGTGATTTGGTCGGAAGTCATTGAGAACGAATCTTGATGAGAGTACTGTGTACCACCCCAATCGAAGGGATGAGGTAAAGTAACGATACAAAACACTAGAAGTCTTGTGTTATGCTTGAATAATTGACCTTTGCTAATAAACCGTATAATCGTTTTCATTTGGAGAGATTATCATTGAAAACTATCGTATTAGGATCGAGATCGAATCTTGTGAGGATATATATTAGAGCATCTGTAAGCAGGAGTTGGGATAAAGACACCCGACATACACCCATTGTGAGTTGGACATGTCTTTTAGGTTTAAGGTTTCCTATGATGGCGAACTTAACCTTACAAAATACCCGACCCGCGAGACCTGAAATGATTGTTGAAATTAGGATCTGATTATTGACTGCCAATAGTGGGCAGGAGGTTATGTGAATATGAAATGTAGATCTTGAAGTGCCAGATGGGTAGCGAAGTTATGCCAAAAAATTTAACCATGGAAAAAAATGAATTGATGATCTGGAAGATCATGGGATATAAGTACCCGTTGTAGGGACCATTGAGATGATGTAAAAGATTGGTTTAAAAGGCATATAAGCTGGATCTACCCTAGGACTTCAAGAGCTGCGTGAATTATGTTTCGTATATCGAACTTGATAAAATGTCTATCAAGTGAGAATCTGATCACTTCTTGATGAAGTTTAGATCAGCGAAAAGTTGCATTCATCAAAAACCCGTGAACATCATGGATAGAGAAAGTAAGTCAACATTAAGCCTGATCGTATTCCCGTAGTTATGTTTACGACTTTTTCGGCTATTACCGTAAAATTTATGTTTTTTGCCAATTAAAACTTAGACGATCAAACCCGTCTAATGTAAAGTTTTTAAAAGTCCTATACTGATTTATAAGTACCTAATACAAGTAAAAACCGATAAAACCTGAACTATATGACATATGGACATTATCGAGCTAAGTTAGTATTATTGGACTAATAATACAACAAAATGGGCAAAACACTTATAAAATTACTCATTGGGCTTAACCCACTTGGGCCCAACATGTAAAGTATAATACTGATAATAAAAGGATAATCGGGCTAATAACATGTATTGGGATTGTAATGGGCCTATTGGGCCTCCAAAATGTAAACAAGTTGAGCTAGTGTAACTAGTATAAAAGTTACCAACACATAAACACTATAATGAATGAGTAAAAATGTACAATCCCACTTGATCATCATCATATGTATAAAATCATCATATGTATACATGATTGTTATTTTTATAAAGTCATTGGACAAGAGTCTAAGACGAGTATTGTTTGTCTAGGTTTCCGTGATTGAAGCACATACCGTACATCCGAATCACCGATAACCGCCTTCCAACATCAACGTGAGTTCATAGCCTCGCACTCTTTTAAATGTTTTTATGAAATGTTTTATAAACCCACGAGGGAGATAACATGTTAATTTTTATGAAATAGGACACTAGTTGTCACGATTGTTTGTTTATTGATTTGGACCCGAATGATTGTATGACCCGATGAATGACTGAATGACCCGATAGATGAAATGAAATGGATTATTAAAGTTAGGTTATGTCACTAAAAGTCTCATTAGCATGAATTGTGAACTACCGGGATTTGGTAGACGCTTATGCATATAATAGTACTATTTGGGGACGATCACCCCAGTTCGCGCCTTGACGGTTGATCCCCGTCGTGCCACATTGATTGGTAAGCGAATTTATGTATGAGAAGATTTACACAAACGTGATTATTGTGATGACACGCTAATTTAGATGGGCAAATTGAGTTTCGGGCTAGCTACCCGTTGTTGGTTATAGTAAGGTAACTATGTCATGCGGCATATAATAATCCAATTAACGAAATACTGCTATACGCACCGAATTACGATATATTGCCTGACTAGCAATACGGGGTCTTATTATTGATTTTATGTTCGTGTTTTGGTTTTACATAACCATATTCATATAACGATTTTTATTTAACTTTATACAACGTTATAAAATGTATTGTATGATGTTTTTACGACTTTGGTTCGTATAATGATTTTGAAGGCAAAAGCCTATATTATGATTTTTGATAAGGATTTGTATAAATTGATTTTGGCTATTTTATGGCCTATTACAATGATTTGTACAAAATGATTTTCGGTAATAATTATATACCGATGATATATTGATGGTTTACTAAACTCTATGAATTCACTCGGCGTTATCTCTGACCTTTTCTTTCAACATGTTTTATCTCAGGTACTTGAAGGTAATTCACGGGAAGACAACAAGAATTCATGGCCCGCACTTAAATTATAATTTCCATTCAAATGTTTTGTAAAACCTGTATTAAATACAATGACTTGTGACCTATGTAAATTTGATATTTATGAATGGAAATGCTTTATTAATAAACGACGCGATTTTTAAGCGTTGTCTATGATGTGAGTAATGTGCTATCCCGTAACACCAACGAGTCTTCCGCTGTATTGAATTGTGTAAATTTGGGGGTGTTACACGTACAATGCATTGTAACCGCGAACAATCAAATAAATAACAAACCCTTGGAAATATCTAAATGGAAATCTAAATAAAATCCTTGGAAACATTAGAAATCTAACAGAAAATCTAGAAATCGTTAGGAAATCTAAGAAGATTTTTAAGTCTCTAAAAATCTAAATAGATCTATTTATATTATTAAATATGTGGAAAATCTAAATTGATTTTTATAAAAATCTAACTGAATATTATACATCATGCAAAATCTTGGGAAATCTAAATTAGATTTTATAAATCTTGAGAAATCAAACCAAATCTTTTGAAAATCTTGGAAATCCTTGGTAAACCTAATTAGATTTTATAAATCTTGAAAAATCTAAATTGATTCATATAAAACAAGGAAAAATCTAAAAAGGATTCTAGAAAGTCTTGGGGAAAAATTTAAAATTTTGAATTGATAAAATTTTTTTGGAGACCTCGATTAACTTTGTTGAACATATAATAAACTTGTAGAAACTCAAGATTTGTGAAAACATGACCTATATAGATCGCGGCATATTTTTGATATGTCATAGGACATGTATAAAAATTGTTTAGTAAGAAACATGTGATTATGTACTTAAAAATACATTGGGTAAAAATCATGAAAACATTTTTCTATTTAATTATAGCCGTTGGCTATAAACTTTATTGACGGACTTTTGATGAACATGTAAACTTATGATAAACCTAGATCTTATGTATAGACTTTAAAATTTAATTTTAACCAAGTAATAAACATAGATTTCATAATGAAAACACATGGAAAACAAATATAGCTTGGGCTATATGATTCGTTTTTGAACTTGTAATAAACTTGGGAACTTGTAATAAACCTAGATCTTAATTTTTGGGACCTTGTAAATTAAATATAAACATAAAACAAGATTGGACTTTATTTTGAAATACTATAAATGATATTACACGTGGGTTATAAGCTCATCTTAAAGCTTATAACTAACATGCAAACTTGTAACTAACTCGGATCTTATTTGAAACACACGGAAATAAAACATACCGTAGGTTTTTACTCTATATTTAGAGATCTAGACTCAATCTTTATAAATCAGTAATAAGCTTGTAAGGTTACATAGATTTCACACCTAGATAAATGGTTAAGTATTATTAATAGACTAGTTAAGCCCATGCAACAATAGCCCAAAACTTAAATAGGCCCAATAGGCCCAATACAATATAGCCGTGTATATCCAAGAGCATATTAGGCCTATTTAGTTCCTTGTGAGCCCACTTAGTAAATCTTGAAATATTGATGGACTTAAAATATGTTTAGGCCCATTAGGAAACCCATTAGCCCTTTTGACAATTTAAATAAGACCACTTAGTGATTTTATACTTAAATAAAGTTTTTATAGCTAAAATATAACTTATAAAAACTCTTGAACAAAAAAGGTCAATTTATAAAACTCATGGATTAAAACCGTGACATTTGAAACTTGTCTTGATAAAACAGTAATTACAAGGAATAATATTGTAAACATTTTAAAGTCTAGGGATTAATAAATGCTATTCGTGACTTATTAAACCTTAAGGACCACTTTTGCAAATTCTTGAAAGTTAAATTTTCATTTTACAACTCTAAGGACTAACTGTGTAATTAGCCGAAATATTTAGGAGCCTCAGGGATTATTCTCGCCACTAAATGAAAGTTATAAAAACCTAATTTTAATGAGATGGACTAATCTGGCCATAACTCGAAAGTGTTACAAGCCCTATATACTAAAAGTGTTAAAAATCGGAAAGTGTGCATTTAATAAAATATGGAGGGACTTGTTTTGCCAATAACAGAAACTTAAGCAAACCCTAGAACCCTTATTTCATTTAATGTATTAAAACTCAAGTGAATCCTAAACTAAAAGGATTGGAACCAACATTTTCTCAAACTTGTAATCAAAGGGCTATTTATTAACTTGTGGAAACTTTGGGGACATTAAATTAAATGTAATAAAGTATTATAATTTTTATAAACTGTTTATATAAATTGTATATGAAATTTAATGTACATAGATATAAAAGTAAAATACAACAATTATAAGTAAAATACTTTTAGTTAAACAGTATTATTAATAACAAAATTTAAATGGAAGTTATTAATACTTGTACAACGATGTATTTAACTAAAATACAGTAACGTAAATGAACTGCCTAAGAACGAGTGGATATCGTAATGAAATCCAAATAAATCCTAAAAATCTTATACTAAGATTTTCGTATCCTACACGATTGATTGTGTATCAGTTTAAGCTTATACGCTAATTATTTCATATACGCTGGTTATTTCATATAATTAATTGATAACTATTATAATATATCCTTATATTATATGTCCCCGATTTTACCCTTTTGGTTTTATAAACCATTGTACATAATGATTCTAGAACTTAATTATTACCACCTTCGTATAATTTCACGAAGTGTTATTTTTTCTAATTGAACATATTTTCTTTACATAGATATCTGATAATTATAAACCGGTTAGTCTTTCTGACTATTGGGACAACTGATTGACCACATGACAAACACGGATTTACAACAACCATACATATTGGAATATTTAAAAACTGACTAGGGAGCATTATCACGTGTACTACATTTTATTAAATGTTTGATCTTGTTGTTATGTGTACATATATATATATATATATATATATATATATATATATATATATATATATATATATATATATATATATATATATATATATATATATATATATATATATACCTTACTAGAAGGAACTATATGATACAATGCCTATATTTATGACTGTAATATATCATTATATTATATATGAACTCCTTGTTTGATACGTATTCTTGCGCACGTTATTGCGCGTCAACATTTATTTTCTTCCGCTTATGATTTTGTACGTATATATACGGAACACGACTTATTAACGACTCATGCACTTTTGCTTTTGATGATTTAATGTGGTATTATTTGGATAAATTTGCATCTTTAAATGATGCGGTGGGACCCAAATCAAGGTACTTATAACTCTATATCTAGATGACGTCTAAATATATATAACATGAGTCTCTTGACTATAAGTTAATTATGATTTCGTCTTAAGACGTTATGGGACGTGAAGGTGAAATCATAAGCCACCGGACCAGAAGTTTATTTATAAATTACGTATTAAGACGTTATGGGACGTCTGAAGACGAAAGTTATAAACAAACAGGTTGTAAAGTATCTTAATAATACCTGTTTTCCCAGATGTTATATTTGTTTAAATAGTAAGCCTTGCCGGGAATATTTAGGTAAGGTGGGCTATGAAATCCTTATTGAAACGAGTGAGGACGCTTGTTCGTTTGAATAAGGAAATCATAGGTCACCGAATGAAGTTATAAATTTCACCTTACATGGAAGGGGACGCTTATCGATGTAAATAGAAATTTATAATCACATGGGCATAAATATATTCGACATGACTCATTAATGATATTATTTTATTTATCCAGCTATGTAACGTATCCCTTTTTGACTCGCGATTTCCTCCAGTAATATCTTATCATTATTACATCAGCATCTAGAAACCTAAGGAAGATTAGTATTCATCTCTTTTGGATCATAACATTGTGCTATTGATTTTCGACTTATATTAATCCATTCTTCCGCTACATTCGACCCTTTTGGGGGTGTTCTTTTCCACTGCATTCCACCCTTTTGGGGGGTATCCACTTCTGCTACATTCGAACCCTTTGGGAGTGTCCATTTCCGCTGCATTTTAAACCCTTTGGGGTGTACATATCCTCTGCAATTGAACCCTTTTTTGGGGTGCCCACTTCCGTTTCATTTGACCCCTTTGGGGTGTCACATAAAATAAAGCTGGTTCATCTCCCATGAGGAAATGAAACCTCGATCATTCGAGGAGACGGTAACTCAGACTTTATCGACGCTAGAATTAGTGTCATTTCTTGTACCGAAGCCTAGAAATACTTGGTAAGAGGATGCCCTATCTTCTTAACCCACATTTCTTAAATCAACGAGGAAGACAAACCCAAGCATAAAAGACATGCCCAACTCTCAATGGGTTTATTTTGTAGGGTTATGTTTGTCATCTCCCAAAAAGCGATAATATATGTCCAATACTCTTTGAGCGATCTTCTTCCTCTTCGGATCCAATTAGTTCAACAATATCATTGTCCAACAAGCCTTGAAATGAATGACTTCCTCCTTTTAGAAGATGAAATTTGTGCAAATTTTGAACCACCAACAATTGATGCATGACCCTTTCAGCATCTCCCAAGAGATGCGCACTTATTTATTCTTGGTATCTTCTTTGATTTCCACCATTTGAGGTACTTCTCTCCTACCCTACTTATGCCCCAGCTCAACCACAAATGAAGTAGATTCTTTGCAACTTCCTACCCAAGAAACACCAACAATAATCTTAACCATTCCGCTGAGTGAAGCTTTATTGACAAACTAATGATTGTATTCCACAAGCTAGAAGTATATCAGAAAGTCGTTTGCGTAAATTGTTGACACAAGAGCGGATTAACGACTACATTCTAAAAGTCACATATGATTCTAAACTTGACTTCACAAGATCACACATTTAAGGAAAAGTGTCCTCACTTGTTCCCTAGACGAGTAACTTTATTTTAAGCTTCAAGGACGAAGCTAAAATAACGGGTAGGTCGTGTAAAACCCCTAAATTGGGTTCTTACACACGTCACCGATTTCATTATTGTTATCATTCATCACACCATATTGTAACAGACCACCTTTACAATATATTTTCACAAGACTTATTGTGTTTTGGCAAATGATTTCTTAAACTTCAAAAGACTAGTGAATTGTGCATGATAGCTTGATACAACCCAGAAGCTTATCATGATGTACAAAAGATCTAGTACCTCTACTCAAATCTTGCCTAGCAGGTCTGCTGGATGTGGCTGGTACTGGTGGGGGGCTGGAAAGGCTGAAGGTGCTGACAGGGTACTCTACAATGACTGTATAGCCAATCAGGACTCTTTAAGCATACGGAGTATAGTCAGCAACTGGGACCGAAGTCTTCCAACGGCTCCTCGAAGGTAGGCGGTCTCTGCTGTCACTCCATCATGACGAATAGCTGCAAGATCAAAGAAGGTGGACAAGGACTGCTCTTGTGTAGTGAGAGAAGTGTAGGTCTTATGCTGAAGGCCCCCTCCAAGGTGTGAATATGCCGATAGAGGTAGTAGTTCTCCTCCAACAACCACTGCCAGGCCTCGTTGACCGTAGCAAAACACCTCGTGCTTTCTGGGCTTCTACCCATATGGTCCAAGAGTGAGACTCTATGCGCTCATGCATGACAGTGTACCCAGCCTGGCCTGCTATCAACAGGCTGTGGACGTCTGACATGTCCTACTCCTGGCTCCCGGCCAGAGCAGTAATCCGGGCTTAAATAGGATCAGCATGTCAAGTTCTGAAACCCTCTCCGACCTCAAATCTTGACTTGTAGGTTTCCAAATGAACATCAGTCGTCGTGAGCTTAACTAACTAAGTGTAGTTAACCTTACATCGACTTTTCCTAGTTGACAACTTCCTAAATTGTCCTCTATTAATTTTCATCCAATTTTTCTACAAACTATTACTGCTTTTTCATATTGACGGCCAAACTTTCGGATAATTCTGTCCATCCGTAATTGGTAGCAGCATCCAAATACTTCTCAATCGGACTTATAGAGCGATCCGGATAACTATCCCTTTACATTGTTGGGACCATTCGTTTCTGAGCATGTCTAAGACGAACCTTTAGATCTATAACATTTAAACCCTAACAGATGACAAAGTTTTTAATAGCTTCGAGGACGAAGCTAAAATAACGGGGTGGTGCTGTAAAATCCATGATTTTACCATGATAAAAATTTACTAAAACTTTACCCCATGATACTAGAACATTTCTCAACCTAGTAGTAATAATCGAGTTTCGAGGACGAAACTCAAGATGGCATGTGGATGGTGTAAAACCCGAAAATTTTCATACATTAAATAACAATAAAGTATATTTCAAAAATCTATTTTGAGCAATACAAAAATTATTGGATTTGAAAACAAGAGAGAGGTCGCACAAATCTGCATACCGACAGTTATTAAATTTAATTATATAATTTATTGTTGAGAGATAATTAATAAAACGATTTATTAAATTATTTAATATTTCATTTTAATAATGTACGGAGAGATTAAATGAGATGTATTTTTTTATTAAAACAATACTTATTTTATTAAAACGATATACGATAAATAATCGTCGTTTAATTGAACAAACACGTTATTCATATTTATAAGTCATATAAATACTTCATTTTGTCAGAGAAATCATTTTAAGATTAATGACGCAGTTTTCGTAAGACGAATCAAATTTTATAAAACATAATCGAGCCTCGAATAAATTATTAACAAACGTATAATAAATGTTACACTATAAGCTCCTACAGAATAATTGCAACTATAGCCCTAATCTATAAGGAACTTTGCAAATTGTTTTTATAACTTTGAAATGGTATATATAGTTACATTAGGGTTTCTTATTTATTTAACCCTAACCTTAAACCTAATAAACACACACACTTTAAAAGTGGCAGCCGCCACTTTTCCGGCCACCATAAAATACTTCCGCCGCCACCTTTAATTTATAGATCAAGTAGATCTATACATATATTCACCATCCATGCTCAAGACGCCACTTGTACTCTATGTTCGTGGCTCCTAGCCACCAGTCGCCACCTCGTTGAGGGTGTTTGTCTCTGATTTATACTCCAGCCGCCACCCATTGTATAACCATTGTGGTCATCCCACGTGACCACCCCCTCCACCAACAGATAGCCGCCAGCTACCACTGATGTGCCGCCACTGAGACCTCACGTCACCACCATATACTATAGCCATCTTATTCGTGGCCATCAATCACCAGCCGTCCCATGCATCATCACCAACCACCGTCTTCAACCACCACTGTTGAAGACCCCACTACCACCAATCATGGTGTCTTATGACCACCACATCCAACCACCATTATCACCACGCCATCACCCTCCATCTGGACAAGACTACCACCACAGCCGTGGTGGTTACCACGCGACAGTCACCACAGTCGTAGCCTCCTGCTGCCATCACCATCACCATCGTTATAGGGGTGGTCTCAGCCACGAACCACCCTTGATCCACCATGCAACCACCACAGATCCACCAGTCGTGGCCTCCTTGTCGTCATGCATCACCACCACTGTTGGGTGTGTTTGTTTTGCGTTTACAGGACCACTAGGGGCGTTTGGATCTGCAGTTAATAGCCACCATTTAATGGGTGTTTGGTTTTGGACAGAAAAGTACATAAGGGTGCTTTGGGTTAGCATAGATCCATACGGATATGTTTAGATCTGCTGTCAGGAGCGACATGCATGGCGTTTGGGGCTGGGGATTGCAACAGTAGCATCGGGGGTGTTTGGATCTGCTGATAAAGGGGGCGTTTGGGACTACATGAAGCTTAAGGGGGCGTTTGGGACTACATGAAGCTTAAGGGGTTGTTTGGGATTAACAGTAGATTTAAAGGAGGGTTTGGGATTGCTGATGACGACGAGTACACGCTAGGCTGCTGATTGTTAGCGATTTGGGTATTCGATGTACTATGTGCTTTGTTATTTGTATACTTGATCATCCTCGAGTTGTATTACAAAGGTGAGTTCATAGCCTCGCATTTTAAATCTTGTTATGATTTTACTAACTCGCGAGGGGGAGACATGCTATTAAATAACTGTAACTTGTTTGACAATATAACTATAATTAATTTTATAGAACATAAATTGAAATATAACATGTTTTGACAATATGATTGATAATTATTTTATAGAACACAAATTGAACTGTTGTCTTTAATTACATTTCCCTATTGTAGAAACTATTAAATTATTGTAATTGTCCGAATGTTATAAATAGATCTATTGGGATTGACGATCCCCATCTGGGTGAGTCATGCTTACTGTGCCTTGGCCGGGACAACATATGTATACCATGTTGGAACTGAGGTTTGGGTGTCTTTTTGTAGGACACCAAGTTCTCATCTGTTAAGGACTATGGAAAGTTAAGCTTCAGTTTTGAGCAATAGGAGAAATGTAATTACTTTGTAGTATATAGCTTTGTGCAATGATACTATCTGTAAGGTTTGCGTTCCTAAACTAAATTCTATATTGTTTAGCACAGTAATGAATGGAATAATTGGACACTTTGAACTTGATTTTTGTATCAAATATTGAACAACACTAGGTAGGACATTTAAAGTTCTAAACTATGATTTTACAAAACTCTATGAATTCACCAACTTTATGTTGACTGTTTTAAGCATGTTTTTCTCAGGTAATTAAGCAAGATTATTTGAGCATGGACTGAGCATCATTTAGGAGCATAAAAATGACGGGGGATCTATCTTTTTACCGTGATACTTATAACAAATGTTATTCAACGATTTAAACGATTGTACCAATTTATTGCTTATATCAGCTGTATTTCAAAAATCATATAATTATGATTAATGCTTTGTATGCCATTTTTTCATCGATCCACCACTATGATACCCAATCTGGGGTGTTACAACTCGGTCCATATAAACTTTTCCCTTTACGCATAAGTTTGATCAACGGTAATGCCAAACGTATGAAATTCTCTACAAATCAGCGGTAATATCTCACTAACCCAAGAAAACAGCGGACTTCAGTAGCAGATGTCGGTCTCGGTCATTTAGTGATAGCCTCCACCTTTGCAGGATCCATGGTGATCCTCTCTACATAAACAATATCGTCTAAAAACGCCACTTTATTCAGCCAAAACTCGCCCTTAGAATCGTCGGAAAATCTGCAAAACTGTACGGAGATGATCCTCATGCTCCTCTTTGGACTTAGAGAAAATAAGGATGTCGTCAATGAACACAATCACAAAATTGTCTAGGAATTTGTGGATGACGCGGTTCATTAAGTCCATAAATACCGCAGGCGCATTCGTGAGACCGAAAGGCATAACAACAAATTCGTAATGACCATACCTCGTGAAAAAATCAGTTTTGGATATATCCTGCTCTTTTACACGCAACTGGTGGTAACCTGATTGTAAACTAATTTTTGAGAAGTGCTTGGCACCTTGAAGCTGATCAAATAAATCATCCATACCAGGAAGTGGATAATGGTTACGAATAGTGAGCTTATTCAGCTCGCGGTAGTCAATACACAACCGCATACTACCGTCCTTCTTTTTGACAAACAATACTGGCGCACCCTAAGGTGACACGCTTAGACGAATGTAACCTCTTTCTAGAAGTTCCTGAAGCTGATCTTTCAGTTCCTTAAGCTCTATAGGAGCCATACTGTAAGGAGCTTTAGATAATGGTTCTGCACCTGGAATGAGATCGATATCAAACTCTACCTCTCGCATGGGAGGTATGCCTGGGAGTTCCTCTGGAAAGACATCCGGAAAATCTGACACAACCGGCTGATCATGAAGTGAAGGTGTCTCGGAAGCAGTGTCATGAATTGTAGCTAGAAAACCCTCACAACCATGGTATAATAGAGTACGGGCCTATAAAGATGATATAATCTGAACATGTTTTCTTGGCAGAAAACCCCGGTGAATAAACTATGGTTTCTGGACATCACCGAAGATGACCCAGTATGCATGACAATCTATGGTGTCACAATGAACTGACAACCAATCCATACCTAAAATAATATCGAACTCGCACATATCTAGAGGGAGGGCACTGACTGGGCAGATTTTATCATCAAACTCAACAGGGAGATCCCTGTATACCTGAGTAATGCGTACATAGTCTCGCATGGGTGTAGATATACTAAGCACATTGTCTAGTGGTGTAGGGGTCATGTTTATTCTATCAACAAATAAAGTAGATATAACTGAGTGTGTGGCACCTGTACCGAAAAGAACGCAGACAGCCTGTCCGTATATAAACAAAATGCCAGTAATGGTACCTGTGGTCTTATTTGCTTGCTCTCAAGTAGTAGTGTAAACGCGACCAGTGGTTGGTGGAGGTAAAATCTAAGGAATCTGGCCTGAGGTACGGGCAACATCTCCTTTCTTGCGATCCCTCATCATATGGCCCGGCTGACCACACTTGTAACAACCACTCGAACCACGGTGACACGGTCCAGGGTATTTCTTCCCACATGTGATGCAAGTGGGATTAGAATACCCCGTAGAAGCATCTCTGGTTTGTTGAGAACCTGATTTAAGAAGATGTACAAGTGTCACGATTCTGATAACATAACTGCATAGGACTGTTTAGCTGATATTTAAAAGTTACCAGAATTTGCTGGTCGGGCAGACTGCTGACCTCTGTAGTTTTGGTCACGCCCCTGTCCAGCATCTCTGTTAACATACTGAAAGTTATAATTTGTTTTACACGATGGTTAAGTATTGTGAAGCTTAAAGAATCACCTGTAGTTTCCAGATGAGTTTGAGCTGCCGCGGTAGTTATCACCACTGCTTCTCTTATATGATCGATTGCGATCATAAGTCTGACCGTGGTTTCTGTAGTTCTGCTGTGGGGTAGCCGATTGGGATCGGTCTCCTCCACTGTGTTTTCAATATGATAATTTGGATAAGGCATGATATATTTTGACAAGTAATAATCGGAGTTAAATTGTTTAAGTCTGCTGAATGAGATATACCTCTTCTCAAGCGCTCTACATTTTCGAGCTCATCCCTCTCGAAAAACATCTCAATATCACGAGCTGCATTAGCTACCTGTGACACGTTAGTGAATGTGGCACTCATTAGCCTATCCGCAATCCTAGATTGAAGGGCCTAGCGAAATTGTTTTGCTTGCTCCTCCGCGATACTTGCAGCCTCTCCTAAGAATCCAGGGAACCTGAGATATCGGTGCATGAACTTTATACTATTCTCGCCATGATTTTGACGAATGGCGTGAAAGTCCGTCTTCAGTTTTGCTTGCTCAACATGAGGGAAAAACTGGTCATAAAACATTGCCTTGAACTGTGTCCAAGTCAGTGTGAGCACCCACTCATCTCTCCCATTCATCAACTTATGAGCCCTACACCAATGTAGGGCGTGACCCTCCAACTTGTAAACAACAAGCCTAACCTTGAAGGTATCTCCACAACCCATGGCCCCAAAGATTTTCTTTATATGATAAATCTAGTTTTTTGCGTGTGTTGGAGCTACAGTCTGTTCAAAGGTCGGGGTTTCTGTTTGTTAAACAAATCTAACCAAGTGGCTAAAGTGGCAGGTGGTGGAAGAGGAGGGTTGTTATTTTGCTGAGGTCCGTTTTAGTATTCAGCTTGGATCTCATCACGAATCTGGGGTAGCATGGCTTGTACAACCGCCTGAACAGCAGCATCAATAGCAGCTGCTGTAGCCTCATTCTCAGTTTCGCGTCTGGGTGGCATCTGAAATAAAAGAGGATAAGCCGATTAGTTTTTTAGAACCTAGAGTAATAAATCTGAATATGTATGGTGTAGTTCATGAAGGCAAAGCCAACAAAATATGACATGAATACTGGTGAACGCCTCTGGTCAGTTCACAAAATGACATTTAACTGATAACATGAATCTGACATGAGTAAGGATGAAGGCTTATGGTCAGTTCATCTATACAAAATATGAACGGGCAAGGGTGAACTCCTATGGTCAGTTTACCAAAACGAAAATTCGCCGAAAAGCACATGCGACTAAGTATGACCAGTTCTGTACCAACCGTTTACTTAGTCAAAATTTAGAAACACCGACTGATGGAATGCCTGAGAAATATGAAAGATAACAACGCCAAAATACAGGAAGTTCTTGGTGACTACCCACTAGTCACATGTCAAGTTTTAGAGCCTAAAGGTCGAACCTTGAGCTCTGATACCATAATTGTAACACCCCACATGGATAAGTGGACCGTTACATGTATTTAAGGCATGTTATCAAAGCATGCAAGGCAGTTGTAAACATTAACTGATAATAATTGAAATACCGGATTCAAACTTCGGTAATCCAAACATAAGCTCAAATATAAAAGGTTAAGTATTGAAAGGAAAAGTACGAAACAATGTCCAAATAACCAAAGTAATGTATGAGTGCATAAAAATAAAGGAGTCTAGATAGCTCCCTTCCAATGCACGTACTCTCTCAGAAGTCCTAAGAGCGTCCATGTGTACCTTCCATTTGGAACATGAATGGAAAACTACAACTGAGCATAACGTCCAGTGAACGGATATGAAGCATGAAAATAATGTACTGGAATGGAACGGATAACAAATACAGAAAACTATAACTGTTATGAAAATAAAGGAAAGCTGTGTCAAATCTGAGAAGTCTGATTTATAAATGATAAAGCTAAATTATTAACTGTTAAATCTGAAAACATGCATTTACTGTATTTTTTATTGCCAAGAGATTATATAGGTGTTGGCCCATAGATTATGTGGTGATCAAACAAGAAATAAAGAAGAAAGATAGATGAAGTAGATGAATTCTAGAGAGATAAAGTAGAGAGATAAAGGAGAGAGAAGTGTGTGAAACTTTTGGAAGATTAGATTAAGAAAATGAATAACCAACACCCTTCCTAACATGCTAGGAAGGGTATATATAGCCTTTCTTACATGTGGCATAATGGGCTATATGTTTGATTGGGTCGGGCTTGAATAAATTCTTAGTACCTTGAAGAGGCCTTTTAAGCTAGCCATCAAGCCCGTAATGTCACGACTATTTTAACTAACTATTACAACGTTATAGTAAATGTTACAATATAAACCAATGACCGAACATTCTTGTTTGACTCAATATTTTGAGGCTAACAATATCCCCCAATGTAAGGTCATTCCTCTTTGATATTTGGAGTTAAATGGAGATTACGAATTTCGTCATAAATGAATCTTGAACGTGTAATATTAGTCTTGTTCCTTCATGCTGTGATCTTTGATCCTTTGTCGTTGTCTTTCGACTTCGTCTTTAAACTTGAGATCTTCAAATCATTCTTGACTTGTCTTTGCCAACTTGCGATCTTGTGTCTTTATCCACATGTTAATTCTTTTCACAATCTTTAAAGCTTGCTAACAATCTCCTTTGAAGAGAGGTCATTCCTCTACTTTAATTGATAAGGAAGATTTTGATCATCAGAGTTGCCGAAGTCTTTAGCTTTCTTGATTGTTGAATGTCTTTGGGCATGAGTATGTGGTTTTGAAACTTCGACTTTGCTGAGTACACCATAACGTCACCTTCTCGAGACAAACTTAGACACGGACTGAATGGCTTTGAAATTCGTCCTAATTTGGTAGCGTTTTACCTCCGTTCGGTGAAGACCGTTACATGATATTAAATATTGTACCTCTGATTAGGTAGATTCAATTAATAACCTCCTTGATAGGGTTTCGTGACTATACTAGCCGTTCTCTATACTCAACCGTCTCAAAGCAAGACTGTGAATATAAAGAGTGAATCAATTGGATAAATATCCGCTTGATTGAAGTCGTCAATTCAAATTCCTGAAACAATTTTGATTCATTAAGAATCTTACCATTGTTGCTTTCCAGTTGACACAAGCTTGATTCATAAGAATCTTGCAAGTTACCTACCGTAGCGCTGTTTAAAGTTGACGCTAGAAGGATTTCCATTCGTCATTGTAAATAGTAAATATCACTCTGAATGTTCTGGAAAGACCATAAAGATATTGCGTAGAAACCTGAAACGAGTTTGTATCGATAAAGAAACAAATCACTGTTGCTTTTCAGTTTTACATATGTTTAATTCATAAAGAATCCCACACATGACCTATCATAATGCTGTTTGATATTAACACTAGAATGATTTCCACTCATCATTGTGACTACTAGGTACTATCACTCTGAGTGTTCTAGCCATATCGCAAGGATATAGCGTAGGACTCTCTTGATCTTCATCTTTGTGTCATAACGAGATTTGTTTGACCTCTTGGCTCTAGACTCGATTTGTGCACTTTTAGTGGTCGGAGGCTGGAGCAGATGCCACCTATTCAATATCAACTATCTCTGAGTGAGAAAGTCAATAGAAGTCGTGTTGATCTCTGTGACAATAATACAAACTTCTTTTGAGAGAAGCCTGAGTCAGTTGAGGAAGGGTTGTGCATTACATCACTGGGTCCATGATGGGTCGTCTTCATGATGTGTTGACCCGCTTTCTGCCTAAGTTGTATGAAGGGCTAATTTATTTACACCCTTTATCCTTACATTTATTTTTCATTCTTCAACCCCTTCAATGCTTACCAAGAAATCATTAATAGCACCTTGTTGTGATTGTTCCAGTGCTAGCATCAGTACTCAGTCGGCATTCAGCTTCGTTCACATTCTACTCCATCTTTCATAAGGACTTCTAATAATGTATTGGATTGTCCCTGGGAAGATCCCTCCGGTTCTGGTTGGATCATAGGATTTAAACCTAACCACCCTTTTGACACGAATAACGTCGTGGATTAAAGATGTTGTCGGTATTTGATCGTAACCATGAGTGCTTGAGTCTTTAGATCACATTTTAATCACATTTTCTCCCCTTATCTCTAATATATAAAATTGTTTGATATTAGAGATACCTAATTTGATTAAAATATATTTTGAAAAATAGTCTTGAAAATCTTTGGGAGAAGAATGTGTGAAACTAGCATGAAATTGTTTGGAACACACCCCCTTATAAATTGATCCAATTGAATTGTCATTGTGAGGATGTGATCCACATTTCGCTTTTTGAGGATGGGAGTTGTTGAACACACAATTTTTTGAAAGATTTTGAATAATCATTAAAAAATTCTTGAAAAATTGTGTTCAACGCTTTTGAAAACCATTTCTTTTTGACGAAAAGGTCTTCCTAAAGCATAAACTTGAGTTCATAGACTTTGAATGTCTCGACAAATCCACTCAAGTGTAAGAAGATTTAACTTCTTTTGCTGAGGGTAAGCGCACTAAATCGTACACTCCCCCGTGAATATAGATCCGGGTTGCAATCTGAAGTTGATTACAAGCTATTGTGTTGAGCTCAAAACGTTGCATGTTTTGTGACATGCTCAACCCAAGATAGATTGCTCTACCGGTTGTTGGAAAAATTGTCCAAAATAGACATTTTCCTTTATTAAGAGTAGACATGACATGTTTTGAAAAATATTTACAACTTTGATTCGAGCTTTATGTACACACCCGTGTCGTTATTGAGCGACATTTCTAGGCACGTCCATATTATCGGTATTGAAAGACATGTCGAGAAGAATCTTTTTGGATTTTGAAAGATTTTTAATTTTGTATTTTGCTTTTTGAATAATATATACATGTAGATGTTTGATAGATGAATCAATCAGGCTTCTTTGCCAGAATCTCCAGTTCTGCTGGAGTAAAACATCTCATACCAATTTGCCTAACTAGATACGCAAACCTCTCTTTCGAAAGAGCTTTTGTAACCACGTCATCTAATTGGTAATAGTTCCAAAAAAGTATAGTTCAACAGTACTCCTTTCAACTTGTTCCTTAATAAAGTGATATCTGACATCAATGTGCTTCCTGCGAGAATTCTGTACCGGATTCCAGGAGATGGCTATGGCGGACTTTGAGTCACAGTACATAGGTACTTTGTCAAAGTGGAAGCCATAATCCATGAGTTGTGTTCTCATCCAAAGAACTTGAGCACAACACGCAGATAGAGACACATACTCTGGTTCGGCTGATGAAAATGACGTACAATCCTGCTTCTTGGAAGACCATCCCACAAGCTTATCTTGACCTAGAAATTGTGCACCACCAAAAGTACTTTTACATGTATCAAGACACCCTGCATGATCAGAATCTGAATAGGCTGTTAGAAAGAAACCAATTTCCCTCGGTTACCAAAGTCCCAAATGAATGGTATTCTTGAGGTACCGAAAGTTCCATTTAATCTTCTTGAGGTGCTTTTCGGCGGGTCGTGCTTGATATCGTGTACAATAACACGTAGCATGTGATATATATGGTCTGCTTGTTGTTAAGTATATGAGGGAGCCGATCATGGGACGATATTTCGTTTATTCTATGGCATCTCCCTCTAAATCAGCATCTAGGGATGTGGTTGATAATGTTGTCCCAACGAGGTCACATAAGGTCATACCATGCTTTTTGATTATCTCTTGACAATACTTAGCTTGGTTAATAAAGATACCACTTGGGGATTGGTGAACTTGAATTCCTAGAAAGAATTTTAGTTCGCCCATCATTGACATTTCAAATTTGCTGTGCATTACTTTTTCAAACCATTTTGAAAGTTTTGGGTTTGTAGACTCGAAAATAATGTCATCAACATAAATCTGAACAAGAAAAATGTCATCCCCATATTTATAAGTGAACATAGTTAGATCAATGGAACCTTTTGAGAAACCTTTGGATCCCAGAAATTTCGAGAGCTCATCGTACCACGCCCTTGGAGCTTGCTTAAGTCCATAAAGTGCATTGTGGAGACGATACACCTTGTCAAGATAATGAGGATTGACGAATCCTTCCGGCTGTGTGACATAGACTTCTTCCTTCAAAGGACCATTAAGAAACACCGTCTTTACGTCCATTTGATAAACGATGAATCCCTTATGTGCAACATAAGCAAGGAAAATTCTGACCGCTTCCATACGAGCTACTGATGCAAATGATTCTTCAAAATCAATACCCTCTTTCTGGCCATACCCTTTAGCCACTAGCCTTGCTTTGTTCTTGATGATTGTGTTTTCTTCAACCATCTTGTTTTTCCAGACCCATCGAATATTTAATGGAATTAAATCATATGGTCTGTCAACAAGTTCCAGACATTAAGTCTTTCAAATTGAAGAAGTTCATCTTGCATCGATTCAATCCAAGCATGATCAGCCATGGCTTCTTTGATGTTTTTCGGTTCTGCTGTACTCACGGCGAGTGCGAACATACAAACATCACCATCGATTTCAAGTTGTCGTCTTGTACGAGCGGGCTGTGAACGGTTTCCAATTACTTGAACCAAAGGATGATCTCGGGTCCAATGATGTGTTGACGGATGTCGTTGCTAGAACGTGTACATCTTTGACGGATCAACATGGCAAGTAGAAGACTCTCTAGTTTCATGTACCGGTGTACCGAATGGGTTGATAAATAGTCTTCGTCAGATAATGCATTGTCTGCTTGATTTGTGTTCTCTGGAGCAATGACAGTAGTTGTTGATGTTGTAGGATCGATTGTTGAAGTGATATTCTGAGGAGGTAGATCTGCAGCAACTCGTTATGAAGTAGATGAAGTTGTATCCTTTTGTTGATGATGATCGGTATCATCATTCTTATCATGAGTGACAGCGAAAGACTTCGATACAACATCTTTCTCCCCTATGAAATATTCATCATACATTGGTCAATATAACATTTCCAACTCTTCAATTGTCGTGTTGACTGTCATGTCTGCTCTTGGAACATTTCCTTGAACCAGCTTTGAACTTGACGGTTCATTGTTATGGTCTTGAGTTCCGAGTTCCGTGCGGTTGTGAACGTAAGTCGTTTGTTCTTGTGGATTAGGACTTAAACTATTTTGTTCAAGTGTCGTTTCTTGTAATTCATCAAATCTGATATGAATAGTCTCGACTATCAATTTTGTTCTCTTGTTGTAAACTCTATATCCCTTAGACTGAGTTGCATATCCCACTAGAATACATGCATCACCTTTCTCTTTCATCTTATCCAAATTTTCACCATCTCGTATAATGTAACAAGTACATCCAAAAACGTGAAGGTGTTTGAGTGAAGGTTTTCGATCATGAATTATGTGATATGGTGTCTTTTCGTGTCTTGGAATAATTAAGGATTGGTTTTGTGTGTAGCATGCGGTTGAGACGGCTTTGGCCCAAAGTATTAGTGGAAGTTTTGAAGCGGATAATAATGTTCGAGCAGCCTCAACTAAAGTACGGTTTTGTCTTTCAACAACGCCGTTTTGTTCGGGTGTTCTGTGACAATCCGTCAATTTATGGTTGATATTTTATTCTCAAGTATTATTTAAAAACATTATTTTAATGTTATATTATGAACTCACCCATTTCTGAGAAGAAATTTGGATTTACGTCTTCAAGTAGCATCAACTACGTCTAAACCGGAGGATTCTACGTTACATGCTTACGTTTACATACACCGTTTTGGTGACAGTCTGACATTTCAGAATATAAATTTATCCGTGAATATTATTTTGAGATTTTAAGTTTGTGTTAGTTCATAAACTCACAAATTTACGAGAAGAGATTAGGACTTACGATTATAATTTAACGTCCTTTACGACTAAACTGGAAACCTTAGGAATACGTATTTACGTTTTTGAACTCCGTTTTTGATGAGACAATTTTTATTAGATTCGTTTTGTGCCGTTGATTCATAATTTATAAAAAACGTTTTTCGTAAAACGAACCGAGGGCACGCAAATCGAGGAAACTAGAATCGAGGAATACCCGTATTTTAGTGGGATGAGACAAAACAAGTTTTGCCCTACCCCACTAACATGGGATGGCCAAAGTATTCCACCAGATCACAAGATGTGGCAAAATGTAGCTAACAAGATAACACTTGTAAGCTAGCTTAACTAGTAAGCTTACAAAACTAGCTAAAAACTACCAACTCAAACCATTTACACATTTGATACATGCAAAACAACTCCCATCTCTCTCTCTACTCCCTATGAACGTCCCATATCACCACCAACACCACCATAGATCAAAATTTACACCACAAATCTTGTGTTTAACTTACACAAGATGATAACCCTTTGAAGACTTGTTGATTTGAGGTGATCTTAACATCTAAAAAGGAGATTTCATGAAGATAAAGGGCTGATTTCTCAAGGAGTCTACATATTCTTGGTGATCCTAGAAGTGGTTTTGATATCTCATAAGATTGGTTACCTAAAACCAAGTCTTGTTCATCCAAAATCTCATCATTTCATCACTTTGGTGGTATAAAGATTGTTCTTCCCATCCTCTTGTTATTTTGATTATGTAATCTTGTAATTTCTTTATTTATTTATATGTATATGATAATGAATGATGATTAAAAATATTATGTGGGGATTTGGTGTTAATAGATTTTATAAACATGGTTAAAAGGATGGAAAACCATAGGTAAAATGGTTAAAATCTTGCTAATTGTGATGGCTGTATAAAAATAGTAAGTAACCAAATGTTAAACTGATAAAATGGTAAAGTGAAATAAATATATAGTAAGTATTAGGTGTTATATACATGTGAGAGTTGGCCATGCAATGGAATCATAAAAATGAGTGAGATATGATCAAAACAAGTTTAGAGTGCAAATATGCCTTCACTGTTTTGGACGAATTTATTAAAATATTTAGAGGTTGATTCATCAGTATCTATAAAGGAATAAAATGAAGTACATATCATGTAGTTTCTGTGATAAACATTTGAGGTCCTATCTCATTATAGAACTCTAGATATGGACATTTTAGTCAACTTATAATTAGGACTGATTTTGTGAAATTAAAGTTTAATATTATTATTATATAAGCACTCAAATAAATATAGTATAAAATGTGAATTAAAACCCACTAACTTATAAATTTCATTTATATAAATATGCATAAGGATAAATAAAAGGACACTATATAAAAATGGTAGTTTGGTAAGTTTTATAAGTTATAAAAACTATATACTAAGTTTTACGTCTTTTCGGCTAGTACCGTAAAATTAACGTTTTTTGTCAATTAAAACTTAGACGATCGGAACCGTCAAATGTAAACTTTTTAAAAGTCATATACTGATATATAAGTACTTAATACAAGTAAAAACCGATAAAACCCGAACTAAATAACATATGGACATTAACGGGCTAAGTTAGCATTATTGGACTATTAATCCAACTAAATAGGCTAAACACTTATAAATTTACTTATTGGGCTTAACCCATTTGGGTGCAACATGTAATGTATAATAATGATAATAAAAGTAGAAATTGGACTAATGAATATTATTGGGCTTGTAATAGGCCCAATGGGCTCAAAAATGTAGACAAGTTGAGCTAGTGTAACTAGTATAAAAGTTACCAACACATAAACACTATAATGAATGAGTAAAGATGTATAAACCCACTTGATCATCATCATATATATAAAATCATCATATGTATACATAATTATTATTTTGATAAAGTCATTGGACAAAAGTCTAAGACGAATATTATTTGTCTAAGTTTCCGTGATTGAAGCACGTACCGTACATCCGAATTGCCGATAACCCGCTTTCCCACATCAACGTGAGTTCATAGCCTCGTACTGTTTTAAATGTTTTTATGAAATATTTTATAAACCCGCGAGGGAGATAACATGTTAGTTTTAATAAAATAGGACGCTAGTTGTCCCGATTGTTTGTTTATTGATTTGGACCCGAATGGTTGTATGACCTGATGAATGATTATATGACCCGATAAATGAAATGAAATGGATTATTAAAGTTAGGTTATGTCGCTAAAAGTCCCATTAGCATGAATTGTGAACTACCGGGATTTGGTAGACGCTTATGCATATAATAGTACTATTTGGGGACGATCACCCCAGTTCGCGCCATGACGGTTGATCCCCGTTGTACCACATTGATTGGTAAGCGAATTTATGTATGAGAAGATTTACACAAGCGTGATTATTGTGACGACACGCTAACTTAGATGGGCAAATTGAGTTTCGGGCTAGCTACCCGTTGTTTGTTGTAGTAAGGTAACAATGTCATGCGGCTTATAATAATCCAATTAACGAAATACTGCTATACGCACTAAATTACGATATATTGCCTGACTAGCAATACGGGGTCTTACTATTGATATTATGTTCATGTTTTGGTTTTTCATAACCATATTCATATAACAGTTTTTATTTCTATACAACGTTATAAAACGTATTGTATGATATTTTTACGACATTAGTTCGTATAATGGTTTTAAAGGCGAAAGTCTATATTATGATTTTGATAAGGATTTGTATAAAAAGACTTTGGCTATTTTATGGCCTATTACAAAGATTTGTGCAAAATGATTTTCGGTAATAATTATATACCGATGATATACTAATGGTTTCAGTAAACTCTATGAATTCACTCGGCCTTATCGCTGACCTTTTCTTTTAACATGTTTTGTCTCAGGTACTTGAAGGTAATTCTCGGGAAGACGACAAGAATTCATGGCCCGCACTTAAATAACAATTTCCATTCAAACGCTTTGTAAAACCTTCATGAAATATAATGACTTGGGACCTATGTAACTTTGATATTTATGAATGGAAATGATTTATTATTAAACGACTTGATTTTTAAGCGTTGTTTATGATGTGAGTAATGTTTTATCCCGTAACACCAACGAGTCTTCCGCTGTATTGAATTATAAAAAATTTGGGGGTGTTACAGTTTGGTACCAGAGCTCTCGTTATAGAGAACGAAAGATTTTTAAAACCAAGGATTTGAATAAAACATTTCAAAATCTTTTAACTATAAACATTTTTCCAAAAATGACTAAAAATCTTTTGACTATAACGGTGCCGAAGAGTTCCCGAGTTACCGACAAGGCCAGACTAAGAAGTGTTATTTTAATATATATATATAACCTGGATTATATATATGTTGTAATTTGATTACATGATTGTTTGATGATTATTTTAATATTTATACGAGGTATTTATACGACGTAGATTGTCACAAGAAACCCTAACAACCCTAGCAAATCAATCGAAGCTATTCTCGTAGGAATTCTAGCTATCCTAGATCTAAACCAAGTTGTGGATATTTATGATCCCAACAAAATGGTTGATACTCGTAGGAATGTAGATATTAGTTAATTGTGATATTGAAGAAGAATTGGCGAGATTAAAACTGATATCGATGTCATGACGATCTTTCCTTATAGAGTGGAGTTTGACAAAACGTTACCACCTAGAAAGATGTCATCTGATTCGTTGTCATCCAATTCTTAAACTGAAATCGAAAGGGTGAATGTTGCACTTGAGGCTGTCATTGGAACCATACCCAAAAGCCTCATGCCACTAGTACCTTTCCGAGAAGTCTAATTGAATGTGTGAGTCATTTAATACTAGTGACTTATTTGATAACTATTGATGAAGGAGCTATAGGATTGGAAATTAAGTGTTGTTCATATCGAGCTTTTATTGCCCTATTAAGGTCTAAGAATAAGGTTGAAAGTATTGGAGATTGAGGTAGGGTGTCACATTGAGTATAAGTTGATTGAAACTTGAATAAAGTAAAATTTAACTTGTATGGAATAAGAAATTGTTAAGAGGAAGTCGTTGAGTCCTGTGATTGAATTATAAGGTTTTAGATGATTGTTAGTCCGTGTTAAGGGTTCTTCCTATACCATTGTCCAATAATGAGGATGCCCAGTGTCCAGGAAATAAATTAAAGAAATCTTCTTCTGAATAGGGACCGATGGATATTCCGGGACAGGTGGAACCCCCATGACTCTTGTAGATTAGTATTCATTTTGGTATCTTTTAAAAATAATCCCTAACTTAACTGAGACATTAGTTGGTAGGATGAGTTCTTGGAATTGTATGACATAGTGACACGTAATGTGTTACGGTACAATTTTGACTTGTTTGTGATTAATGAAAATACTACCTTTGATTGCTAAATCCTACATGTATTGATGTTGTCTATCTTTTATTGCTTCATCCTAATGTTCGCATTAGTGATGCAACCATTGAACAAGTACTCATCTCGATTTGAGTTACGTTGTGGATTATTCTTTTTGAGTGCCATCGAGGTCATGCACCTCATGATTAATTGGCTAAGCTCATTTCCTATTATATTGTAGTTAGTTCTTGGTGAACAAGCTTTCATCACTCTTTTGCAGATCACTCATTGTTTTTATAAGATAAACCAGTATCCTTTAAGAAAAATTGAATTTTCATCACTATAAGGATTATTCAAAGTGAGATTTATAAATAATCGTTATCGAAGTAAAGTTGTTTATAAAACACCTTGGAGAACTTAATAGTTTTCATAACAAATAAAATCTTTGTAAATTTATTTTTGATTCTTATTTAAGAATTAAGCATGAAAATGTTTTTATTATAAACATGATGATAAAATTTTGACGAACTGAGTATTGCATCGTTAATCTTGAAATTGTATATAGTTGCGCGCCTACATACAATTTGGAATGGACCATGCAAGGCTGATTAGTAGTCACAATGAAACTATTAATAAACACTACATTTTCTTTGAAGTTGTGAAAGATTAAATTTTATGAGATCTGCAAGAAGTGAAAAATAGGGACATATTGATAGGGACACCTACATATGTGCCTGTACCATTTATTCTTTTGAGTCGAATTTACTTATCTGTGTAATTTGTCTTATTTGACAATTGATATTCCATCTTTGTCCAATTCTCCCGTAGTGAGATTCTTAGGAAAAGTATCTGATTACCGAGTGTTGATACCCGACTGGATGTATCGACGTTCCTATCATTTCTTTTAATTAGATTTCATTTGAATGACCTGGGTAACGATCCGAGGAGCTTTCGAATGCGTACTCAAATTATGAAAACATGGGATATACTCATATTCGTTAATGTTTTCGTCTGTATCCTATTTGAAATTCTCTCGCGTAGATTATGCGTTGACATTACTCTTTCGATGATAGTTGTGTCTCCATATATCATTGAATTTGTGAAGTATTATGACTTATTATTAGTCTTTTGAGAAGTTCACATCTTATCAACGGTGATGAAACTAGAAAGTTGATAATGCCAGTAGAATGAATTAATTGATTATGACATGACGACATTGTCTTAATTGATGGGAACTCGAGTAGAATTCCCCTAAAAGATAAGATGTTGATTATCAAAAGTTATTTAAATAATTCTTGATGGATGACCATATCCTGCATTTAGACTTGATATTATACCATGAATGGTTGTGAATTAGTTATAGATATTATAATATAGAAAGAACTTAAAATGAATGTATTAAAAGATGTTTCCGTTATCTGAAACCTTAGGAGGTATTTATTGGTGAATTGCCTAGACTTTCGCCATTAAGGAAAGTTGAATTTGATATTGATTATATTCTCGGTGTTGCACCTGTGGCGTGTGCACTATACGTCAGCACCATCTGAATTAAAGGAATTACCGTACAACTGAGAGACTTGTCGGAGAAAGATTTTATTCTACCAAGCTCGTCATTATGAAGAGCCATGGTATTATCATTCCTTATATTTATTAATTACCGTGAACTAAGTAAATTGACGATTAAAATCTATATCCACTACCCAAGATGATAGATTGTTCGATCATTTACAAGGTTCTAGCGTATATTCAGAAATTTTAATCCTCGGCATGGTTATCATCAATTTCGCGTCCGCGAAAAAGATTATCTATTCCAATCACTACATCCGGTACTTGTAATGAACATTATGAGTTTCACGTGATGTCGTTTGGATTGACTAATACACATGTAGCATCCATAAATTTGGTGAATCACGTGTGTAGGCTGTAATTTGATAAATTTATGCTTGTGATCATTCAGGACTATTTGTTTGTTTATAAGAATAAGAATGAGTTAATAATTAGTTATAGACTGCCCTAAATTGGCCGAACAATGAAAACTTGTACCTTGAGTATTTAACATGTGATTAAAGACTTAATCCTTTACATGATTTGACCATGTGATTAATAAGATAATGGGATCTATATTGACTTTTCAAAGATTAGAGCCATTAAGACTTTGGGTTTTACCAAAAAGAAAGTGCAAATGTGTTTTGACAAATGTTTTATCGAAAAGAACTTTTGAGGGATTATTCCCTTATACCCAGAACACTTAACTAAACTCTTGTTTAGGGGTAAATGTTCGTGTATACCTCAAGACAACCTAAGGGGGATTGAGGAAACCATTTAAACCATGACTTGGAATTTGAAACGACAATTTTTGCTTTTCAACTAAGAAATTTTTTGACCAAAGTATAAACAAAGATTTTTCGAACATTTACGGATCTTATTAATTATTTTAATTATTTTTGATAAATCAACAAAAATCTTGTTAATTAAATTCAAATTTGTTTTGAACATTTTATTATAATTGGTCGAACTAAGAAATTTAAACTTTTAACGTTTACGTTTCATAAAAACTTAATATTTATTGTTAATTTACGTGTAATAATTATCGACACTTTAAAACGTCGGATCAAGCAAAACTGATAAAAATAATAGTTGAGACGAAACTAAAGCATAGAAATATGAAGAAAGAAACTTTGAATGAATACGGTCATGATAATTATTTCATCAGGGAAGATGAATGTAGATACTGAAACATTATGTAAAAGTAAAAAACCAATTAGGATGTGTTTTGTGACAATCCGTCAATTTATGATTGATATTTTATTCACAAATGTTATTTAAAAATATTATTTTAATGTTACATTATGAACTCACTTATTTTTGGGTAGTAATTTGGATTTACGTCTTGAAGTAGCATCGACTACGTCTAAACCGGAGGATTCAACGTTACGTGCTTACGTTTACATACACCGTCTTTGGTGACAGTCCGACATTTCAGAAAATAAATTTATCCGTGAATATTATTTTGGAATTTTAAATTTGTGTTGGTTCATAAACTCACAAATTTACGATAAGAGATTAGGATTTACGATTTTATTTTAACGTCCTTTACGACTAAACCGGAAACCTTAGGATTACGTATTTACGTTTTCGAACTCCGTTTTTGATGAGACAATTTTTATTAGATTCGTTTGTTCCGTTGATTCATAATTTATAAAAACGTTTTTCGTAAAACGACCCGAGGGCACGCAAATCGAGGAAACTAGAATCAAAGAGTACCCGTAATTAAATGGGGATGAGACAAGTGGGACACTTGCCCCACCCCCACAAACCCACGGCTACACTAGACACCACATCACACGATGTGGCAAACTTATAGCCTAATACTTACACATGTAAGCCAAGCTTACAAGGTAAGCTTTCTCAAACACAAAACCACCACCTCAAACTACTTCTCTCATTTCCCACTCATGCAAACAACACACCAAACTCTCTCTCACTAGCTCTATGTTCCGTCTCATTTCCACCATTAAACACCCCATTCATACAAAAATTTAACCACAAACATTTGTTATAATTAACATATGTTAATCTCCATTCAAAAAGATGAAGATTGGTGCAAGTTTTAACATCCAAGGAGGAGTTTCTATGGAGTCTTGGGGCTGATTTTCCACAAGGAGTTCTTGAAGAATGGTGGTATTGAAGATGGTCTTGGTTTATCACAAGTTTCTCCATCCAAATCCATGTTTTGATCACAACCTACATCATCATAGTAGTATAAAGATAGTTCTTGCCAACCTCTTGTTAATTTTGATTATGTAATCATGTATTTTATTCTTAAATGTATATATGTATGATGATATATGATGATAAAAATATTGTGTGGGGATTTGGTGTTGATAATCATAGGTAAAAAGATGAAAAACTATATGTAAAAAGGTTAAAATCATGCTTAAAAATGATGGCTGTATAAAACAGTAAAGAACCATGTCATGAACTGATAAAATGGCATAGATTAATAGATATAAAGTAATTAATATGTCTTGTACACATGTGAGAGTTGGCCATGCAATGGAATCATTAGGATGAGTGAGATATGATCAAAACAAGTTTAGAGTACAAATCTGAGTTTACTGTTTTGGACGATTTTTAGAAAATACTTAGAGGCTGATTCAACAGTAGCTATAGAAGAGTTAAATGAAGCACATATCATATAGTTTATGTCATAAAAATTTGAGCTTATATCTCCATATAGGACTCTAGAAATGGCTGTTTTGGTGAACATGAAAATAAAAATCAGATTTTGAGAAATTAAAGTATAATAGTATTATAAAAAGCACTCAACTAAAAAAATAGTATAAAATGTGAATTAAAACCCACTAACTTATATAATACATTTACATAAATATGTATAAGGATAAATAAATGATACATTTTATAAAAATGGTAATTTGATAAGTTTTATAAGTTATAAAACTATAAACATGATTTTTATGACTTTTTCGGCTATTACCGTAAAATTAACGTTTTAGTTAAATAAAACTTAGACGGTTGGACCCTTCTAATATAAACTTTTATAAACTCATATCTGATATATAAACATATATAACAAGTAAAAACCGATAAAACCCGAATTATATAACATACGGACATTAACGGGATAAGTTAACGTTATTGGACTAATAATACAACAAAATGGACTAAAACACTTATAAACTTATTTATTGGGCTTAACCTATTTGGGCCCAACATGTAAAGTATAAATACTGATAATACAAGTATGAAATGGATTAATACAAGTTAATGAACTTATAATAGGCTTATTGGACCTAAAACACGTAAATAGGTAAAATTAGTAAACTAGTAAGAAGTTACCAATACATAAACACTAAAATGAGTAAAAGAGAATATGTAAACCCACTTGATCATCATATATATAAAATCATCATATGTATACATAATTGTTACTTTTATAAAGTCATTGGACAAGAATCTAAGATGAGTATTATTTGTCTAGGTTTCCTTGATTGAAGCACGTACCGTACGTCCGAGTTGCCGATAACCCGTCTTCCCACATCAACGTGAGTTCATAGCCTCGCACTCTTTTAAATGTTTTTATGAAATGTTTTATAAACCCGCGAGGGAGATAACATGTTAGTTTTTATAAAATAGGACACCATTTGTCCCGATTGTTTGTTTATTGAATTGGACCCGAATGATTGTATGACCCGATTGTATGACCCGATAAATGATTAAATGACCCGATAGATGAAATTATATAGATTATTAAAGTTAGGTTATGTCACTAAAAGTCCCATTAGCATGAATTATGGACTACCGGGATTTGGTAGACGCTTATGCATATAATAGTACTATTTGGGGACGATCACCCCAGTTCGCGCCTTGACGGTTGATCCCCGTCGTGCCACATTGATTGGTAAGCGAATTTATGTATGAGAAGATTTACATAGCGTGACCTTTGTGACGACACGCTAATTTAGATGGGCAAATGAGTTTCGGGCTAGCTACCCGTTGTTTGTTGTAGTAAGGTAACAATGTCATGCGACTTATAATAATCCAATTAACGAAATACTACTATACGAACCGAATTACGATGTATTGCCTGACTAGCAATACGGGGTCATACTATTGATAATATGTTCGTGTTTTGGTTTTACATAACCATATTCATATAACGGTTTTTATTTAACTTTATACAACATTATAAACGTATTGTATGATGTTTTTAAAGACAATGGTTCGTATAATGATTTTCAAGGCGAAAGCCTATATTATGATTTTTGATAAGGATTTGAATAAAATGACTTTGGCTATTTTATGGCCTATTAAAATGATTTGTACAAAATGATTTCGGTAATAATTTTATACCGATGCTATATTGATGGATTTCATTAAACTCTATGAATTCACTCAGCGTTATCGCTGACCTTTTCTTTTAACATGTTTTATCTCAGGTACTTGAAGGCAATTCTCGGGAAGACGACAAGAATTCATGGCCCGCACTTAAACAATAATTTCCATTCAAATGCTTTGTAAAATTGTCTGAAATAATATGACTTGGGACCTATGTAAATTTGATATTTATGAATGGAAATGCTTTATTAATAAACAACGCGATTTTTAAGCGTTGTCTATGATGTGAGTAATGTGCTATCCCGTAACACCAACGAGTCTTCCGCTGTATTGAGTTGTATAAATTTGGGGGTGTTACAGTTTGGTACCAGAGCTCTCGTTATAGAGAACGAAATATTTTTAAAACCAAGGTTTTGAATAAAACATTTCAAAATCTTTTAACTATAAACATTTTTACAAAATGTATAAAAATCTTTTGACTATAACGGTGCCGAAGAATTCCCGAGTTACCGACAAGGCCAGACTGAGAAGTGTTATTTTAATATATATATAACTTGGATTATATATATATGATGTAATTTAATTACATGATTGTTTGATGATTATTTTGATATTTATACGAGGTATTTATACGACGTAGATTGTCACAAGGAACCCTAAATCCCCTAGTAAATTAATCGAAGCTATTCTCGTAGGAATTCTAGCTATCCTAGATCTAAACCAAGTTGTGGATATTTATGATCCCAACAAATGGTTGATACTCGTAGAAATGAAGATATTAGTTGATTGTGATATTGAAAAAGAATTGGCGAGATTAAATCTGATATCGATGTCATGACGATCTTTCCTTATAGAGTGGAGTTTGACAAAACGTTGCCACCTAGAAAGATGTCATCTGATTTGTTGTCACCCAGTTCTTAAAAATTGAAATCGAAAGGGTGAATGTTGCACTTGAGGCTGTCATTGGAACCATTACCCAAAAGCCTCATGCCACTAGTACCTTTCCGAGAAGTCTAATTGAATGTGTGAGTCGTTTCATACTAGTTACTCATTTGATAACTACTGATGAAGGAGCTATAGAATTGGAAATTAAGTGTTGTTCATATCGAACTTTTATTGCCCTTTTAAGGTTTAAAAATAAAGTTGAAGTATTGGGAAATGAAGTAGGATATCGAATTGAGTATAAAATTGATTGAAACTTAAATAAAGTGAAACTTAACCTGTATGGAATATGAGATTGTTAAGAGGAAGTCGTTAAGTCCTGTGATTGAATTATAAGGTTTTAAATGATTGTTAGTTTGTGTTAAGGGTTGTTCCTAGGCCATTGTCCACTAACAAGGATGCCCATTGTCCAAGAAATAAAATGAAGAAATCTTCTTCGGAATTGGGACCGATGGATCTTTCGGGACATGTGGAACACCTAATGACTACTGTAGATTAGTATTCATTGTACTATCTTTTAAAAATAATCCCTAACTTAACTGAGACATTAGTTGGTAGGATGAGTTCTTGGAATTGTATGACATAGTGACACGTAATGTGTTACCGTACAATTTTGACTTGTTTGTGATTAATGAAAAGACTACCTTTGATTGCTAAATCCTACATGTATTGATGTTGTCTATCAATTATTGCTTCATCCTAATGTTCGCATTAGTGATGCAACCATTGAACAAGTACTCATCTCGATTTCAGTTACGTTGTGGATTATTCTTTTTTAGTACCATCGAGGTCATGCACCTCATGATTAATTGGCTAAGCTCATTTCCTATTATATTGTAGTTAGTTCTTGGTGAACAAGCTTTCATCACTCTTTTGCAGATCACTCATTGTTTTTATAAGATAAAAGAGTATCCTTTGAGAAATATTGAATTTTCATCACTATAAGGATTATTCAAAGTGAGATTTATAAATAATCGTTATCGAAGTAAAGTTGTTTATAAAACACCTTGGAGAACTTAATAGTTTTCATAACAAAGAAAATCTTTGTAAATTTATTTTTGATTCTTATTTAAGAATAAAGCATGAAAATGTTTTCATTATAAACATGATGATAAAATTTTGACGAACTGAGTATTGTATCGTTAATCTTGAAATTGTATATAGTTGCGCGCCTACATACAATTTGGAATGGACCATGCATGGCTGATTAGTAGTCACCATGAAACTATTAATAAACACTACATTTTCTTTGAAGTTGTGAAAGATTAAATTTTATGAGATCTGCAAGAACTGAAAAATAGGGACATATTGATAGGGACACCTACATATGTGCCTGTACCATTTATTCTTTTGAGTCGAATTTACTTATCTGTGTAATTTGTCTTATTTGACAATTGATATTCCATCTTTGTCCAATTCTCCCGTAGTGAGATTCTTAGGAAAAGAATCTGATTACCGAGTGTTGATAACCGACTGGATGTATCGACGTTCCTATCATTTCTTTTAATTAGATTTCATTTGAATGACCTGGGTAACGATCCGAGGAGCTTTCGAATGCTTACTCAAAATATGAAAACATGGGATATACTCATATTCGTTAATGTTTTCGTCTGTATCCGATTTGAAATTCTCTCGCGTAGATTATGCGTAGACATTACTCTTTCGATGATAGTTGTGTCTCCATATATCATTGAATTTGTGAAGGATTATGACTTATTATTAGTCTTTTGAGAAGTTCACAACTTATCAACGGTGATGAAACTGGAAAGTTGATAATGCCAGTAGAATGAATTGATTGATTATGACATGACGACATTGTCTTAATTGATGGGAACTCGAGTAGAATTCCCCTAAAAGATAAGATGTTGATTATCAAAAGTTATTTAAATACTTCTTGATGGATGACCATATCCTGCATTTAGACTTGATATTATACCATGAATGGTTGTGAATTAGTCATAGATATTATAATCTAGAAAGAACTTAAAATGAATGTATTAAAAGATGTTTCCATTATCTGAAACCTTAGGAGGTATTTATTGGTGAATTGCCTAGACTTTCGCCATTAAGGCAAGTTGAATTTGATATTGATTATATTCTCGGTGCTGCACCTGTGGCGTGTGCACTGTACGTCAGCACCATCTGAATTAAAGGAATTACCGTACAACTGAGAGAGTTGTCGGAGAAAGATTTTATTCTACCAGCTCGTCATTATGAAGAGCCATGGTATTATCATTCCTTATATTTATTAATTACCGTGAACTAAGTAAATTGACGATTAAAATCTATATCCACTACCCAAGATGATAGATTGTTCGATCATTTACAAGGTTCTAGCGTATATTCAAAAATTTTGATCCTCGGCATGGTTATCATCAATTTCGCGTCCGCGAAAAAGATTATCTATTCCAATCACTACATCCGGTACTTGTAATGAACATTATGAGTTTCACGTGATGTCGTTTGGATTGACTAATACACATGTAGCATCCATAAATTTGGCGAATCACGTGTGTAGGCTGTAATTTGATAAATTTATGCTTGTGATCATTCAGGACTATTTGTTTGTTTATAAGAATAAGAATGAGTTAATAATTAGTTATAGACTGCCCTAAATTGGCCGAACAATGAAAACTTGTACCTTAAGTATTTAACATGTGATTAAAGACTTAATCGTTTACATGATTTGACCATGTGATTAATAAGATAATGGGATCTATATTGACTTTTCAAAGATTAGAGCCATTAAGACTTTGGATTTTACCAAAAAGAAAGTGCAAATGTGTTTTGACAAATGTTTTATCGAAAAGAACTTTTGAGGGATTATTCCCTTATACCCAGAACACTTAACTAAACTCTTGTTTAGGGGTAAATGTTCGTGTATACCTCAAGACAACCTAAGAGGGATTGAGGAAACCATTTAAACCATGACTTGGAATTTGAAACGACAATTTTTGCTTTTCAACTAAGAAAATTTTTGACCAAAGTATAAACAAAGATTTTTCGAACATTTACGGATCTTATTAATTATTTTAATTATTTTTGATAAATCAACAAAAATCTTGTTAATTAAATTCAAATTTGTTTTGAACATTTTA
Source organism: Glebionis coronaria (assembly GCA_025667525.1). Classification (NCBI taxonomy): domain Eukaryota; kingdom Viridiplantae; phylum Streptophyta; class Magnoliopsida; order Asterales; family Asteraceae; genus Glebionis; species Glebionis coronaria. The sequence continues at coordinate 71,069 of JANFOE010001024.1, forward strand.
TTATAATTGGTCGAACTAAGAAATTTAAACTTTTAACGTTTACGTTTCATAAAAACTTAATATTTATTGTTAATTTACGTGTAATAATTATCGACGCTTTAAAACGTCGGATCAAGCAAAACTGATAAAAATGATAGTTGAGACGAAACTAAAGCATAGAAATATGAAGAAAGAAATTTTGAATGAATACGGTCATGATAATTATTTCATCAGGGAAGATGAATGTAGATACTGACACATTATGTAAAAGTAAAGAACCAATTAGGATGTGTTTTGTGACAACCCGTCAATTTATGATTGATATTTTATTCACAAATATTATTTAAAAATATTATTTTAATGTTAGATTATGAACTCACTTATTTTTGGGAAGTAATTTGGATTTACGTCTTGAAGTAGCATCGACTACGTCTAAACCGGAGGATTCAACGTTACGTGCTTACGTTTACATACACCGTCTTTGGTGACAGTCTGACATTTCAGAAAATAAATTTATCCGTGAATATTATTTTGGAATTTTAAATTTGTGTTGGTTCATAAACTCACAAATTTGCGAGAAGAGATTAGGACTTACGATTTTATTTTAAAGTCCTTTACGACTAAACCGGAAACCTTAGGATTACGTATTTACGTTTTCGAACTCCGTTTTTGATGAGACAATTTTTATTAGATTCGTTTGTTCCGTTGATTCATAATTTATAAAAACGTTTTTCGTAAAACGACCCGAGGGAACGCAAATCGAGGAAACTAGAATCGAAGAGTACCCGTAATTAAATGGGGATGAGACAAGTGGGACACTTGCCCCACCCCCACAAACCCACGGCTAGACTAGACACCACATCACACGATGTGGCAAACTTATAGCCTAATACTTACACATGTAAGCCAAGCTTACAAAGTAAGCTTTCTCAAACACAAAACCACCACCTCAAACTACTTCTCTCATTTCCCACTCATGCAAACAACACACCAAACTCTCTCTCACTAGCTCTATGTGCCGTTCCGTTTCCACCATTAAACACCCCATTCATACAAAAATTTAACCACAAACATTTGTTATAATTAACATATGTTAATCTCCATTCAAAAAGATGAAGATTGGTGAAAGTTTTAACATCCAAGGAGGAGTTTCTATGGAGTCTTGGGGCTGATTTTCCACAAGGAGTTCTTGAAGAATGGTGGTCTTGAAGATGGTCTTGGTTTATCACAAGTTTCTCCATCCAAATCCATGTTTTGATCACAACCTACATCATCATGGTGGTATAAATATAGTTCTTCCCATCCTCTTGTTAATTTTGATTATGTAATCATGTATTTTATTCTTAAATGTATATATGTATGATGATTTATGATGATAAAAATATTGTGTGGGGATTTGGTGTTGATAATCATAGGTAAAAAGATGAAAAACTATATGTAAAAAGGTTAAAATCATGCTTAAAAATAATGGCTGTATAAAACAGTAAAGAACCATGTCATGAACTGATAAAATGGCATAGATTAATGGATATACAGTAAGTAATATGTCTTGTACACATGTGAGAGTTGGTCATGCAATGGAATCATTAGGATGAGTGAGATATGATCAAAACAAGTTTAGAATACAAATCCGAGTTCACTGTTTTGGACGATTTTTAGTAAATACTTAGAAGCTGATTCAACAGTAGCTATAGGAGAGTTAAATGGAGCAAATATCATTTAGTTTATGTCATAAAAATTTGAGCTTCTATTTCCATATAGAACTCTAGAAATGGCTGTTTTGGTGAACATGAAAATAAAAATCAGATTTTAAGAAATTAAAGTATAATAGTATTATAAAAAGCACTCAACTAAAAAAATAGTATAAAATATGAATTAAAACCCACTAACTTATATAATACATTTATATAAATATGTATAAGGATAAATAAATGATACATTTTATAAAAATGGTAATTTGATAAGTTTTATAAGTTATAAAACTATAAACATGATTTTTACGACTTTTTCGGCTATTACCGTAAAATTAACGTTTTAGTTAAATAAAACTTAGACGGTTGGACCCTTCTAATATAAACTTTTATAAACTCATATACTGATATATAAACATATATAACAAGTAAAAACCGATAAAACCCGAATTATATAACATACGGACATTTACGGGCTAAGTTAACGTTATTGGACTAATAATACAACAAAATGGACTAAAACACTTATAAACTTATTTATTGGGCTTAACCTATTTGGGCCCAACATGTAAAGTATAAATACTGATAATACAAGTATGAAATAGATTAATACAAGTTAATGAACTTATAATAGGCTTATTGGACTTAAAACACGTAAATAGGTAAAACTAGTAAACTAGTAAGAAGTTACCAATACATAAACACTAAAATGAGTAAAAGAGAATATGTAAACCCACTTGATCATCATATATATAAAATCATCATATGTATACATAATTGTTATTTTTATAAAGTCATTGGACAAGAATCTAAGACGAGTATTATTTGTCTAGGTTTCCTTGATTGAAGCACGTATCGTACGTCCGAATTGCCGATAACCCGTCTTCCCACATCAACGTGAGTTCATAGCCTCGCACTCTTTTAAATGTTTTTATGAAATGTTTTATAAACCCGCGAGGGAGATAACATGTTAGTTTTTATAAAATAGGACACCATTTGTCCCGATTGTTTGTTTATTGAATTGGACCCGAATGATTGTATGACCCGATTGTATGACCCGATTGTATGACCCGATAAATGATTAAATGACCCGATAGATGAAAATATATAGATTATTAAAGTTAGGTTATGTCACTAAAAGTCCCATTAGCATGAATTATGGACTACCGGGATTTGGTAGACGCTTATGCATATAATAGTACTATTTGGGGACGATCACCCCAGTTCGCGCCTTGACGGTTGATCCCCGTCGTGCCACATTGATTGGTAAGCGAATTTATGTATGAGAAGATTTACATAGCGTGACCTTTGTGACGACACGCTAATTTAGATGGGCAAATGAGTTTCGGGCTAGCTACCCGTTGTTTGTTGTAGTAAGGTAACAATGTCATGCGACTTATAATAATCCAATTAACGAAATACTACTATACGCACCGAATTACGATGTATTGCCTGACTAGCAATACGGGGTCATACTATTAATAATATGTTCGTGTTTTGGTTTTACATAACCATATTCATATAACGGTTTTTATTTAACTTTATACAACATTATAAACGTATTGTATGATGTTTTTAAAGACAATGGTTCGTATAATGATTTTGAAGGCGAAAGCCTATATTATGATTTTTGATAAGGATTTGAATAAAATGACTTTGGCTATTTTATGGCCTATTAAAATGATTTGTACAAAATGATTTCGGTAATAATTTTATACCGATGCTATATTGATGGATTTCATTAAACTCTATGAATTCACTCAGCGTTATCGCTGACCTTTTCTTTTAACATGTTTTATCTCAGGTACTTGAAGGTAATTCTCGGGAAGACGACAAGAATTCATGGCCCGCACTTAAACAATAATTTCTGTAACACCCCCACAAAATGCTATGCGCAGCGGAACTACAACATTGGGTGCTACACAGTTATCATTGCACACAAGATATATCAAACGACTCTAAAAAGACGTCAACTTAAAACTTGAATTAAAAATTGTTAAAAGATACATGTCCACGGTTTTTCCAACCCCACTTGGTACAACAGAGTTTAGCGTTTTCGGTCCCCATGAATCTCGACCCAAGAATTTCAGTTTCACAACAACATAACATTAAAATTAAAAATGTTTAAGTAGGAAAGGGAGGAAAAACAAGCAGACTCCAAGCCATACACACAACATCCATCCCATGCACGCTCCATGCTACACTTTAGCGGTTACCTGAAACATATGCCAAAATTTGGTCAACGAAAACGTTGAGTGGAATTCATAGGTTTTACAATTCATTTTGAACGTATATGAAATAAAAACCATTCGTGATCATTCATAGACTTGTCGATCAAACAATCTATATTCAGGATACTGACAATTGTGTTTAAGCTCATGACACTAAACCGTTAACTCAATCACCCGCGTAATAATTACCGGCGTGACTCATATGAAACCATGGCCCCTAATAAGGCATCAGTTGCAATTATACCTTTTCTCTTATCACAAATTATCCGTCCGCAGGGGGTATCAACGTACTAGCCCTCGTCTCGGATAGGGTAGTCAACCCCATAGTACTATCACTTTGTATAAGCGGCTATTTCCCCCTTCTCAAGGGCAAGACAATAGTTAATAGTTCATGAAATTAGGGTCTTTTGCAACTAGGTACTCAACACAATTTCTAAGGCAACATTCGGGTCTAACAATCATTCATGACATATGTTTATTTTAAAAACTAGCATGCATTTCCCTCGCGGGTAAAACAGTTTGAAATAATAGTAAGCGAGGCTATAAATTCACACCTTATATATTAAGTAGTCGGTAGTTCGAGAGATGATCACTGACGACGATACGGATGCCCGGGTAAATCAACACCTATCAACAAATAACGCGTAATGAGTAATCTCATTTTAAATACCTTACGGTACTGTATAAAATACATAGATACTAGTCACTTAGGACAATTATAACTCACGCCAAAACAAAACAACAAGCATCACTCATTTTACACCATTCGTTCTTATTATTTACGTTATCCATTTTTATTCATTTTCGCCGGTACTTACCGAAAGTACGGGCTGTTTTACTATATTTAACCATTCCTATAAAATTTGACAAAATTCTCAAAAATACTATAAGACCTGTAGATAACACATTTTTAATCCCAATAAAAGTTTTTACTTCTACGACCCGTTAGTCAACGCTTTTCCAAAACTACATTTTCCGGGCTGAAATTGTACTTCGACCAACTTGGACCTCTTTGACCTATTTGAAATGCACCTTTGACTTCTTTGACTCCTAAGTCCACTTATAGACTCAATTACACAGGTTTGTGACCAAAATTTGACCCTTGACCTTTTACCAATTCATACTTGTGGTCCTCGGGATTTGACTAAAACTATACATAAATTCGGATTATGAAAGTTCTCGTCTCCCGGTACACGATCTTTAAAACCTCATAACTTTTAGCTCGTTTAGAGTCACGAGCTCTACCTTATACCAAATTAAAGCTAAGAAGACCCTCTATGACTACATTTAGCTATCTAGACCTGTAGGAAAAATTATTTTTATGAAAAGGTCTTAAACTTTCTGCCTAAATTTAACCATACCAAAATCACACTTAAGCTCGATTCCAAACCTATTAATCATTACTAGGCTTCATCCTAAGCATTCCCAATCATAACCAAACACTAATTTCAGTCCCTAACCCCTATTGATCATCAACCTCATAATCTAAAAATCTAAAAACAAACATGCAAACACTTGTACCCATCTAACACATCAATAAACACAAGGCTAAACACAAAACCAATGCTCAAAATCATCAATCACCATGGCTCCCCAAACACCCCCTTTTGCCGTGGGGTTTGGGTGACCAAATCACCACAACCAAATCAATTTTGGTGGGTTTGATTAGTGATTATACTCTCATTTTACATGAATTTAACATGCATTAATCCAATTAACCTCAAAAACGAGTTTGAATGATCTTGAAAATTTTTGGAAAAATTTTGTTAATGCATGTTTGAAATAACCATGGATTAACACTCACCAATGGATTTTAGAAGGTGGTCTAAGGTTAGATTTTGTCAAAACTCAAAAAAAATGGTGGATGGTGGTGGTGTGGGGGTTTGGCCGTCGGCCTAGAGAGAGAGAGAGAGAGTTGTTTGATTTTTTTTTTGTTAAGTGTTGTGTGTGTTTGTGTTTGTCACATTTTGTGAGATGGGAGGGGCCAAAGTGGTATTTTTGGATTTCTTTTGGCCTTAAACAAAAACGTCACTAAAACTTTGCGGGATCGACTCACTAGTCAATTTAGAAAATTTTACGGGAGTCGGAAATCATCCCGAACACTCCAAAATACTTTTGGGATACTTTAAATGTACTCGGAAAGCTATAAAACTCACCCGACTCAACTTAACACGAACCGTAAGTAAAATTCTCGAAAAATTTCATTATCGATAAATCGTCAATAATTATAGAAATTTGGGCATCCATCGGGATCGTATTCGTCATCGTCCTTCTTGAATCGTCAATCGTAAAAATTATAACCTCGAACATCGGCTTTAACCAATATACTTATATATATAGAAATTAAAATTTATTAAAAATTTCAAAAATTAGCGTAATTTAGGGTAACGTTAATGACCTCGGTTCTAGGGTGTCACATCCACCCCTCCTTAAAGAGAGCGACGTCCCGGCGCTCGCCTCTTCTTATACTCACATTTCGTTCTGCTGGAACAGATGAGGATACCTTTCCTTGAAAAAGTCCTCACGTTCCCAAGTGTATTCCGATCCACGCTTAGAATTCCATCGAACCTTCACAATAGGAATTCTACTACGCTTCAGCCTCTTAACCTCTCGGTCCATAATTTCCACAGGTTCTTCCACAAAATGCATTTTGTCGTCCAGTCGAATCTCGTCCAAAGGAATCACCAATTCCTTATCCGCCAAACTCTTCTTCAGGTTCGATACGTGAAACGTGTCGTGAATAGCACTAAGCTCGCTCGGCAATTCTAACTTGTACGCTACTGGTCCAATTTGTTCAGCGATCTTAAATGGTCCAATATACCTCGGACTCAACTTTCCTTTCTTCCCAAAACGAATTACACCCTTCCACGGCGATACCTTGAGCATAACCATATCTCCGACTTCAAACTCCAACGGTTTCCTTCTGTTATCGGCATAACTATTCTGTCGGCTTCTCGCAGCAAGTAGTCGGTTCTTGATTTGCACAATCTTCTCTGTCGTTTCCAAAACCATTTCGGGTCCAGTCAATTGACTTTCTCCTACTTCACTCCAACACACAGGCGATCTACACTTCCTTCCATACAATGCTTCGAACGGTGTTGCCTTGATACTCGCATGATAACTATTATTATACGAAAACGCCACTAGAGGCAAGTGGCATTCCCAACTTCCTCCAAAATCAATCACGCATGCTCGGAGCATGTCCTCCATCGTCTGAATAGTTCGTTCACTCTGGCCGTCAGTTTCCGGGTGATAAGCCGTACTTAAACTCAATTCAGTGCCCATCGCACGTTGAAGCGATTTCCAAAATTTCGAAGTAAATCTACTATCGCGATCCGAAATGATCGATAACGGCACTCCATGTCTGCAGACGATCTCTTTCACGTACACACTGGCTAGCTTTTCCATACTGTCCGTCTTCTTCATAGGTAAGAAATGAGCAGATTTCGTTAATCTATCCACAATTACCCATATCATATCACATCCACTAGGAGTTCTAGGTAAACCCGTCACGAAATCCATAGCGATTTTCTCCCATTTCCATTCCGGGATCTCTGGTTGTACCAACAATCCAGATGGTTTCTTATGTTCTGCTTGGACCTTCGCGCAAGTCAAACACTTACTAACGTAACGAGCAATATCCGCCTTCATATTCGGCCACCAATAAACTTTCTTCAGGTCGTGATACATTTTATCCGATCCAGGATGTATCGAATACTTCGACTTATGAGACTCGTTCATAACCAATTCTCGAACTCCAGGCTTTCCTTCCTCAGATGAACACAATGGTAACCAAATCCGATTTTCAAAATATCTCAGTCCGTCTGACCTAATCACGAAAAGAGGTTTCAACATTCGTCCCAAGTTCTCAGCTTCAACATTCCCTTTCATTAGTCCCCTCTCTTGAGCCTTCAATATAGTTTCGGTTAAGTCAACGCTCTCAGTCATCACCAAAGCTCTGACCCTCAAAGGTTTCTCCCGTTCCTTCCTACTCAGTGCATCCGCTACAACATTCGCCTTTCCAGGGTGGTAGCGAATTTCGCAGTCGTAATCACTCAGTAGTTCAACCCATCGTCTCTGTCGCATATTCAACTCCTTTTGATCTAAAATGTGTTGCAAACTCTTGTGGTCAGTGAATACAACACACTTCGTCCCATACAAATAGTGTCTCCACAACTTCAACGCAAAAACTACAGCTCCTAATTCCAAATCGTGCGTCGTGTAGTTCTCCTCATTCTTCCTCAGTTGCCTCGATGCGTAAGCTATCACCTTTTCACGTTGCATCAATACCGCTCCATAACCCTTACGAGATGCATCACAATACACTACAAAGTCTTCGGTTCCTTCAGGCAATGACAATATCGGTGCGGAACATAACTTGTCCTTGAGCGTTTTGAAAGCGAGTTCTTCCTCATTTCCCCATTCATACACCCTATTCTTTTCGGTAAGCTTTGTCAATGGTTTTGCAATCAACGAAAATCCTTCAATGAACCTTCGATAATACCCAGCTAAACCAAGGAATTGTCGAACTTCAGTCGGCGTTGTCGGTGCCGACCATTCCCTGATCGCTTCGACCTTGGCAGGATCCACGCGAACTCCCTTGCTATCAATCACGTGACCTAGGAATTGCACGGATTCTAACCAAAACTCACACTTCGAGAATTTCGCATACAGCTTCTCCTTCTTTAACAACTCCAAAATCTTCCTCAGGTGCTTCTCGTGCTCCTCCTTACTCTTAGAGTAAATAAGTATATCATCGATGAAAACAATAACAAACTTATCTAGATACGGCTTGCACACGCGATTCATGAGGTCCATGAACACAGCAGGCGCGTTTGTCAACCCAAACGGCATCACTCGAAATTCAAAGTGTCCATACCGCGTACGAAAGGCAGTTACAGGAATATCCTCCTCTCTTACACGCAGTTGATGATACCCTGATCTTAAATCGATCTTTGAGTATACACTGGAACCTTGCAATTGATCAAACAAATCGTCAATCCTCGGCAATGGGTACCGATTCTTAACCGTCAGCTTGTTGAGTTCCCTATAGTCAATACACATCCGAAATGAACCATCTTTCTTCTTCACAAACAACACTGGCGCTCCCCAAGGTGATGAGCTCGGCCTAATAAATCCCTTGTCCATCAATTCCTTCAGTTGATCCGATAACTCCTTTAACTCGGATGGTGCTAAGCGATAAGGTGCACGCGCAACCGGCGCAGCTCCTGGCACCAAATCAATTTGAAATTCGACCTCACGGGTGGGTGGTAAACCTGACAACTCGTCTGGAAAAACTTCCGGATATTCGCAGATAACAGGTACCTCTTCAATCCTCGCCTCTAAATCACCATCACTCGAAACTTGTGCCAAAAACACATCGCATCCGCTCTCTACATACTTCATCATTTTCAAACAGGAAATCACTTTCAAACGAGAAGTGCATTTGTCTCCCTTCACCGTCAAGACTTTATTCCTCAACGGAATCTGAACTAATCTCTCGCCACAGACGATCATAGCATTGTGCGCCATTAGCCAATCCATTCCCACAATCACGTCAAACGATCCTAGCTCTATAGGCATCAAGTCGATTTTAAAAGCGTAATTTCCTAACTTCAAGGTATACCCTTTCAGTATAGAATTTGTACTAACAATTTTTCCATCGGCTAACTCAACGTTATAACTAGTCGCTAACAACACCGGTTTTCTATCGATATGACGACTAAATTTAACATCTACAAAACTCTTGTCGGAGCCAGAATCAAACAAAATACTAGCATAACAAGCGTCTAGCAAAAACGTACCGGTAACCACGTTAGGACCCTGTGGTTTATCAGCCGTCCCTACTTGATACACGGCAGCAGCATTGTTACCTCCCCGCTTGTTTCCTGCCTTCGGGCAATTCACTTGCATATGGACTCTCTCTCCACATCCAAAACATCCCCTCATTCTGATAGCATTCACCCCAGTGGCTACTCCTCCCGCTCGGCAACCAGACGTCCTGTGACCTGCTTTTCCACATTTGCCGCATGTAGGCGGGCAATTCCCGAAATGGTACAAATTGCACCTACCACAGTGGGGATTCACTTTTACACCTCTGGGGTTTGTCACAGCCCTCATCCCTTTATTCCTTCGTTGGTTAAACTGCTGACTGCGGTTCTGACCATTGTTGTTTCGATTTCCACCTCGGTTTTGGCCCTGGAATTGATTGCTTTGTGCCGCTTCCCATTTCCTCTTGTTTCCTTCAGCAATGAAGTTCTTCTTGTCCTGGAGCTTGACGTCCATCAATGCGTGAGCCATCTGGACCGCTTCATCAAACGACCCAGGTTTAGACGAAGTCGTCTCACCCTTGATATTACTAGATAAACCTTTGATGTACTGTTTCATCTTCTTGGCATCATTGGCAAAAACGCCTGGACACAAAAGGCTTAATTCATTAAACCTCCTGGTGTAAGCAGCGATATCATTGTTCTTCAAGGTCAGGTGCCTCAACTCATCTTCCAATTGACCCAAATTCCTCTTCCGGGCAGAACTTCTTAGTCAAAAGAGCTTTTGTCGCAGTCCATGTTCTTGCATTCGCTACAGCCAATCCAACAGTGGCTACTTGGGTGTTCCACCAACTTAATGCATCGTCAAGAAACGTAGAAGCCGCAAACTTAACCTTGTCCGCTTCTGAACAACCGCTGATTTCGAAAGTACTTTCAACCTTTTCCAACCATCTTCTAAGTTCTAGAGCTCCACCAGTTCCACAAAATTGCGTGGGACCGCATTTCATAAAACTAGAATAGGTACACACTCTCGGGGCTTGCTGTCTCCCCGCGTTTCTACCCTGGTCCTGATTTCTCCCGGCTCGGTCTACTTCTAGCGCATTTGCTATAGCTTCCTGAATCATTGTGTTTACACGATCGGCGGTTAACTTTGGAGGCATGGTGTTATCGAATATCTCTTTCTGCAAGACAGGGAAAATAGAAAAACAATGTAAGTATACACATCAAGATTAAGATGGATTTCTTTTCCAAGACATAATATACATACAACGACACATCACTACAGAGTTACTAATATTCATCAATTCACATCACAAAAGATCAAATTTAAGACATATCACAGATCATGAAAGGTAACATGGATTGTATTGATAATTAACCAAAATTGTGACAAGTATTGCCACTACAATCGTTCACCATAAAACTTAAGTCCTCAAGTTTTTCGTCATAATGCCATCATACAAAAGTCTAAAACAGTTCTATTACAATGATCAAAGAAAAAATACAAGACAAGCAACTAGGCATGTGGTGATCCACACGGCCTCTTGGATGGCGGTTCGTCATCATCTTCCTCGGGTTCCTCATCGCTATCGTCCTCGTCCACATCATCCATTTTTCTCTTTCCTTTGTCATTCGGCCCACATTCAGTCTCCTTTTTCGTCCCTGACGTAGACCCACACTCAATCGCTACCTGACTTCCCACAGTAATACAAGCACCTCTGGTAGGTGGCTGGATCATGAAGTCATTAGCCTCCATCTCCAAATCGTCCACGAATCTCCAATCTGGGGGCAATGATGCTCTCACTCGATGCTCCCAACTCTGCATCCTTGACAATCTCACTTGATCTTCCCTAACACGGTCAAGACTAGCGCTCAAATTCGCAACCATCGATCTTAGACTGTTGATATCACTTTTGTTTACATTTCCATCATACTCAATTCTTGCAGTCCTTTCCAACAGTCTTTGGTCTGCCCTTTCATTCTCGTCGAATCTATTGATCACCCTTGATTCCACTATGTACCGCATGCACATTGATTCATCCAAACCTCTCACAACCCGCCGTACGTCATGATAAACTCTCGATCCGGGGCAGCAAACTCTTGAGATGCCTTGATGAAGAGAATTTGCGCTCACTGCACCTTCGGATCTTCTGGGGATACCTGGTGCACCAACCAGATGGGAAGTACGCATAGGCCTGGGGCAAGTAGTTCTCCTTTGGTCGGGGTCCTGGGCTTGTACATCGTTCGTCTCAGCTTGTCCTTCAGCTGCTGTTCCAACACTTCCCCCTTCGCGACCTACGACGTAATCGTTTCCATTATCATTAGGCGGTACCTCGGCCATTCCTGCAATAACAGCGAATTTCGGAGGGTACATAAGTAATTATACAATATTTATAAATACATGCATGCAAATGCAATGCAAAGGTGGTACATATGCCCAAAATGTAATAATATGATGCTCATGCATGATTAATACAAAAATTACGATGTTGGATATTCCACGTATAATTTCAACGTCTACATATAGTAATTTCCATACTTACGTAATAATTACCCACATATATACTTCAACTCAAAAGTATACGTCAAATGCCATGAATACAAAAATAAATCTTACCGGAGCCATGCAGGATAGTTGTGTGTGCTTGGACCATTTCTTACGACACCAAAAGTTATAGTTTAGGATTTTCAAAAACGACCTAGTTCTCTATAACTCATGGCTCTGATTACCAATCTGTAACACCCCCACAAAATGCTATGCGCAGCGGAACTACAACATTGGGTGCTACACAGTTATCATTGCACACAAGATATATCAAACGACTCTAAAAAGACGTCAACTTAAAACTTGAATTAAAAATTGTTAAAAGATACATGTCCACGGTTTTTCCAACCCCACTTGGTACAACAGAGTTTAGCGTTTTCGGTCCCCATGAATCTCGACCCAAGAATTTCAGTTTCACAACAACATAACATTAAAATTAAAAATGTTTAAGTAGGAAAGGGAGGAAAAACAAGCAGACTCCAAGCCATACACACAACATCCATCCCATGCACGCTCCATGCTACACTTCAGCGGTTACCTGAAACACATGCCAAAATTTGGTCAACGAAAACGTTGAGTGGAATTCATAGGTTTTACAATTCATTTTGAACGTATATGAAATAAAAACCATTCGTGATCATTCATAGACTTGTCGATCAAACAATCTATATTCAGGATACTGACAATTGTGTTTAAGCTCATGACACTAAACCGTTAACTCAATCACCCGCGTAATAATTACCGGCGTGACTCAGATGAAACCATGGCCCCTAATAAGGCATCAGTTGCAATTATACCTTTTCTCTTATCACAAATTATCCGTCCGCAGGGGGTATCAACGTACTAGCCCTCGTCTCGGATAGGTTAGTCAACCCCATAGTACAATCACTTTGTATAAGCGGCTATTTCCCCCTTCGCAAGGGCAAGACAATAGTTAATAGTTCATGAAATTAGGGTCTTTTGCAACTAGGTACTCAACACAATTTCTAAGGCAACATTCGGGTCTAACAATCATTCATGACATACGTTCATTTTAAAAACTAGCATGCATTTCCCTCGCGGGTAAAACAGTTTGAAATAATAGTAAGCGAGGCTATAAATTCACACCTTATATATTAAGTAGTCGGTAGTTCGAGAGATGATCACTGACGACGATACAGATGCCCGGGTAAATCAACACCTATCAACAAATAACGCGTAATGAGTAATCTCATTTTAAATACCTTACGGTACTGTATAAAATACATAGATACTAGTCACTTAGGACAATTATAACTCACGCCAAAACAAAACAACAAGCATCACTCATTTTACACCATTCGTTCTTATTATTTACGTTATCCATTTTTATTCATTTTCGCCGGTACTTACCGAAAGTACGGGCTGTTTTACTATATTTAACCATTCCTATAAAATTTGACAAAATTCTCAAAAATACTATAAGACCTTTAGATAACACATTTTTAATCCCAATAAAGTTTTTACTTCTACGACCCGTTACTCAACGCTTTTCCAAAACTACATTTTCCGGGCTGAAATTGTACTTCGACCAACTTGGACCTCTTTGACCTATTTGAAATGCACCTTTGACTTCTTTGACTCCTAAGTCCACTTATAGACTCAATTACACAGGTTTGTGACCAAAATTTGACCCTTGACCTTTTACCAATTCATACTTGTGGTCCTCGGGATTTGACTAAAACTATACATAAATTCGGATTATGAAAGTTCTCGTCTCCCGGTACACGATCTTTAAAACCTCATAACTTTTAGCTCGTTTAGAGTCACGAGCTCTACCGTATACCAAATTAAAGCTAAGAAGACCCTCTATGACTACATTTAGCTATCTAGACCTGTAGGAAAAATTATTTTTATGAAAAGGTCTTAAACTTTCTGCCTAAATTTAACCATACCAAAATCACACTTAAGCTCGATTCCAAACCTATTAATCATTACTAGGCTTCATCCTAAGCATTCCCAATCATAACCAAACACTAATTTCAGTCCCTAACCCCTATTGATCATCAACCTCATAATCTAAAAATCTAAAAACAAACATGCAAACACTTGTACCCATCTAACACATCAATAAACACAAGGCTAAACACAAAACCAATGCTCAAAATCATCAATCACCATGGCTCCCCAAACACCCCCTTTTGCCGTGGGGTTTGGGTGACCAAATCACCACAACCAAATCAATTTTGGTGGGTTTGATTAGTGATTATACTCTCATTTTACATGAATTTAACATGCATTAATCCAATTAACCTCAAAAACGAGTTTGAATGATCTTGAAAATTTTTGGAAAAATTTTGTTAATGCATGTTTGAAATAACCATGGATTAACACTCACCAATGGATTTTAGAAGGTGGTCTAAGGTTAGATTTTGTCAAAACTCAAAAAAAATGGTGGATGGTGGTGGTGTGGGGGTTTGGCCGTCGGCCTAGAGAGAGAGGGAGAGAGTTGTTTGATTTTTTTTTGTTAAGTGTTGTGTGTGTTTGTGTTTGTCACATTTTGTGAGATGGGAGGGGCCAAAGTGGTATTTTTTGATTTCTTTTGGCCTTAAACAAAAACATCACTAAAACTTTACGGGATCGACTCACTAGTCAATTTAGAAAATTTTACGGGAGTCGGAAATCATCCCGAACACTCCAAAATACTTTTGGGATACTTTAAATGTACTCGGAAAGCTATAAAACTCACCCGACTCAACTTAACACGAACCGTAAGTAAAATTCTCGAAAAATTTCATTATCGATAAATCGTCAATAATTATAGAAATTTGGGCATCCATCGGGATCGTATTCGTCATCGTCCTTCTTGAATCGTCAATCGTAAAAATTATAACCTCGAACATCGGCTTTAACCAATATACTTATATATATAGAAATTAAAATTTATTAAAAATTTCAAAAATTAGCGTAATTTAGGGTAACGTTAATGACCTCGGTTCTAGGGTGTCACAATTTCCATTCAAATGCTTTGTAAAATTGTATGAAATAATATGACTTGGGACCTATGTAAATTTGATATTTATGAATGGAAATGCTTTATTAATAAACAACGCGATTTTTAAGCGTTGTCTATGATGTGAGTAATGTGCTATCCCGTAACACCAACGAGTCTTCCGCTGTATTGAGTTGTATAAATTTGGGGGTGTTACAGTTTGGTACCAGAGCTCTCGTTATAGAGAACGAAATATTTTTAAAACCAAGGTTTTGAATAAAACATTTCAAAATCTTTTAACTATAAACATTTTTACAAAATGTATAAAAATCTTTTGACTATAACGGTGCCGAAGAATTCCCGAGTTACCGACAAGGCCAGACTGAGAAGTGTTATTTTAATATATATAACTTGGATTATATATATATATATATATATGATGTAATTTAATTACATGATTGTTTGATGATTATTTTGATATTTATACGACCTAGATTGTCACAAGGAACCCTAAATCCCCTAGTAAATTAATCGAAGCTATTCTCGTAGGAATTCTAGCTATCCTAGATCTAAACCAAGTTGTGGATATTTATGATCCCAACAAATGGTTGATACTCGTAGAAATGAAGATATTAGTTGATTGTGATATTGAAAAAGAATTGGCGAGATTAAATCTGATATCGATGTCATGACGATCTTTCCTTAGAGTGGAGTTTGACAAAACGTTGCCACCTAGAAAGATGTCATCTGATTTGTTGTCACCCAATTCTTAAAAATTGAAATCGAAAGGGTGAATGTTGCACTTGAGGCAGTCATTGGAACCATTACCCAAAAGCCTCATGCCACTAGTACCTTTCCGAGAAGTCTAATTGAATGTGTGAGTCGTTTCATACTAGTGACTCATTTGATAACTACTGATGAAGGAGCTATAGGATTGGAAATTAAGTGTTGTTCATATCGAACTTTTATTGCCCTTTTAAGGTTTAAAAATAAAGTTGAAGTATTGGGAAATGAAGTAGGATATCGAATTGAGTATAAAATTGATTGAAACTTAAATAAAGTGAAACTTAACCTGTATGGAATATGAGATTGTTAAGAGGAAGTCGTTAAGTCCTGTGATTGAATTATAAGGTTTTAAATGATTGTTAGTTTGTGTTAAGGGTTGTTCCTAGGCCATTGTCCACTAACAAGGATGCCCAGTGTCCAAGAAATAAATTGAAGAAATCTTCTTCTGAATTGGGACCGATGGATCTTTCGGGACATGTGGAACACCTAATGACTACTATAGATTAGTATTCATTGTACTATCTTTTAAAAATAATCCCTAACTTAACTGAGACATCAGTTGGTAGGATGAGTTCTTGAAATTGTATGACATAGTGACACGTAATGTGTTACGGTACAATTTTCACTTGTGTGTGATTAATTAAAAGACTACCTTTGATTGCTAAATTCTACATGTATCGATGATATCTATCTTTTCTTGCTTCATCCTAATGTTCGCATTAGTGATATTAAACAAGTACTCATCCTGAATTGAGTTACGTTGTGGATTATTCTTTTGAGTGCCATCGAGATCATGAACCTCATGATTATTTGGCTAAAGCTCATTTTCTATCATATTGTAGTTAGTTCTTGGTGAACAAGCTTTCATCACTCTTCTGCAGATTACTCATTGTTTTTATAAGATAAAACAGTATCCCTTGAGAAAAATTGAATTTTCATCACTATAAGGATTCTTTAAAGTGAGATTTATAAGTGATCGTTATCAAAATGAAGTTGTTTATAAAGCACCTTGGAAAACTTAACTGTTTTCATAACAAATAAAATCTTTGTAAATTTAATTTTGATTCTTATTTAAGAATTAAGCATGAAAGTGTTTTTATTATAAACATGATGATAAAATTTTGACGAACTGAGTATTGCATCGTTAATCTTGAAATTGTATATAGTTGTGCGCCTACATACAATTTGGAATGGACCATGCAAGGCTGATTAGTAGTCACCATAAAACTGATTAATAAACACTACATTTTCTTTGAAGATTGTGAAAGAATAAATTTTATGAGATCTACAAGAAGTGAAAAATAAGGACATAGTGTTAGGCACACCTACATATGTGCCTGTAGCATCTATTATACTGAGTCGAATTTACTCATCTGTGGATATTGTCTTCATTGGCAATTGATATTCCTTTCTTGTCCAATTCTCATGTAGTGAGATTCTTAGGAAAAGTATCTGATTACCGAGTGTTGATACCCGACTGGATGTATTGACGTTCTTATCATTTCTTATGATTTGATTTCATTTGAATGACCTGGGTAATGATCCGAGGAGCTTTCGAATGCGTACTCAATTCATGAAAACATGGGATATATTCATATTCGTTAATGTTTTCGTTTGTATCTGATTTGAAATTCTCTCACGTAGATTTTGCGTTGACCTTGCTCTTTTAAGGTTAGTTATTTCTCTTGATATCCTTGAATTTGTGAAGGATTATGAGTTATCATTAGTCTTTTGAGAAGTTCACTTCTAATCGACGGTAATGAAACTGGAAAGTTGATAGTGCCAGTAGAATAGATTGATTGATTATGACATGACGACATTGTCTTAATTGATGGGAAATCGAATAGAATTCCCCTAAATGATAAGATGTTGATTATCAAAAGTGATCTAAATAATTCTTGATGGATGACTTGAAATTATACCATGAATGGTTGTGAACTAGTTATAGATATTGTAATCTAGAAAGAACCTAATATGAATTTATTAAAAGATGTTTCTGTTATCTGAAATTTTAGAAGGTATTTGTTGGTAAATTACCTGGACTTTTGCCATTAAGGCAAGTTGAAATTGGTATTGATTATATTCCCGGTGCTGCACCTGTGGCGTGTGTACTGTACGTCAGCACCATCTGAATTAAAGGAATTTACCGTACAACTGAAAGAGTTGTCGGAGAAAGATTTTATTCTACCAAGCTCGTCATCATGAAGAGCTATGGTGTTATTATTTCTTATATTTATAGATTACTATGAACTGAGTAAATTGACAATCGAAAACGATATCCATGACTCGAAATGGAAGATTTGTTCGATCATTTACAAGGTTCTAGCGTATGTTTTAAAGGTTTGATCCATGGCATGGTTATCATCAACTTCGCATCTGCGAAAAATATTATCTATTCCAATCACTACATCCAGTACTTGTAATGAACGTTATGAGTTTCACGTGATGTCGTTTGGATTGACCAATGCACATGTAGCATTCATGAATTTGGTGAATCACGTGTGTAGGCTGTAATTTGATAAATTCATGCTTGTGATCATTAAGAAACTTTTGTTTGTTTATAAGAATAAGAATGAGTTAATAATTATTTATAGATTGCCCTGAATTGGCCGAACAATGAAAATCTGTACCTTGAATATTTAACATGTGAATTAAGGCTTAATCCTTTACATAAAATGACCGTTTGATTAATGATGGTAAGAGATATATATATATTGACTCTTCAAAAATTAGAAGTCATTTAGGACTTTGGGTTTTACCAAAAAGTAAATGGAAATATGTTTTGACAAATGTTTTAACAAAGGATTTTTAAGGGATCATTCCCTTATAACCAAAACATTTAACTAAACTCCTGTTTAGGGGTAAATGTTTTTGTATACTTTTAGACATCTTAAGAAGAATTGACGAAACCATTTAAACCATGACTTAAAATTTGAAACGACACTTTTTGCTTTTCAACTAAGAAAATTTTGACCAAAATATAAACAAAGATTTTTTGAACATTTACGAATCCTATTAATTATTTTCGATAAATCAACAAAAAAATGTGTTAATTAAATTCAAATTTGTTTTGAACATTTTTATATAATTGGACAAACTGAGGAAATTTAAAAACTTTTTGCGTTTACGTTTCATAAAGACTTAATATTTATTGTTAATTTACGTGTAATAATTATCGACGCTTTAAAACGTCAGATTAAGCAAAACTGATAAAAATGATAGTTGAGAAGAAACTAAAACTTAGAAAATGTGAAGAAGGAAATTCTTAATGAATGTAAATACTGACACGTTATGTAAAAAGGATAAAGAATCAATTAGAATGTGTTCCTTAATAATGACTATGAAAATAAATTACCGAGTAATTTAAAATATAGCCGATGCTTATAAAAAGGATAATATAGATAATAAAAAGGGGTTCGCGGCTAATGTGAACCATTAGAATTGAGAAGCCGATAGCGTTAAATGTATAAAAGGCCACTTGTGGTTGCCTAAACATAGAAGATTTCGAGATTTAGTTAGGTTGGAATCTCGTAAGATTAAGTATTCTATTCATGTCATTTCTGATTAAATGTATCTTTATCTGAAGAAGTTGTACTGATGCAAATTATGAAGGCAGACATCGCCTCATACATTAGTAAACGTTTAACTATTGCAAAGGTCATCATCTGAATTTGATTCAATTTGGGTCATCGTCGACAGACTGACCAAATCTACTAATATCATTCTTGTTAATGATAAATTCTTAATGAAGAAATTGACTCTTTGGTATTTAAAGGAGTTGTGTAAACATGGTCTGCCTATATCGATCATCTCAATCAAGATTCTCGCTTCGCATCGAATTTCTAGAGATTTGCTCAGAAGTCATTGTGAACGAACCTTGATGAGAGTACTGTTTACCACCCCAATCGAAGGGACGAGGTAAAGTAACGATACAAAATACTAGAAGTGCTTATTTATGCTTGAATGGTTGACCTTTGGTAATAAACCGTATAATCGTTTTCCTTTGGAGAGATTATCATTGATAGTTATCGTGTTAGTATCGAGATCGACTCTTGTTAGGATCTATATTAGAGCATCTGTAAGCAGGAGTTGGGATGAAGACACCCGACATACACCCATTGTGAGTTGGACATGTCTTTTAGGTTTAAGGTTTCCTATGATGATAAACCTAACCTTACAAAATACCCGACCCGCGAGACCTGAAATGATTGTCGAAATTAGGATTTGATTATTGACTGCCAGTAGTGGGCAGGAGGTTATGTGAATATGAAATGTAGATCTTGAAGTGTCGGATGGGTAGCGAAGTGATGCAAAAAAATTTCACCTTGGAAAAATGATTAGATGTTCTGAAAGATCATGGGATATAAGTTCCCGTTGTATGGGACCATTGAGATAATGTAAAAGATTGGTTTGAAAGGCATATAAGCTGGATCTACCCTCGGACTTCAAGGGATGCATGAATTATGTTTCGTAAATCGAACTTGATAAAATATCTATCAAGTGAAAGTCTGAATTCTTCTTGATAATGTTTAGATCGGCGAAAAGTTGCATTCATCAGAAACCCGTGAACATCATGGATAGAGAAAGTAACTCAACATTAAGCCTGATCTTATTCCCGTAGTTATGTTTGTTGAAACTCGCGTATTGTAATGAATTACACCTGTGTGAAAAGACCGAATGTGGAGAAAATACCCACATGGCTTTAACTCTATAAGAAGCGAGTAGTAAGGTAAGATGATCTTTGAGGACAAAGATCCTGTTTAGGGGTAAATGCTGTGACAATCCGTCAATTTATGATTGATATTTTATTCACAAATATTATTTAAAAATATTATTTTAATGTTACATTATGAACTTACTTATTTTTGGGAAGTAATTTGGATTTACGTCTTGAAGTAGCATCGACTACGTCTAAACCGGAGGATTCAACGTTACGTGCTTACGTTTACATACACAGTCTTTGGTGACAGTCCGACATTTCAGAAACTAAATTTATCCGTGAATATTATTTTGGAATTTTAAATTTGTGTTGGTTCATAAACTCACAAATTTACGAGAAGAGATTAGGACTTACGATTTTATTTTAACGTCCTTTACGACTAAACCGGAAACCTTAGGATTACGTATTTACGTTTTCGAACTCCGTTTTTGATGAGACAATTTTTATTAGATTCGTTTTGTGCCGTTGATTCATAATTTATAAAAGCGTTTTTCGTAAAACGACCCGAGGGCACGCAAATCAAGGAAACTAGAATCGAAGAGTACCCGTAATTAAATGGGAATGAGACAAGTGGGACACTTACCCCACCCCCACAAACCCACGGCTACACTAGACACCACATCATAAGATGTGGCACACTTATAGCCTAATACTTACACATGTAAGCCAAGCTTACAAAGTAAGCTTTCTCAAACACAAAACCACCACCTCAAACTACTTCTCTCATTTCCCACTCATGCAAACAACACACCAAACTCTCTCTCACTAGCTCTATGTTCCGTCCCATTTCCACCATTAAACACCCCATTCATACAAAAATTTAACCACAAACATTTGTTATAATTAACATATGTTAATCTCCATTCAAAAAGATGAAGATTGGTGCAAGTTTTAACATCCATGGAGGAGTTTCTATGGAGTCTTGGGGCTGATTTTCCACAAGGAGTTCTTGAAGAATGGTGGTCTTGAAGATGGTCTTGGTTTATCACAAGTTTCTCCATCCAAATCCATGTTTTGATCACAACCTACATCATCATGGTGGTATAAAGATAGTTCTTCCCATCCTCTTGTTAATTTTGATTATGTAATCATGTATTTTATTCTTAAATGTATATATGTATGATGATATATGATGATAAAAATATTGTGTGGGGATTTGGTGTTGATAATCATGGGTAAAAAGATGAAAAACTATATGTAAAAAGGTTAAAATCATGCTTAAAAATGATGACTGTATAAAACAGTAAAGAACCATGTCATGAACTGATAAAATGGCATAGATTAACGGATATACAGTAAGTAATATGTCTTGTACACATGTGAGAGTTGGCCATGCAATGGAATCATTAGGATGAGTGAGATATGATCAAACAAGTTTTGAGTACAAATCTGAGTTCACTGTTTTGGACGATTTTTAGAAAATAATTAGAGGCTGATTCAACAGTATCTATAGGAGAGTTAAATGGAGCACATATCATGTAGTTTATGTCATAAAAAATTGAGCTTCTATCTCCATATAGAACTCTAGATATGGCTGTTTTGGTGAACATGAAAATAAAAATCAGATTTTGAGAAATTAAAGTATAATAGTATTATATAAGCACTCAACTAAAAAAAAGTATAAAATGTGAATTAAAACTCACTAACTTATATAATACATTTATATAAATATGTATAAGGATAAATAAATGATACATTTTATAAAAATGGTAATTTGATAAGTTTTATAAGTTATAAAACTATAAACATGATTTTTACGACTTTTTCGGCTATTACCGTAAAATTAACGTTTTTGTAAAATAAAACTTAGACGGTTGGTGTGACAATCCGTCAATTTATGGTTGATATTTTATTCTTAATATTTATTTGAAAATATTATTTTAATGTTATATTATGAACTCACTTATTTTTGGGAAGAAATTTAGATTTACGTCTTGAAGTAGCATCGACTACGTCTAAACCGGTGGATTCTACGTTACGTGCTTACGTTTACATACACCATTTTTGGTGACAGTCCGACATTTCAGAAAATAAATTTGTCCCTGAATATTATTTTGGAATTTTAAAATTGTGTTGATCCATAAACTCACAAGTTTACGAGAAGAGATTAGGACTTACGATTTTAATTTAACGTCCTTTACGACTAAACCGGAAACCTTAGGATTACGTATTTACGTTTTCGAACTCCGTTTTTGATGAGACAATTTTTATTAGATTCACTTTGTGCCGTTGATTCATAATTTATAAAAACGTTTTTCGTAAAACGACCCGAGGGCACGCAAATCAAGGAAACTAGAATCGAGGAGTACCCGTAAATAAATGGGGATGAGACAAAATGACTTTTTCCCCACCCCCACTCATAACCGGCTACAAAGCTCCAACACACCAACTTGGATTCAAAAGCTTCACAATGAATCTTAACACTTGTCACCTTAGCTTACAATGTAAGCCTTCCACCACCAAAACCACTTAACTAAACTAGTAGCTCATTTATCTCATGCAAAAACAAGAAACCAACTCCCAAACTCTCTCTCCCTAGCTCTTTTTGCCGTCCCATTTATCATCACCACCACCATTCATCCAAAAATTTCTACCACAAATCATATGTATAACTTGCATATGATGGAAACCCTTTGAAGATATATTGATTGGAGGTGATTATAACATCCAAGGAGGAGTTTCTATGGAGTCTTAGGGCTGATTTTCCACAAGGAGTTCTTGAAGATTGATGGTCTTAAAGATGGTCTTGATTTATCACAAGTTGTGTGATCAAAATCCATGTCTTGATCACAACCTACATCATCATGGTGGTATAAAGATTGTTCTCCCCATCCTCTTGTTATTTTGATTATGTAATCATGTATTTTCTTTCCTATTGTATATGTATATGATGATTATATGATGATAAAAATATTGTGTGGGGATTTGGTGTTGATAATCATGGGTAAAAAGATGAAAAACTATATGTAAAAAGGTTAAAATCATGCTTAAAAATGATGGCTGTATAAAACAGTAAAGAACCATGTCATGAACTGATAAAATGGCATATATTAATGGATATAAAATAAGTAATATGTCTTGTACACATGTGAGAGTTGGCCATGCAATGGAATCATTAGGATGAGTGAGATATGATCAAAACAAGTTTAGAGTACAAATCTGAGTTCACTGTTTTGGACGATTTTTAGAAAATACTTAGAGGCTGATTCAACAGTAGCTATAGTAGAGTTAAATGGATCACATATCATTTAGTTTATGTCATAAAAATTTTAGCTTCTATCTCCAAATAGAACTCTAGATATGGCAGTTTTGGTGAACATGAAAATAAAAATCAGATTTTAGGGAAATTAAAGTATAATAGTATTATATAAGCACTCAAAAAAATAGTATAAAATGTAAGTCAAAACCCACAAACTCATATAATACATTTATATAAATATGTATAATGATAAATAAATGATACATTTTATAAAAATGGTAATTTGATAAGTTTTATAAGTTATAAAACTATAAACATGGTTTTTACGACTTTTTCGGCTATTACCGTAAAATTAACGTTTTTTGCCAACTAAAACTTAGACGATCAAACCCGTCTAATGTAAAGTTTTTAAAACTCATATACTGATATATATAAACATATATAACAAGTAAATGCCGATAAAACCCAAACTATAAAACATACGGACATTAACGGGCTAAGTTAACGTTATTGGACTAATAATAAAACAAAATGGGCTAAAACACTTATAAACTTATTTATTGGGCTTAACCCATTTGGGCCCAACATGTAAAGTGTATATACTGATAATACAAGCATGAAATGGATTAATAGAAGTTAATAAACTTATAATAGGCTTATTGGACCTAAAACATGTAAATAGGTAAAACTAGTAAACCAGTATAAAAGCTATCAACACATAACACTAAAATGAGCAAATGAGAATATGTAAACCCACTTGATCATCATATATATAAAATCATCATATGTATACATAATTGTTATTTTTATAAAGTCATTGGACAAAAGTCTAAGACGAGTATTATTTGTCTAGGTTTCCGTGATTGAAGCACGTACCGTACGTCCGAATTGCCGATAACCCGCCTTCCCACATCAATGTGAGTTCATAGCCTCGCACTCTTTTAAATATTTTTATGAAATGTTTTATAAACACGCGAGGGAGATAACATGTTAGTTTTTATAAAATAGGACACCATTTGTCCCGATTGTTTGTTTATTGATTTGGACCCGAATGATTGTATGACCCGATTGTATGACCCGATAAATGATTAAATGACTCGATAGATGAAATTAAATGGATTATTAAAGTTAGGTTATGTCACTAAAAGTCTCATTAGCATGAATTGTGAACTACCGGGATTTGGTAGACGCTTATGCATATAATAGTACTATTTGGGGACGATCACCCGAGTTCGCGCCTTGACGGTTGATCCCGGTCGTGCCACATTGATTGGTAAGCGAATTTATGTATGAGAAGATTTCCATAGCGTGACCTTTGTGACGACACACTAATTTAGATGGGCAAATTGAGTTTCGGGCTAGCTACCCGTTGTTTGGTTTAGTAAGGTAACAATGTCATGCGGCTTATAATAATCCAATTAACGAAATACTACTATACACACCGAATTACGATGTATTGCCTGACTATCAATACGGGGTCATACTATTGATATTATGTTCGTGTTTCGGTTTTACATAACCATATTCATATAACGGTTTTTATTTAACTTTATACAACGTCATAAGACGTATTGTATGATGCTTTTACCACATTGGCTCGTATAATGATTTTAACGGCAAATGCCTATATTATGGTTTTTGATAAGAATTTGTATAAAATGACTTTGGCTATTTTAAGGCCTATTACAAAGAATTGTACAAAATGATTTTCGGTAATAATTTTATAACGATGTTATATTGATGGATTTCATTAAACTCTATGAATTCACTCGGCGTTATCGCTGACCTTTTCTTTTAACATGTGTTATCTTAGGTACTTGAAGGTAATTCTCGGGGAGACAACAAGAATTCATGGCCCGCACTTAAATAACTATTTCCATTCAAATGCTTTGTAAAACCTGTATTAAATACAGTGACTTGGGACCTATGTAAACTTTCTATTTATGAATGGAAATGCTTTATTATTAAACGACGCGATTTTTATGCATTGTCTATGATGTGAGTAATGTGCTATCCCGTAACACCAACTAGTCTCCCGCTGTATTGAGTTGTATAAATTTGGGGGTGTTAAAGTTTGGTACCAGAGCTCTCGTTATAGAGAACGAAATATTTTTTTTAAATCAAGGTTTTGAATAAAAATTTTCCAAATCTTTTAACTATAAACATTTTTCTAAAAATGTCTAAAAATCTTTTGACTATAACGGTGCCGAAGAATCCCCGAGTTACCGACAAGGCCAGACTGAGAAGTGTTATTTTAATATATATATAACTTGGTATAAAGATTGTTCTCTCCATCCTCTTGTTATTTTGATTATGTAATCATGTATTTTCTTTCCTATTGTATATGTATATGATGATTATATGATGATAAAAATATTGTGTGGGGATTTGGTGTTGATAATCATGGGTAAAAAGATGAAAAACTATATGTAAAAAGGTTAAAATCATGCTTAAAAATGATGGATGTATAAAACAGTAAAGAACCATGTCATGAACTGATAAAATGGCATAGATTAATGGATATACAATAAGTAATATGTCTTGTACACATGTGAGAGTTGGCCATGCAATGGAATCATTAGGATGAGTGAGATATGATCAAACAAGTTTAGAGTACAAATCTGAGTTCACTGTTTTGGACGATTTTTAGAAAATACTTAGAGGCTGAAACAGTAGCTATAGTAGAGTTAAATGGAGCACATATCATTAGTTTATGTCATAAAAATTTGAGCTTCTATCTCCATACAGAACTCTAGATATGGCAGTTTTGGTGAACATGAAAATAAAAATCAGATTTTGGGGAAATTAAAGTATAATAGTATTATATAAGCACTCAAATAAAAATAGTATAAAATGTGAATTAGAACCCACAAACTCATATAATACATTTATATAAATATGTATAATGATAAATAAATGATACATTTTATAAAAATGGTAATTTGATAAGTTTTATAAGTTATAAAACTATAAACATGATTTTTACGACTTTTTCGGCTATTACCGTAAAATTAACGTTTTTCGCCAACTAAAACTTAGACGATCAAACCCGTCTAATGTAAAGTTTTTAAAACTCATATACTGATATATATAAACATATATAACAAGTAAATGCCGATAAAACCCGAACTATAAAACATACGGACATTAACGGGCTAAGTTAACGTTATTGGACTAATAATAAAACAAAATTGGCTAAAACACTTATAAACTTATTTATTGGGCTTAACCCATTTGGGCCCAACATGTAAAGTGTAAATACTGATAATACAAGTATGAAATGGATTAATAGAAGTTAATAAACTTATAATAGGCTTATTGGACCTAAAACATGTAAATAGGTAAAACTAGTAAACCAGTATAAAAGCTATCAACACATAACACTAAAATGAGCAAATGAGAATATGTAAACCCACTTGATCATCATATATATAAAATCATCATATGTATACATAATTGTTATTTTTATAGTCATTGGACAAAAGTCTAAGACGAGTATTATTTGTCTAGGTTTCCGTGATTGAAGCACGTACCGTACGTCCGAATTGCCGATAACCCGCCTTCCCACATCAATGTGAGTTCATAGCCTCGCACTCTTTTAAATATTTTTATGAAATGTTTTATAAACACGCGAGGGAGATAACATGTTAGTTTTTATAAAATAGGACACCATTTGTCCCGATTGTTTGTTTATTGATTTGGACCCGAATGATTGTATGACCCGATTGTATGACCCGATAAATGATTAAATGACCCGATAGATGAAATTAAATAGATTATCAAAGTTAGGTTATGTCACTAAAAGTCTCATTAGCATGAATTGTGAACTACCGGGATTTGGTAGACGCTTATGCATATAATAGTACTATTTGGGGACGATCACCCCAGTTCGCGCCTTGACGGTTGATCCCCGTCGTGCCACATTGATTGGTAAGCGAATTTATGTATGAGAAGATTTCCATAGCGTGACCTTTGTGACAACACGCTAATTTAGATGGGCAAATTGAGTTTCGGGCTAGCTACCCGTTGTTTGGTTTAGTAAGGTAACAATGTCATGCGGCTTATAATAATCTAATTAACGAAATACTATTATACGCACCGAATTACGATGTATTGCCTGACTAGCAATACGGGGTCATACTATTGATATTATTTTCGTGTTTTGGTTTTACATAACCATATTCATATAACGGTTTTTATTTAACTTTATACAACTTCATAAGACGTATTGTATGATGCTTTTACGTCATTGGCTCGTATAATGATTTTAACGGCAAATGCCTATATTATGATTTTTGATAAGGATTTGTATAAAATGACTTTGGCTATTTTATGGCCTATTACAAAGAATTGTACAAAATGATTTTCGGTAATAATTTTATAACGATGTTATATTGATGGATTTCATTAAACTCTATGAATTCACTCGGCGTTATCGTTGACCTTTTCTTTTAACATGTGTTATCTCAGGTACTTGAAGGTAATTCTCGGGGAGACAACAAGCATTCATGGCCCGCACTTAAATAACTATTTCCATTCAAATGCTTTGTAAAACCTGTATTAAATAAAATGACTTGGGACCTATGTAAACTTCCTATATATGAATGGAAATGCTTTATTATTAAACGACACGATTTTTATGCGTTGTCTATGATGTGAGTAATGTGCTATCCCGTAACACCAACTAGTCTTCCGCTGTATTGAGTTGTATTTGGTACCAGAGCTCTCGTTATAGAGAACGAAATATTTTTTTTAAATCAAGGTTTTGAATAAAACTTTTCCAAATCTTTTAACTATAAACATTTTTCTAAAAATGTCTAAAAATCTTTTGACTATAACGGTGCCGAAGAATCCCCGAGTTACCGACAAGGCCAGACTGAGAAGTGTTATTTTAATATATATATATAACTTGGATAATATATATATATATATATATATATATATATATATATATATATATATATATATATATATATATATATATATATATATATATATATATATATATATATATATATATATATATATATATATATATATATATATATATATATATATATATATGATGTAATTTTATTACATGATTGTTTGATGATTATTTTGATATTTATACGAGGTATTTATACGACGTATATTTTCACAAGGTACCCTAACTCCCCTAGCAAATCAATCGAAGCTATTCTGGTAGGAATTCTAGCTACCCTAGATTTAAACCAAGTTGTGGATATTTATGATCCCAACAAATGGTTGATATTCGTAGAAATGTATATATTAGTTGATTGTGATATTGAAAAAGAATTGACGAGATTAAATCTGATATCGATGTCATGACGATCTTTCCTTATAGAGTGGAGCTTTACAAAACGTTACCACCTAGAAAGATGTCATCTGATACGTTGTCATCCAATTCTTAAATTGAAATCAAAAGGGTGAATGTTGCACTTAAGGCTGTCATTGGAACCATTACCCAAAAGCCTCATGCCACTAATACCTTTCCGAGAAGTCTAATTGAATGTATGAGTCATCTCATACTAGTGACTCATTTGATAATTGTTGTTGTAAGAGCTATAGGATTGGAAATTAAGTATTGATTCATATCGAGCTTTTATTGCCCTTTTAAGGTTTATAAATAAGGCTGAAAGTACTGGAAAATGAGGTAGGATATTGCATTGAGTATAAGTAGATTGAAACTTGAATAAAGTAAAATTTAACCCGTATGGAATATGAGATTGTTAAAAGGAAGTCATTAAGTTCTGTGATTGAATTATAAGGTTTTAAATGATTGTTAGATCGTGTTAAGGGTTGTTCCTAGGCCATTGCCCACTAACGAGAATGCCTAGTGTCCAAGAAATAAATTGAAGAAATCTTCTTCTGAATTGGGACTGATGGATCTTCCGGGACATGTGGAACACCTAATGACTCTTGTAGATTAGTATTCATTGTGGTATCTTTTAAAAATAATCCCTAACTTAACTGAGATATCAGTTGGTAGGATGAGTTCTGAGAATTGCATGACATAGTGACACGTAATGTGTTACGGTACAATTTTGACTTGTTTGTGATTAATGAAAAAAAAGACTACCTTTGATTGCTAAATCCTACATGTATCGATGTTATCTATCTTTTATTGCTTCATTCTAATGTTCGCATTAGTGATGCAACCGTTGAACAAGTACTCATCTCGAATTGAGTTACGTTGTGGGTTATTCTTTTTGAGTGCCATCGAGGTTATAAACCTCATGATTATTTGGCTAAAGCTCATTTCCTATCATATTGTAGTTAGTTCTTGGTGAACAAGCTTTCATCACTCTTTTGTAGATCACTCATTGTTTTTATAAGATAAAACAGTATCCCTTGAGAAAAATTGAATTTTCATCACTATAAGGATTATTCGAAGCGGGATTTATAAGTGATTGTTATCGAAATGAAGTTGTTTATAAAACGCCTTGGAAAACTTAATTGTTTTCAAAACAAAGAAAATCTTTGTAAATTTATTCTTGATTCTTATTTAAGAATTAAGCATGAAAATTTTTTTATTATAAACAAGATCATAAAATTTTGACGAAATGAGTATTGCATCGTTAATCTTGAAATTGTATATAGCTGCGCGCCTACATACAATTTGGAATGGATCATGCAAGGCTGATTAGTAGTCACCATAAAACTGATTAATAAACACTAAATTTTCTTTGAAGATTGTGAAAGATTAAAATTTATGAGATCTACAAGAAGTAAAAAAAAATAAGTTCATAGTGTTAGGGACACCTACATATGTGCCTGTAGCATCTATTCTTCTGAGTCGAATTTACTCATCTGTGGAAATTGTCTTATTTGACAATTGACAATTCTTTCTTGTCCAATTCTCCCGTAGTGAGATTCTTAGGAAAAGTATCTAATTACCGAGTGTTGATACCCGACTGGATGTATTGACGTTCTTATCATTTCTTATGATTTGATTTCATTTGAATGACCTGGGTAACGATCCGAGGAGCTTTCGAATATGTACTCAAATTATGAAAACATGGGATATGTTCATATTCGTTAAATGTTTTCGTCTGTATCTGATTTGAAATTCTCTCGCGTAGATTATGCGTTGACCTTACTCTTTTAATGGAAGTTGTGTCTTCATATATCCTTGAATTTGTGAAGGATTATGAGTTGTTATTAGTCTTTTGAGAAGTTCACATCTTATCGACGGCAATAAAACTGGAAAGTTGATAGTGCAAGTGGAATGGATTGATTGATTATGATATGAAGACATTGTCTTAATTGATGGGAACTCGAATAGAATTCCTCTAAATGATAAGATGTTGATCATCAAAAGTGATCTAAATAATTCTTGATAGATGACCATATCCTGCATTTAGACTTGAAATTATACCATGAATGGTTGTGAATTAGTCATAGATATTGTAATCCGGAAAGAACCTAATATGAATTTATTAAAAGATGTTTCTGTTATCTGAAATTTTAGAAGGTATTTGTTGGTAAATTACCTAGACTTTTGCCATTAAGGCAAGTTGAAATTGGTATTGATTATATTTCCGGTGCTGCACCCGTGGCTTGTGCACTGTACGTCAGCACCATCTGGATTAAAAGTATTACCGTACAACTGAGAGAGTTGTCAGAGAAAGATTTTATTCTACCGAGCTCGTCATTATGGAGAGCTATGGTGTTATCATTCCTTATATTTATTGATTACTGTGAACTGAGTAAATTGACAATCGAAAACGATATCCATAACTCGAAATGGAAGATTTTTTCGATCATTTACAAGGTTCTAGCGTATGTTTTAAGGATTTGATCCATGGCATGGTTATCATCAACTTCGCATCTGCGAAACAGATTATGTATTCCAATCACTACATCCGGTACTTGTAATGAACATTATGAGTTTCACGTGATGTCGTTTGGATTGACTAATACACATGTAGCATTCATAAATTTGGTGAATCACGTGTGTAGGATGTAAATTGATAAATTCATGCTTGCGATCATTAAGGACCATTTGTTTGTTTATAAGAATAAGAAGGAGTTAATAATTATTTATAAACTGCCCTAAATTGGCTGAACAATTAAAACATGTACCTTGAATAATTAACATATGATTTAAGACTTAATCTTTTACATTATTTGATCGTGTGAATATAAGATAATGAAATATATTGACTCTTCAAAAATTAAGAGCCCTTTTAAGACTTTGGATTTTACCAAAAAGGAAATGGAAATATGTTTTGGCAGATATTTTATCAAAGAAATTTTTAAGGGATTATTCCCTTATACCCAGAACATTTAACTAAACTCCTATTTAGGGGTAAATGTTCGTGTATACCTCAAGCCAACCTAAGAGGGATTGAGGAAACCGTTATACCATGACTTAAAATTTTAAATGACAATGTTTGCTTTTCAACTAAGAAAACTTTTACCAAAGAATAAACGAAGGTTTTTCGAACATTTACGGATTTTATTAATTATCTTAATTATTTTCGGTAAATCATCAAAAGCCTTGTTAATTAAATTCAAATTTATTTTGAACATTTTTATAATTGGTCGAACTAAGATAAATTAAAATTTTTACGTTATATTTCACAAAAATTAAATATTTATTATTTAATTAGTTGTAATAATTATCGACGCTTTAAACGTCAGATTGAGCAAAACTGATAAAAATAATATTTGAGATGAAATTAAAACTTAGAAAATGTGAAGAAAGAATTTCTAAGTAAATTGAAGACATGATAATTATTTCATCAGGAAAGATGAATGTAAATACTGACGCATTATATAGAAAGGATAAAGAATCAATTAGGACGTGTTACTTAATAATGATTGTGCAAAATAAATTGCCGAACAATTTAAAATATAGTCGATGCTTATAAAAAGGATAATATAGATAATAAAAGGGGTTCGCGGCTAATGTGAACCATCAGAATTGAGAAGCCGATGCCGTTGAATGTATAGAATGTCGTTTATGGTTGACTAAATAAGGAGATTTTGAGATTTAGTCATGTTGGAATCTCATAAGTTTAAGTATTCTATTCCTGTCATTTCGGATTTAATGTATCTTTATCTGAAGAAGTTGTACTAATGACAAATTATGAAGGCAGAGATTGCCTCATACATTAGTAAACGTCTTACTATTGCAAAGGTCATCATCCGAATCTAATTTGATTTGAGTCACCGTCGACAGACTGACCAAATCTGCTAATATCATTCCTGTTAATGATAGATTCTTGATAAAGAAATTGACTCTTTTGTATTTAAAGAAGCTGAGTAAACATGGTGTGCCTGTATCAATCATCTCTATCAAGATCCTCGCTTCGCATCGAATTTCTAGATGTTAGCTCAGAAGTCGTTGAGAACAAATCTTGATGAGAGTACTGTGTACCACCCCAATCGAAGGGACGAGTTAAAGTAACGATACAAAATACTATAAGTATTGTTTTATGCTTGAATGATTGACCTTTGGCAATGAACCATATAATCGTTTTCCTTTGGAGAGATTATCATTGATAAATATCATGTTAGGATCGAGATCGAATCTTGTTAAGATTTATATGTTAGAGCATCTGTAAGCAGGAGTTGAGATGAAGACACCCGACAAACACCCATTGTGAGTTGGACATGTCTTTTAGGTTTAAGGTTTCCTATGATGGCGAATCTAACCTTACAAAATACTCGACCCGCGAGACCTGAAATGATTGTTGAAATTAGGATCTGATTATTGACCGCCGGTAGTGGGCAGAAAGTTATGAAATGTAGATCTTGAAGTGCCAGATGGGTAAAGTTATGCCAAAAATATTAACCATAGAAAAATGAATTGATGATCTGAAAGATCATGGGATATAAGTCCCCGTTGTATGGAACCACTGAGATGATGTAAAAGTTGGTTTGAAAGGCATATAAGCTGGATCTACCTTAGGACTTCAAGGGCTGCGTGAATTATGATTCGTATATCTAACTTGATAAAATGTCTATCAAGTGAGAATCTGATCACTTCTTGATGAAGTTTAGATCGGCGAAAAGTTGCATTCATCAAAAACTCGTGAACATCATGGATAGAGAAAGTAAGTGAACATTAAGCCTGATCTTATTCTCGTAGTTATGTTTGATGAAACTCGCGTATTCTAATGAATTGCACTTGTGAGAAAAGACCGAATGTGGAGGAAATACCCACATGGCTTTAACTCTATAAGAAGCGAGTAGTAAGGTAAGATGATCTTTGAGGACAAAGATCCTGTTTATGGGTAAATGCTGTGACAATCCGTCAATTTATGGTTGATATTGTATTCTTAATATTTATTTGAAAATATTATTTTAATGTTATATTATGAACTCACTTATTTTTGGGAAGAAATTTGGATTTACCTCTTGAAGTAGCATCGACTACGTCTAAACCGGTGGATTCTGCGTCACGTGCTTACGTTTGCATACACCGTTTTTGGTGACAGTCCGACATTTCAGAAAATAACTTTGTCCGTGAATATTATTTTGGAATTTTAAATTTGTGTTGATCCATAAACTCACAAGTTTACGAGAAGAGATTAGGACTTACGATTTTAATTTAATGTCCTTTACGACTAAACCGGAAACCTTAGGATTACGTATTTACGTTTTCGAACTCCGTTTTTGATGAGACAATTTTTATTAGATTCGTTTTATGCCGTTGATTCATATTTTATAAAAACGTTTTTCGTAAAACGACCCGAGGGCACACAAATCAAGGAAACTAGAATCGAGAAGTACCCGTAAATAAATGGGGATCAGACAAAATGACTTTTGCCCCACCCCCACTCATAACCGGCTACAAAGCTCCAACACACCAATTTGGTGTCAAAAGCTTCACAATGAAGCTAACACTTGTCACCTTAGCTTACAATGTAAGCCTTCCACCACCAAAACCACTTAACTAAACTAGTAGCTCATTTCTCTCATGCAAAAACAAGAAACCAACTCCCAAAGTCTCTCTCTCTCTAGCTCTTTTTGCCGTCCCATTTATCATCACCACCACCATTCATCAAAAAATTTCTACCACAAATCATATGTATAACTTGCATATGATGGAAACCCAATGAAGATATATTGATTGGAGGTGATTATAACATCCAAGGAGGAGTTTCTATGGAGTCTTAGGGATTATTTTCCACAAGGATTTCTTGAAGATTGATGGTCTTAACGATGGTCTTGATTTATCACAAGTTGTGTGATCAAAATCCATGTCTTGATCACAACCTACATCATCATGGTGGTATAAAGATTGTTCTCCCCATCCTCTTGTTATTTTGATTATGTAATCATGTATTTTATTTCCTATTGTATATGTATATGTTGATTATATGATGATAAAAATATTGTGTGGGGATTTGGTGTTGATAATCATGGGTAAAAAGATGAAAAACTATATGTAAAAAGGTTAAAATCATGCTTAAAATGATGGCTGTATAAAACAGTAAAGAACCATGTCATGAACTGATAAAAATGCATAGATTAATAGATATACAGTAATTAATATGTCTTGTAAACATGTGAGAGTTGGCCATGCAATGGAATCATTAGGACGAGTGAGATATGATCAAAACAAGTTTAGAGTACAAATCTGAGTTCACTGTTTTGGACGATTTTTAGAAAATACTTAGAGGCTGATTCAACAGTAGCTATAGTAGAGTTAAATGGAGCACATATCATGTAGTTTATGTCATAAACATTTGAGCTTCTATCTCCAAATAGAACTCTAGATATGGCAGTTTTGGTGAACATGAAAATAAAAATCAGATTTTGGGGAAATTAAAGTATAATAGTATTATATAAGCACAAAAATAAAAATAGTATAAAATGTGAATTAAAACCCACTAACTCATATAATACATTTATATAAATATGTATAATGATAAATAAATGATACATTTTATAAAAATGGTAATTTGATAAGTTTTATAAGTTATAAAACTATAAACATGATTTTTACGACTTTTTCGGCTATTACCGTAAAATTAACGTTTTTCGCCAACTAAAACTTATACGATCAAACCCGTCTAATGTAAAGTTTTTAAAACTCATATACTGGTATATATAAACATATATAACAAGTAAAAGCCGTTAAAACCCGAACTATAAACCATACGGACATTAACGGGCTAAGTTAACGTTATTGGACTAATAATACAACAAAATGGGCTAATATACTTATAAACTTATTTATTGGGCTTAACCCATTTGGGACCAACATGTAAAGTGTAAATACTGATAATAAAAGTATGAAATGGATTAATACAAGTTAATGAACTTATAATAGGCTTATTGGACCTAAAACATGTAAATAGGTAAAACTAGTAAACCAGTATAAAAGCTATCAACACATAACACTAAAATGAGCAAATGAGAATATGTAAACCCACTTGATCATCATATATATAAAATCATCATATGTATACATAATTGTTATTTTTATAAAGTCATTGGACAAAAGTATAAGACGAGTATTATTTGTCTAGGTTTTCGTGATTGAAGCACGTACCGTACGTCCGAATTGCCGATAACCCGCCTTCCCACATCAATGTGAGTTCATAGCCTCGCACTCTTTTAAATGTTTTTATGAAATGTTTTCTAAACACGCGAGGGAGATAACATGTTAGTTTTTATAAAATAGGACACCATTTGTCCCGATTGTTTGTTTATTGATTTGGACCCGAATGATTGTATGACCCGATTGTATGACCCGATAAATGATTAAATGACCCGATAAATGAAATTAAATGGATTATTAAAGTTAGGTTATGTCACTAAAAGTCACATTAGCATGAATTGTGAACTACCGGGATTTGGTAGACGCTTATGCATATAAAGTACTATTTGGGGACGATCACCCCAGTTCGCGCCTTGACGGTTAATCCCCGTCGTGCCACATTGATTGGTAAGCGAATTTATGTATGAGAAGATTTCCGTAGCGTGACCTTTGTGACGGCACGCTAATTTAGATGGGAAAATTGAGTTTCGGGCTAGCTACCCGTTGTTTGGTTTAGTAAGGTAACAATGTCATGCGGCTTATAATAATCCAATTAACAAAATACTACTATACGCACCGAATTACGATGTATTGCCTGACTAGCAATACGGGGTCATACTATTGATATTATGTTCGTGTTTTGGTTTTACATAACCATATTCATATAACGGTTTTTATTTAACTTTATACAACGTCATAAGACGTATTGTATGATGTTTTTACGACATTGGCTCTTATAATGATTTTAACGGCAAATGCCTATATTATGATTTTTGATAAGGATTTGTATAAAATGAGTTTGGCTATTTTATGGCTTATTACAAAGAATTGTACAAAATGATTTTCGGTAATAATTTTATACCGATGTTATATTGATGGATTTCATTAAACTCTATGAATTCACTGGGCGTTATCGCTGACCTTTTCTTTTAAATGTGTTATCTCAGGTACTTGAAGGTAATTCTCGGGGAGACAACAAGAATTCATGGCCCGCACTTAAATAACTATTTCCATTCAAATGCTTTGTAAAACCTGTATTAAATACAATGACTTGGGACCTATGTAAACTTGCTATTTATGAATGGAAATGCTTTATTATTAAACGACACGATTTTTATGCGTTGTCTATGATGTGAGTAATGTGCTATCCCGTAACACCAACTAGTCTTCCGCTGTATTGAGTTGTATAAATTTGGGGGTGTTACAGTTGGACCCGTCTAATATAAACTTTTATAAACTCATATACTGATATATAAACATATATAACAAGTAAAAACTGATAAAACCCGAATTATGTAACATACGGACATTAACGGGCTAAGTTAACGTTATTGGACTATTAATACAACAAAATGGACTAAAACACTTATAAACTTATTTATTGGGCTTAACCCATTTGGGCCCAACATGTAAAGTATAAATACTGATAATACAAGTATGAAATGGATTAATACAAGTTAATGAACTTATAATAGGCTTATTGGACCTAAAACACGTAAATAGGTAAAACTAGTAAACTAGTAAGAAGTTACCAATACATAAACACTAAAATGAGTAAAAGAGAATATGTAAACCCACTTGATCATCATATATATAAAATCATCATATGTACACATAATTGTTATTTTTATAAAGTCATTGGACAAGAGTCTAAGACGAGTATTATTTGTCTAGGTTTCCGTGATTGAAGCACGTACCGTACGTCCGAATTGCCGATAACCCGTCTTCCCACAACAACGTGAGTTCATAGCCTCGCACTCTTTTAAATGTTTTTATGAAATGTTTTATAAACCCGCGAGGGAGATAACATGTTAGTTTTTATAAAATAGGACACCATTTGTCCCGATTGTTTGTTTATTGAATTGGACCCGAATGATTGTATGACCCGATTGTATGACCCGATAAATGATTAAATGACCCGATAGATGAAATTAAATGGATTATTAATGTTAGGTTATGTCACTAAAAGTCCCATTAGCATGAATTGTGAACTACCGGGATTTGGTAGACCCTTATGCATATAATAGTACTATTTGGGGACGATCACCCCAGTTCGCGCCTTGACGGTTGATCCCCGTCGTGCCACATTGATTGGTAAGCGAATTTATGTATGAGAAGATTTACATAGCGTGACTTTTGTGACGACACGCTAATTTAGATGGGCAAATGAGTTTCGGGCTAGCTACCCGTTGTTTGTTGTAGTAAGGTAACAATGTCATGCGGCTTATAATAATCTAATTAACGAAATACTACTATACGCACCAAATTACGATGTATTGCCTGACTAGCAATACGAGGTCATACTATTGATATTATGTTCGTGTTTTGGTTTTACATAACCATATTCATATAACGGTTTTTATTTAACTTTATACAACATTATAAACGTATTGTATGATGTTTTTAAAGACAATGGTTTGTATAATGATTTTGAAGGCGAAAGCCTATATTATGATTTTTGATAAGGATTTGTATAAATGACTTCGGCTATTTTATGGCCTATTAAAATGATTTGTACAAAATGATTTGTACAAAATGATTTCGGTAATAATTTTATACCGATGCAATATTGATGGATTTCATTAAACTCTATGAATTCACTCGGCGTTATCGCTGACCTTTTCTTTTAACATGTTTTATCTCAGGTACTTAAAGGTAATTCTCGGGAAGACGACAAGAATTCATGGCCCGCACTTAAACAATAATTTCCATTCAAATGCTTTGTAAAATTGTATGAAATAATATGACTTGGGACCTATGTAAATTTGATATTTATGAATGAAAATGCTTTATTAATAAACGACGCGATTATTAAGAGTTGTCTATGATGTGAGTAATGTGGTATCCCGTAACACCAACGAGTCTTTCGCTGTATTGAGTTGCATAAATTTGGGGGTGTTACATGTTTCTTAATAATGAAGGTGCAAAATAAAATTGCCGAGCAATTTAAAATATAACCGATTCTTATAAAAAGGATAATATAGATAATAAAAGGGGTTCGCGGCTAATGTGAACCATTAGATTTGAGAAGCCTATGGCGTTAAATGTTTTAAAGGCCACTTGTGGTTGTCTAAATATGGAGGATTGTGAGATATAGTTATGTTGGAATCTCGTAAGATTAAGTATTCTATTCATGTCATTTCTGACTAAATGTATCTTTGTTTGAAGAAGTTGTACTAATGACAAATTATGAAGGCATACATCGCCTCATACATTAGTAAACGTCTAAATATTGCAAAGGTCATCATTTGAATTTGATTTGATTTGGGTCATCGTCGACAGACTGACCAAATCTGCTAATAACATTCCTGTTAATGATAGATTCTTGATGAAGAATTGACTCTTTTGTACTTAAAGGAGTTGCGTAAACATTGTGTGCCTATATCGATCATCTCTATCAAGATCATCGCTTCGCATCGAATTTCTAAAGATTTACTCAGAAGTCATTGAGAACGAATCTTGATGAGAGTACTGTGTACCACCCCAATCGAAGGGACTTGGTAAAGTAACGATACAAAATACTATAAGTGATGTTTTATGTTTGAATGATTGACCTTTGGTAAAGAACCGTATAATCGTTTCCTTTGGAGAGATTATCATTGATAATTATCGTATTAGGATCGAGATCGAATATTGTGAGGATATATTAGAGCATTTGTAAGCAGGAGTTGGGATAAAGACACCCGACATACACCCATTATGAGTTGGACATGTCTTTTAGGTTTAAGGTTTCATATGATGGCGAACCTAACCTTATAAAATACTCGACCCGCGAGACCTGAAATGATTGTTGAAATTAGGATCTAATTATTGACTGCTGGTAGTGGGTAGGAGGTTATGTGAATATGAAATGTAGATCTTGAAGTGCCAGATAGGTAGCGAAGTTATGCCAAAAATTTTAACCATGGACAAATGAATTGATGATCTGAAAGATCATGGGATATAAGTCCCCGTTGTATGGGACCATTTAGATGATGTAAAAGATTGGTTTGAAAGGCATATAAGCTGGATCTACCCTAGGACTTCAAGAGCTACGTGAATTATGTTTCGTATATCGAACTTGATAAAATGTCTATCAAGTGAGAATCCGATCACTTCTTGATGAAGTTTAGAGCGGCGAAAAGTTACATTCATCAAAAACCAGTGAACATCATGGATAGAGAAAGTAAGTCATCATTAAGCCTGATCTTATTCTCGTAGTTATGTTTGATGAAACTCGCGTATTGTAATGAATTACACTTGTGAGAAAATACCGAATGTGGAGGAAATACCCACATGGCTTTAACTCTATAAGAAGCGAGTAGTAAGATAAGATGATCTTTGAGGACAAAGATCCTGTTTAGGGGTAAATGTTGTGACAATCCGTAAATTTATTGTTGATATTTTATTCTCAAGTATTATTTAAAAACATTATTTTAATGTTATATTATGAACTCACCCATTTCTGAGAAGAAATTTGGATTTACCTCTTGAAGTAGCATCGACTACGTCTAAACCGGAGGATTCTACGTTACGTGCATACGTTTACATACACCGTTTTGGTGACAGTCCGACATTTCAGAAAATAAATTTATCCGTGAATAATATTTTGAGATTTTAAATTTGTGTTAGTTCATAAACTCAAAAATTTACGAGAAGAGATTAGGACTTACGATTATAATTTAACGTCCTTTACGACTAAACCGGAAACCTTAGGAATACGTATTTACCTTTTTGAACTCCGTTTTTGATGAGACAATTTTTATTAGATTCGTTTTGTGCCGTTGATTCATAATTTATAAAAAACGTTTTTCGTAAAACGACCCGAGGGCACGCAAATCGAGGAAACTAGAATCGAGGAATACCCGTAAATTAGTGGGATGAGACAAAACAAGTTTTGCCCCACCCCACTAACATGGGATGGCCAAAGTATTCCACCACATCACAAGATGTGTCAAAATGTAGCTAACAAGATAACACTTGTAAGCTAGCTTAACTAGTAAGCTTACAAAACTAGCTAAAAACCACCAACTCAAACCATTTACACATTTGATACATGCAAAAAAAAACTCCCATCTCTCTCTCTACTCCCTATGAACGTCCCATATCACCACCAACACCACCATAGATCAAAATTTACACCACAAATCTTGTGTTTAACTTACACAAGATGATAACCCTTTGAAGACTTGTTGATTTGAGGTGATCTTAACATCTAAAAAGGAGATTTCATGAAGATAAAGGGCTGATTTCTCAAGGAGTCTACATATTCTTGGTGATCCTAGAAGTGGTTTTGATATCTCATAAGACAGGTTACCTAAAACCAAGTCTTGTTCATCCAAAATCTCATCATTTTATCACTTTGGTGGTATAAAGATTGTTCTTCCCATCCTCTTGTTATTTTGATTATGTAATCTTGTAATTTCTTTATTTATGTATATGTGTATGATGATGAATGATGATTAAAAATATTATGTGGGGATTTGGTGTTGATAGATTTTATAAACATGGTTAAAAAGATGGAAAACCATAGGTAAAATGGTTAAAATCTTGCTAATTGTGATGGCTGTATAAAAACAGTAAGTAACCAAATTTTAAACTGATAAAATGGTAAAGTGAAATCCATATACAGTAAGTATTAGATGTTATACACATGTGAGAGTTGGCCATGCAATGGAATCATAAAAATGAGTGAGATATGATCAAAACAAGTTTAGAGTGCAAATCTGCCTATACTGTTTTGGACGAATTTATTAAAATATTTAGAGGTTGATTCATCAGTAGCTATAAAGGAATAAAATGAAGTACATATCATGTAGTTTCTGTGATAAAGATTTGAGGTCCTATCTCATTATAGAACTCTAGATATGGACATTTTAGTGAACTTATAATTAGGACTGATTTTGTGAAATTAAAGTTTAATATTATTATATAAGCACTCAAATAAATATAGTATAAGATGTGAATTAAAACCCACAAACTTATAAATTTCATTTATATAAAT
Source organism: Glebionis coronaria (assembly GCA_025667525.1). Taxonomy (NCBI): domain Eukaryota; kingdom Viridiplantae; phylum Streptophyta; class Magnoliopsida; order Asterales; family Asteraceae; genus Glebionis; species Glebionis coronaria. The sequence continues at coordinate 113,423 of JANFOE010001024.1, forward strand.
ATGCATAAGGATAAATAAAAGGACACTATATAAAAATGGTAGTTTGGTATGTTTTATAACTTATAAAAACTATATACTAAGTTTTACGTCTTTTCAGCTAGTACCGTAAAATTAACGTTTTTCGTCAATTAAAACTTAGACGATCGGACCCGTCTAATGTAAACTTTTTAAAAGTCATATACTGATATATAAGTACTTAATACAAGTAAAAACCAATAAAACCCGAACTAAATAACATATGGACATTAACGGGCTAAGTTAGCATTATTGGACTATTAATCCAACTAAATAGGCTAAACACTTATAAATTTACTTATTGGGCTTAACCCATTTGGGACCAACATGTAAAGTATAATAATGATAATAAAAGTATAAATTGTACTAATGAATAGTATTGGGCTTGTAATAGGCCCATTGGGCTCCAAAATGTAAACAAGTTGAGCTAGTGTAACTAGTATAAAAGTTACCAACACATAAACACTATAATGAATGAGTAAAGATGTATAAACCCACTTGATCATCATCATATATATAAAATCATCATATGTATACATAATTATTATTTTGATAAAGTCATTGGACAAAAGTCTAGACGAATATTATTTGTCTAGGTTTTCGTGATTGAAGCACGTACCGTACATCCGAATTGCCGATAACACGCTTTCCCACATCAACGTGAGTTCATAGCCTCGCACTCTTTAAAATGTTTTTATGAAATGTTTTATAAACTCGCGAGGGAGATAACATGTTAGTTTTAATAAAATAGGACGCCAGTTGTCCCGATTGTTTGTTTATTGATTTGGACCCGAATGATTGTATGACCTGATGAATGATTATATGACCCGATAAATGAAATGAAATGGATTATTAAAGTTAGGTCATGTCACTAAAAGTCCCATTAGCATGAATTGTGAACTACCGGGATTTGGTAGACGCTTATGCATATAATAGTACTATTTGGGGACGATCACCCCAGTTCGCGCCTTGACGGTTGATCCCCGTCGTGCCACATTGATTGGTAAGCGAATTTATGTATGAGAAGATTTACACAAGCGTGATTATTGTGACGACACGCTAACTTAGATGGGCAAATTGAGTTTCGGGCTAGCAAACCGTTGTTTGTTGTAGTAAGGTAACAATGTCATGCGGCTTATAATAATCCAATTAACGAAATACTGCTTTACGCACTAAATTACGATATATTGCCTGACTAGCAATATAGGGTCTTACTATTGATATTATGTTCGTGTTTTGGTTTTTCATAACCATATTCATATAACGGTTTTTATTTCTATACAACGTTATAAAACGTATTGTATGATATTTTTACGACATTAGTTCGTATAATGGTTTTGAAGGCGAAAGTCTATATTATGATTTTGATAAGGATTTGTATAAAAACACTTTGGCTATTTTATGGCCTATTACAAAGATTTGTGCAAAATGATTTTCGGTAATAATTATATACCGATGATATATTAATGGTTTCATTAAACTTTATGAATTCACTCGGCGTTATCGATGACCTTTTCTTTTAATATGTTTTGTCTCAGGTACTTGAAGGTAATTCTCGGGAAGACGACAAGAATTCATGGCCCGCACTAAATAACAATTTCCATTCAAACGCTTTGTAAAACCTGTATGAAATATAATGACTTGGGACCTATGTAACTTTGATATTTATGAATGGAAATGCTTTATTATTAAACGACGCGATATTTAAGCGTTGTCTATGATGTGAGTAATGTGGTATCCCGTAACACCAACGAGTCTTCCGCTGTATTGAATTGTAAAAAAATTTGGGGGTGTTACATGTTCGAGCAATTGATGTTTCATGTTCAATTCCTTCTTCTTCAAAATATTTCTTCAGAGTTGAATTCAAAAATTTTGTTCCTCTGTCAGTACGAACCACTTTTACTTGAGCTTGAAGATCATGATGTATCTGCTTAAGGAAGTTGATGAGAACTTCGGGTGTTTCATCCTTGGACCTCAAAAAGTGAGTCCATGTGTACCTTGAGTAGTCATCGACAATTACCATAATATATTTCTTCCCATTGATACTTTGAACATGCATAGGGCCACACAAATCCATATGAAGAAGTTCTAACCGTCCTTTAGAGCTTGGTGTAGTCTTTGTCTTGAAGCTACTTCGTTTTGCTATACAAAGTTCACAAGAAGAACAAAGATGATCTTTGATGAATTTCAAGCTTGGAAGTCCTCTCACAACATCTTTCTTGGAAAGCAAGTTGATGGTATCAAAATTGAGGTTAGATAAACGTTGATGCCATAACCATGCCCGAGTCGTTGAAGCTTTAGCCATGAAGCAAATCAGAGTTGTAGAAGTTTTGTCTTGAAGTGAAATTGTGTAAAGATCGGTACCCCCGTGAACCGGTGAGTAAATCATTCCCATCATAATCACGAACAAAACATGTCTTCTTTCTGAAAGAAACTTCTAAATCTGCATCATAGAATTGACCAACCGAGAAAAGATTATGATTGATTCCTTCGACGTAGTATACCTTTTGATCGTAATATTCCCCTGAACCAAATCTCCATATCCTAGGATCGGTGCAAATTGATCATTTCCAAATCGGACCGTACCCAGGAACTTCTCAATGAAGTTAATTAGAAGTTTGAGATTCCCCGTCATGTGCTTCGTGCATCCATAGTCGAGTATGAATAGAATTATTTGTATCACCTATAGAAGAATTAGAACACGATGTAGCATTTACTAAATTGGATACCATGTTAGTTGTGATTTCAGAAGCATTAGTTTCCTTAACATCATTTAAAGGAATACTAACACTCGTTGTCACATTTTCAGTCCTAACTTTAGGCATCCATTTATATCCTGGAGGACATTGATTTGCAAACCAACATTTCCACGACTTGCTAGCAGACTCATATAATTCCCTAATTCTGCTTCTAGTGTTCTTAGTGGTAGAGTTTGATGCAATACTTTTCTTAGTGGGGGTAGCACTAGAATGGTTCACTTTGCGTTTGGGTTTACTAGCACTTATAGGCATTGCAACTTGCTTCTTAGTTCTAGTATCTACGCCTTTGACATTATTCATAGCACACATAGAATGATTAGCAGTAACAAAACATTTTCCACATTTGACACAAACAAATTTCACATTCAAAGCATTCAAATCATTCAAATCGTCATTATATGCGATAACAAACGTTTTATTATTAGACACATTCAAATTCATAGGGTGTTCTTCTACTTCCTTCATCTTCCCTTGACTCTTTTGTTTCCAAACCTTATTAATCACTTGAGTGCTCTTAAGCTGAGGTCGGCTAACACTAGCAGTGGAGACTACTCCTGTAGTAGAAGACACACGAATATTAGCGTTTCTAGAAGTCTGAAGCGATTGACTAACTTTTTTTGTGGGTTTAGTGGTCATTCTATACATACTTGGTTTAATTACATTTTTGTTCTTAACGCTTGGTGCTAGAGTATTCCTTGTGGGTTGATTCTGTTGTAACCTTTCCTTTCCATCCATCTTGGGGGAAAACACAGGTTTTGTAAACGAGGAATTTGAGAAAGCGGATGGTTTTCCCATGATAGAGGATCTATTTACTTTATGGGCATTGGGTTGTCGAACAACAGATTTCTTAACGCTAGGTTCAACAACTTTACCACCCATCTTAGCAACGAGTTTCTTCAACTCTTCTATTGCTATGTCTTTTTTTTGTAACTGAGCTTTCAAATCTGCAATATAGATACTTTTTTCGTTTAGTAATCGACAAGACTCAGATAGTTTTACTTCCAAAGGTGTATCATTTGAGAAACTGCCAACTTTGTTTTGTGAAGCAAGTTCAAGTGTGAGACAATGTTTTTGAAGAAAATCATATCTATGTTGAAGTAACGAAAACTCTTTTTGGTCAACTCTATTCGAAAGCTCAGTTTCAAGACGTTCACACTCTTTGATTTGATCAAGATATTTGCATGCAACATCAGAATATTCATCAATATCAGCACAAGATGTAACATAAGCACACATAATATGTTTTGAGAGGCATTCTTGTAAGAGTAGATCATATGCTATAGAAAATTTGTCTCTTTCTGGTTGATGGTCGTTCACTTCTTGTTCAAGAGATTTGATAGGTGTGTAAACACCCATCCTTTTACCACTTAATTCGGGCTAAAACGAGACCAAAACACGTATTTAATATCATTTGTTTGGAATTATGCGTGGTTTTTGTGTTTATTGTGTTTTCAGAGCCAACCGGATGAATATTGAAGAAAACATGGGATTGCACGGGTTTTACTGAAGAAAAAGACTCAAGATAAAGTCTATTGTCCAAGGGATGCAAAAGATTTGAAGTCACTGGGCCTATTCGAAGATTTATCGAAGAAAAGGACCAAAGATGGAAGATTTATATAAGTCGAAGAAACTCAAGTCTATTGAACGAAGAAATTAAAAGACGAGTTGAATTTAATCGACGACAAATCCCGAATCAGAATCGATAACGGAAACTTTTCTGAAAAGACGAAAAGACAAGAAGAACGGGAGAAAGCCCACTCACCAACCAAAAGAAACACCTATAAATAGGCAACCCCTCACACACATCCAGGAGTTAGTTTTTTATTTAGTCTGGAGTTTTCTCTTCTCCCCACCTTTTTCTTTAGTTCGTTTCATCACCATCACCACTAGGGTGATTGGTGATTTTAATTTTTGTTTTTCAAATCTTGTTATTTTAATTCTTGTTTGATCTTGTTAAAACATTAATCATTCAATACAAAGTCTTGTTTAATCTTTCCATTTAATCTTGTTCATTTTCATCTTTATCTTCAAGTTCTTGAGTTTCTATTTTTCTTGATTTGATCTTCAAAAGTTGTTGGGATTTGTGATTTTGTTAGTGGGATTTGTAGCTTATGGTTAATAAATGCTTTGTGTTTAGTTTTATTTAAGTTTTTGGTGAAAAACTTGGTGATTTTTGGATCAAAATCGTGTTTCCTTGTTCTTCGGGTATCCTTACTGATTCTGGGTTTTCCCAGACTTCCGAACGAAAGTGAAACTTCCGAACCAAGCTAGAAACTTCCGAACCAAGCCATAAGTTCCGAACGAAGCCAAAAGTTCCGCATGAGCATGAAGTTCCGAATGAACATTAAAAGTTCCGGATGAGTTTTGTTTTAAAAAGTTCCGAACCAGTTTCCATATAAAACTTCCGAACCGATTTCTTCCGAATCGGAACTTTGAAAAGTTCTGAACCAATTCTCCCAAAAGTTCCGAATCGGAACCATATAAACTTCCGAACCAAGCAGAAAGTTCCGAACGAAGTTCAAAGTTCCGGATGAATCAGAATCTTCCGAACCAAGCCAAAGTTCCGGATGAACTGGAATCTTCCGAATGAATCATTAAAGTTCCGCATGAGTTAAGTTCCGAATCAAGGGTAAAAGTTCCGAATCAAACTTTCTTTTAGTGTTACTGTTTTTTCTGTTTTTCTATTTCTTTATGTTTATTTCACATTTTATATTTTAACTGAAATTTTAACTTTGATTTCTATTTTAATTTTGATTCTAATTTCAATTTTGATTTACATTTTTATTAATTGTCATTAAAGTAATTGTCTTTGAATTAAATTTTCATTTACACTTTTTATTAGATTAGAAAACCAATCCCTTTTATTTAGTAACCAAGAACAATTATTCCACTTAAGACCGAGATCAATTCGAGAGGATTCCGAGAATCATATTTTGAACCCATTGCAAAACCAAAATATCAAATGGCGCCGCTGCCGGCTCTTCTCGTTAAGATCAAAAGTTTTTTGTGAGAACTTGGATTTTGGGATCCGTTCCCCGTGAACGTTACTTTTTCAAGAAAATCATCAAAAACAACTAAAAAAATATAAAAATTTTCAAAAATACAAAAAAATTAAAAAACATAAAAACCAAAAATATTTTTGCTTTGTTTGTTCGTTCTTTTGCAGGTGTATGCGCACTCGATCCACGTCATATCAAGAGCCCGAGCCTCTCGATCACTTTGACATGGCCGGTGTACCACCTCCAAACAATAATAACAACAACAACCCGCCTTTCAACAACATGAACAATAACAACAACAATGAGCCCCTTCCGGATAATCGCCCGATGATTGAACTGCTGCAAGCTCATGTCGATGGCAACACGGATCCAATTGTCATACCACCAATTGCCGCCAACAATTTTGAGCTAAAATCAGGCTTTATCCAGATGGTCTCCGCTCAACCGTTCTTGGGACGAACCATTGATGATCCACACGACCATATCAAGAGATTCTTGCAACTCACCAACACGGTCAAATTCAATGGTGTTCCACAAGAGGTTATAAGGTTACAACTTTTTCCCTTTTCTTTAGAGGGGCAAGCCCGACATTGGCTTGCTAAGGAACCGCCACAGAGTATTCTCTCGTGGACGGATTTGGAAACAAAGTTTATCAACTACTTTTTTCCACCCTCTCGTACTACCGCTTTGCGGAATGAGATCATAAATTTTGAACAAAAGTACGATGAGTCATTCAGTGAATCTTGAGATCGCTTTAAAGATCTTTTAAGAAAATGCCCACAACATGGTTTTACCAAAGTACATCAAATCAATACTTTTTACAATGGTTTAAGCATGAGTGACCAAGATTCACTGAACAGTGCCTCGGGGGGTAATCTTTTGGCTAAGACTTCCAATGTTGCTTGGGACATCATTGAGAATAAATCTCGTGTGCAAACCAAGAGTGTTAGGACCAGTGTCGCTAGTGCTAGCACTAGTGACAGCGACAAGCGCTTGACAAAATCACCACGCTTCTTGAATCGCTTGTCACCCACACCGTCAGCAACAACAACAGCAACAACGCCAAAAACGCTCAAGTGAACGCTGTCAGCCAACCATGTGAGATATGCGGTGGTCCTCACTCTTACACAACTTGTACCGCCACCCAAGATTACCCTGCTGAGAATGTGAATGCGGCATATGGCACCTATCCTTAACCTGGTTATCAAGCCATACCTCAAGGTGACCGTAACTTGCTTAGCTATCGATCCAACAACTATCTTTCACCACCCGGTTTTCCCCCAAACAACCCAAACCAACAACAAAACCTTAATCGTCGTCCACAACAACAACCTCGACAACCATACATCCCTCCTCACAAGCAACAACAACCACCTCAACGTAACAATCAAGTCTACCAACAACCTGCTTACCAACCACCTACATACAATACTCCTCCCAACCAAACCACTACTGCATTACACCAAGAGGTTGCAACCTACATGAGAACCAATGATGTGATAGTGGGAAATCTCCAAGAGGAAGTGCGCAATTTGAAAGCCGACTTGGTCAAGCAAGGAAACGATTTGAGAGCCGACATGAGAAACACGTTGGATAGCCAAACTAATGATCTGAGGAACATGATGGCTAGTTTCTTCCAAGGTAATCAACCCTCTTCTTCGGGTACTCTTCCGAGTAACACCGTTGCGAACCCAAGAGGGGAGATGAAAGCAATCACTACTCGAAGTGGTAAAGGTACCAAGGAACCCGAGCTTCCTATACCTCCACCGGTGGTTGTGACTAAGGAGAATGAGTCACCTGCTCCTATTCCTCCTCCTTCTCCTTCCCCAATTTCTCCACCTCTTCTATCAACCCCTCCTCCACCCGTGGTTGTGAGTGATCCTATTCCTTTAAAGCCTTCCTCTTCTTCCAATATACCTTATCCTTCAAGGTTGAGGAAAGAGAAGCAAAAGAGCAAGGATGATATTCAGGTTTCGAATTTCCTTAAAATGTTCAAACAACTGAATTTCAATATCTCCTTCGCTGAGGCTCTCGCTCACATGCCCAAATACGCCAAAATGTTTAAAGATTTTCTGAGCGACAAGGAAAAGCTCCTCGATATTGCCAACACCCAACTTAATGAGAACTGCTCTGCAGTGCTCTTAAGGAAATTGCCAACCAAGCTTGGTGATCCGGGTCGTTTTCTTATCCCTTGCAATTTCCTGGGAGTAGAGAATTGCATGGCCCTAGCCGATCTAGGTGCCAGTATTAATCTCATGCCTCTAAGTGTTTGGAAGCAATTATCTCTCCCAGAGCTAGTCTCCACCAAAATGACTTTGGAATTAGCTAACCGTACGGTTAGTTATCCAGTGGGGATAGCCGAAGACGTCATTGTAGGAGTCGACAAGTTCACCTTTCCTGCTGATTTTGTTGTCGTCGACTACGAGATGGACCCCCGTGTGCCACTAATTGTTGGTCGTCCATTCCTTAGGACCGGTCGCACTCTCATTGATGTTGAAGCCGGTGAGCTTATCATGAGAGTGGGTGACGATAAAGTAGTCTTCAACATGGGAAAGTTGTCTAAACAGCCTTATTCATATGAGAGCGTTAATTGTATTGACGTTCTTGATGAGGCTTGTGAAGAACACTTTAATGATACTTGCAAAAGTATTCTTACCTCTCTTCCCACTGTTGAGACCGTGTCCTCTATTGATTCATCGTTGTCTCTATTTGGAGATAGTGATTTATTTTGGAACAATCTTGAAGATACCATGGGAGATGCGAATTTAGCTACTAATGATTCTCCTATCGATGGGGATGAAGACATGAATTTCTTTGACAATCTTCTCACCGAAGACAATCCTTCGCCTCCATCTCCCACGGTCATTGCTATCAATACTCCGATTTCGAATACGCCTCCCGTCGAAAATCCTCCGGATTTAGAACTTAAGGAGTTGCCGCCCCACCTCGAGTATGTATTCCTTGATGAAGAGAAGAAGTCGCCAGTTATCATTGCTAAGGATTTGAAGGATAAAGAGAAAGCCCGACTTGTCGCTGTGTTGAAAGATCATAAGAAAGCTATTGCTTGGAAAATCTCGGATATTCGTGGAATTGATCCTCACTTCTGCACCCACAAAATTCTCATGGAGGACGACTTCAAGCCCACAATTCAAAGCCAACGAAGGGTGAATCCAAAAATCCATGAAGTCATCAAAACAGAGGTTATCAAACTTCTTGATGCGGGTATGATTTACCCTATTTCGGATTCACCGTGGGTTAGTCCAATCCATTGTGTGCCCAAGAAGGGCGGAATAACCGTTGTTCCCAATGAACACAACGAGTTGATTCCCACTCGTCTCGTTACTGGGTGGAGAGTTTGTATAGACTACCACAAACTCAATGATGCCACGAGAAAGGATCATTTCCCTCTACCTTTTATGGACCAAATGCTTGAACGTTTAGCCGGTAATGAATATTACTGCTTTCTTGATGGTTTCTCGGGTTAATTTCAAATACCCATCGATCCCCAAGATCAAGAGAAGACTACATTCACTTGTCCCTATGGTACTTTCGCTTACAAAAGAATGCCTTTTGGCTTATGTAATGCGCCCGGGACTTTCCAAAGGTGTATGTTAGCTATCTTCCATGACATGGTTGAACAAACCATGGAAGTCTTCATGGATGATTTCTCGGTCTTTGGGGATTCTTTCTCTTCTTGCCTTGCCAATTTGGAACGTATGCTCAAGCGTTGCGAAGACACTCGCCTAGTTCTGAATTGGGAAAAATGCCATTTTATGGTAAAAGAAGGCGTCGTGCTGGGACAAAAGATCTCGAAAGCCGGTCTTGAAGTAGACCGTGCTAAAGTCGATGTTATCGCAAAGTTGCCTCCACCTTCAACCGTGAAGGGTGTGAGAAGTTTCCTGGGTCATGCGGGCTTCTACCGTCGATTCATCAAAGATTTTTCTCAAATCTCTCGCCCGATGACCCACCTCTTGGAAAAAGATACTCCTTTTATCTTCTCCAAAGAGTTTCTTGAAGCCTTCAACTCGCTTAAGGATAAGCTAACTAAGGCACCCGTCTTGGTTACCCCTAATTGGGAGCTTCCCTTTGAGTTGATGTGCGATGCTAGCGATTTCGCTATTGGAGCGGTTCTTGGACAAAGAGTGAACAAACACTTCCAACCGATCCATTACGCTAGCAAGACAATGACTGGGGCACAATTGCATTATACGACAACCGAAAAAGAGCTTTTAGCTGTTGTCTATGCTTTTGAAAAATTCCGCCCCTATCTTGTCCTTTCTACCACCATTGTGTACACCGATCATTCCGCGCTGAAGTACTTGTTGACAAAGCAAGATTCCAAACCAAGACTTCTTCGCTGGGTTTTGCTGCTCCAGGAATTTAAAATCGAAATTCGCGATAAAAAAGGAGCAGAAAACCTAGCCGCGGACCATCTTAGCAGACTTGAGGATCCTTACCAAGGGGATCATCCGACCAAAGAAATCAATGATACTTTTCCCTTGGAGACCTTAATGTCTATAAACTCGAAGTCGAATGAAACCCCGTGGTTTGCGGACTTTGCAAACTACTTGGCGGGTGGAATTCTCAAGGAAGGGTTGACGTCCCAGCAAAAGAAAAAGTTCTTCACCGACATCAAGACTTATTTTTGGGACGACCCTTACCTATTCAAACAATGTGCCGACCTGATTATTCACCGATGTGTTGACGGACCGGCATCGTCTGAAATCCTTGATGCTTGCCACAAAGGACCCACCGGTGGTCACTTTGGTCCCAACTACACCGCTAAAAAAGTGTTTGATTCGGGATTTTATTGGCCCTCCATATATTGTGATGCTCACAATATGGTTAAGCGATGTGATGTTTGCCAAAAGCAAGGCAAAATCACACATAAAGACGAGATGCCTCAGAATTTCATTCAAGAGTGTGAAATCTTTGATGTTTGGGGTATCGACTTTATGGGGCCATTCCCTTCGTCTAAAGGAAACAAATACATCCTTGTTGCCGTTGACTACGTTTCAAAGTGGGTTGAAGCTAAAGCTTTACCCACTAATGACGCAAGGGTGGTTTGTAACTTTTTGAAAGCTCTATTCGACAGATTCGGTGTGCCTCGTGCCATTATTAGTGATCGTGGGACTCATTTCTGCAATGACCAATTTGCTCGAGTCATGGCTAAGTACGGTGTAAATCATCGTCTTTCCACAGCCTACCACCCACAAACTAATGGCCAGGCTGAAATATCCAACCGAGGTCTTAAGCGAATTCTGGAAAGAACCATGGGAGAGCATCGTGCCTCATGGGCTGATAAACTGTATGATGCTTTGTGGGCTTTCCGTACTGCTTACAAGACCCCGATCGGCTGTACGCCTTATCGTCTTGTGTACGGGAAAGCGTGCCACCTCCCCATTGAGTTGGAGCACAAGGCTTATTGGGCCTTGAAGTGGGCTAATTTTGATATCAACAAAGCCGGTGACCTACGCAAGATCCAACTCAATGAGCTCAATGAACTCCGTAATGAGGCTTATGAAAATTCTTTAATCTATAAGGAAAGGACTAAGCTCATTCACGACTCTAAGATCAAAAACCGAGAGTTCCATGTTGGAGACAAAGTCTTACTTTTTAACTCTCGGTTGAAAATCTTCTCGGGAAAGCTCAAATCTCGTTGGTCCGGCCCATTCACCATTACCCAAATTTTTCCATATGGTACTCTCGAGCTCGCTCAACCTAATGGACCTAATTTTAAGGTGAATGGCCAACGAGTGAAGTTGTACTTTGGTGAGGACACCTCTCAGGAGGTGATTCCATCCCTCACCACGTTCCCCATGAACTAATTTTGGGTCGAGTCAGGCTCGTGACTCGGTTATCAAAAACAAGCGCTCCTCGGGAGGCAGCCCGAGTATCTATCCTTTTATGTTTTAATCCCCTAAGTGTAGGGGGACTTCTATACGTGTTTGTCTTTATGTGGTGTGATTACAGGGATAAGTGCACTCTTGGAATTTTTGAAGAACCATGCTCCCGTGTTATCCGAAATCCGGTTCTATCTCTCACCTATCGTGATTCAATTTTCTTCATACTCACATTTGAAATTGATCACTCTAGTCGTCCCTTCCTTAACTTGAGTTAACCTACGTACACAATGTCATAAGTGTAGGGGAGACTTTTCCCACATGCTTAAACATTGAGGACAATGTTTATCTTAAGTGTAGGGGGGACTTCTATCGAAGTTTTAAGTGGACTTTTCCATGAAAATGCCTTCAATTAACCGGAAAATCTTATTTTTCAACATTTTTCAAATTTTTTATTAACTTTGGCCATTTAGTTGTAATTTTTAAATTTTTATCGTTGCTTTCATATGTATATATCCCGCAATAAAGTCAAATTTTTAATAAAGTGGTGTAGCTAGTTTAGAAATCTTTGACATATTAGGCCCGTTGCGTTTATTTTGACTCAACCCGAATAGACTTATCTAAGTTTATTCTAGCTAGTATCCTTAACCATGTAGACCTTAATTGGTTTATTAGGCTAAGTATCCATGAGTCTCATTACTTGAGATTTTAAATTGTGGAGGACGAGAAATGATAGAGTCAATTATAAGTCGGTATTCTTGCACAAGCTCACTTGGTGTAATTATTTGCCTATTCTCCCATCACTTGCTAATAATTTATCTGCAATAAGTAAGGTCGTACGATTTGAAAAGTTACTTAGCTTCTAGCCCAAGATCGTTTAAAAGTTGCTCGGTAATGATAAGATTTCATAGCCAAGGCATAACTTATGAAGCGGGGCGCGAAGATTGGCAAGTCCGAAAAGGCCCTAACAAGGCATGAGGATTCTATTTTTTTGCTGAAGATCCAAAGTGATGTGAAAAGCATTATTCCTAAAATCAATATGAAGGATCAAGACTCACGACGAAAAGCAATCAACTCCCATAAAGATCATGGAGAAGTCTATCTGAAAAGACCCTAACAAGGTATGAGGATAAATAGATCCAAGTCCGAAAAGGAGGCGGATCGTTGTATCTCAAAATCCCAATTAGAGATTGAAGAAATAATCATGAAGTCGTGGTCAACAAAGTTGGAGTACCCCTCAAAAGTCTCCAAGTGAAGAAACTCTATTATGATGAGAAGACCATTATCTCAAGAACGTCTCTCGAAGATATGAAGTATGAAGTACATGCCAAATATCGGCCCGAGAAAGGTCTCAAATCGTGAACCGAGTTATGCCAAGATATGAACTTTTTGATATCCCGAGAAGCAGTTTTAAAAGATTTTGTCCTTTAGCTAACTATTGATCAAATCGTCCTACTTTGCTTTCAGCCCTAATAAACTATCAAAATAAGTCCAAAAATGCATCTTCATGATCATTCTAAGACAAAAATAAAATATAAGAGATACACCTAGGAATAAGGGAGTTTAAGCATTTAATTAAGCCATGTGTGTGTAAGTGTTTGAATTGCTAACTTATAATAACAATGATCTCGTTTTTAAGCTTAGTTTGGGGAACGTGAAACTTGAGGGTGATAAATCTTCGCAGCACAAAAGCCCTAATGTAAGTCAACGATTTCTTTGCAAGTTATTTCCATGTAGCTATTTTCAAGTGAAAATGGTTTTCTATCCCTTTGCTACCTTTGAAGTTTTATTTCTTTAATTTTTGTTTAGTAGAATTTAAATAAGGTCAAGGTTGATTAATTATGAGAAAAGTGTAAGCTTGCTTTATCACTAAGCATTGCATGAGGGCATGGCAATGGTTAAGTGTAGGGAATTTGATAGGTGTGTAAACACCCATCCTTTTACCACTTAATTCGGGCTAAAACGAGACCAAAACACGTATTTAATATCATTTGTTTGGAATTATGCGTGGTTTTTGTGCTTATTGTGTTTTCAGAGCCAACCGGATGAATATTGAAGAAAACATGGGATTGCACGGGTTTTACTGAAGAAAAAGACTCAAGATAAAGTCTATTGTCCAAGGGATGCAAAAGATTTGAAGTCACTGGGCCTATTCGAAGATTTATCGAAGAAAAGGACCAAAGATGGAAGATTTATATATGTCGAAGAAACTCAAGTCTATTGAACGAAGAAATTAAAAGACGAGTTGAATTTAATCGACGACAAATCCCGAATCAGAATCGATAACGGAAACTTTTCTGAAAAGACGAAAAGACAAGAAGAACGGGAGAAAGCCCACTCACCAACCAAAAGAAACACCTATAAATAGGCAACCCCTCACACACATCCAGGAGTTAGTTTTTTAGTTAGTCTGGAGTTTTCTCTTCTCCCCACCTTTTTCTTTAGTTCGTTTCATCACCATCACCACTAGGGTGATTGGTGATTTTAATTTTTGTTTTTCAAATCTTGTTATTTTAATTCTTGTTTGATCTTGTTAAAACATTAATCATTCAATACAAAGTCTTGTTTAATCTTTCCATTTAATCTTGTTCATTTTCATCTTTATCTTCAAGTTCTTGAGTTTCTATTTTTCTTGATTTGATCTTCAAAAGTTGTTGGGATTTGTGTTTTTGTTAGTGGGATTTGTAGCTTATGGTTAATAAATGCTTTGTGTTTAGTTTTATTTAAGTTTTTGGTGAAAAACTTGGTGATTTTTGGATCAAAATCGTGTTTCCTTGTTCTTCGGGTATCCTTACTGATTCTGGGTTTTCCCAGACTTCCGAACGAAGGTGAAACTTCCAAACCAAGCTAGAAACTTCCGAACCAAGCCATAAGTTCCGAACGAAGCCAAAAGTTCCGCATGAGCATCAAGTTCCGAATGAACATTAAAAGTTCCGGATGAGTTTTGTTTTAAAAAGTTCCGAACCAGTTTCCATATAAAACTTCTGAACCGATTTCTTCCGAATCGGAACTTTGAAAAGTTCCGAACCAATTCTCCCAGAAGTTCCGAATCGGAACCATATAAACTTCCGAACCAAGCAGAAAGTTCCGAACGAAGTTCAAAGTTCCGGATGAATCAGAATCTTCCGAACCAAGCCAAAGTTCCGGATGAACTGGAATCTTCCGAATGAATCATTAAAGTTCCGCATGAGTTAAGTTCCGAATCAAGGGTAAAAGTTCCGAATCAAACTTTCTTTTAGTGTTACTGTTTTTTCTGTTTTTCTATTTCTTTATGTTTATTTCACATTTTATATTTTAACTGAAATTTTAACTTTGATTTCTATTTTAATTTTGATTCTAATTTCAATTTTGATTTACATTTTTATTAATTGTCATTAAAGTAATTGTCTTTGAATTAAATTTTCATTTACACTTTTTATTAGATTAGAAAACCAATCCCTTTTATTTAGTAACCAAGAAAAATTATTCCACTTAAGACCGAGATCAATTCGAGAGGATCCCGAGAATCATATTTTGAACCCATTGCAAAACCAAAATATCAAGATTCCACATATTTCAAATCATCAAACATTTCTTGCTTAATTAATGTTTCAAATTCCAAAAAATGTTTTTGCGTTCTTTCCGCAAGCGGAATCAAAATACTTTTCACAAGCACAATTATATCATGAGGTATTTCTTTGTTGCCTTTCAAACGTTCACGTTCTTTCCAGTCATCATCAACAACCTTTTTGAAAATTTCAATGTTTTGTTTAATAAACTAAGTGTTTGCTTACTCTTACTTGCATAAGCTTTATATGGTAAGTACTCAATAAATTTTGAAACATTAGTTTTCTTAGTGGCAAAAAATTGTCTCCATTTATATCTTATTTTTTAACATTCATAAAATATTTGCTCACGAGACTGCTGTTTTTGTGGTTTGAAAATTTCCTAAAGACTATTTTCATAAGCATAATTATATGGTTTCACAAAGTCTTTATTCACTGGTGATCTACCCTCTTCTTCAAAACATAGTGACTCATAAGTAACGGGCCTAACAAGAAGACAATCAAGGTCGGTCCATTGGGACTCCTCAAGATAGAGTCGCGATTTCTCAGATTGAGCTTGCTCGAGGTACTTAGGACCAGAAAAACTAGCTTTAACCTTGAAAATCAAACGAGGAGCCAACATTCGTATGGTTTGAATAGATTGATTTGTTTTATAAACAATTTTCTTATAAAAATCAATTTGAACTTCAAGTTCCATGACTTTTTCAATGTATTTTGCTTGTGTCATTTTGAATGATTTTTGCAAGTTAGCAACCTCTTCCATCTTCGCAGTGACAAGTTTAGTTTTATCCTCTTGATGAAAATCAATCTTTTGACTTAACTCATTCACTTTGGTAGTAGCAAGATACGTTTTCTCTCGTTTCATACTTAAAGAAGTGTTATAATTACGTTTCTCTTGTTCTAAAAGCTTAAGAGTTTCATTGTATTTAGTTTCATAAACATCCTTTACAGTAGTAACAACACCCCATTTGAACCTCGCAAGCTCTTTGTCTTTTTGAATAAGCTCAGCTCTGCAGCTTGCAAGAAGCTCACTAGATTTTATAACTGCAACTTTGCTCTCTTCAAATTTTTGAGTGAGCGTAGCGTTTGCCTTCTTCAATTCCTTTTGACTCTTTCTAGTTTCTTTGACATCCTTTTGTAAATAAGAAATTAAGTTAGCAAGCGCAATACACTCCTCATCATCATCATACTCGTTTGCATGTTGATCATCCTCAGACTCATTATTGCACATGTCTGATGAATTGGGTGTGGTATTTCTATCAACCGTTTCCATCATACATGTGTCATTAATGGCTTTGGGTAGTTCAAAATGCTCATGAATATTACCAAACACATTATATTCCTCTTTAGTGTGTACCTTTTTAATTGGCTCAGTATCAAAGATAAGACCATTGTCATCTACAGTGACGTTGAAAACTTCTTCAACCTTTGCCATGTACGAGTAATGTGCTTCAAGTTCTTGGTCGGAGGCTTCATCATCAGTATCATCAAGCATTGCTCCTTCCTCATCCGACAATTTAACCCCAGCTTCCATCTTCTTGCAAAGCAGCATCTTTTCCTTATGATAACCTGAATCCCTAACCCGCTTCGGCTTCCTACATTCTTTTTCCATATGCCCATAGCCTTGAAAATTAAAGCACTGAATCCCACTTTGCTGAACCACTTGAGTACCAACAGTTTCCCTATTCCCAGCAACAGTAGCAATCCTCTGAGTATCATACTTAGCAGTTTGTCGATCATACCTTGCAGAACCCTCAACATGTGTTGGATTACGTCGATCATACCTAGCAGAACTTTCATCACGTTGACGTGTGTCATACCTTCGAGGACTCTCAACATATTGGTTCCTTGTATTTGATGATGTTTGAAGATTGTTGTTGGTGGGTTTGAAGATTTTCTTGTAGGTCTTCATAATGAAAGCAATTTGTTGTTTCATCTCCCTATCCTTCTGAGCTAGTTCTTCATCACTGTCCTCTTCAGAGGATGGCTCAGATGATGGCTCAAATGATGGTGATGGTGCTCTTGGTTCTTTGTCTCGTGATCTTTTGGGGAGGATGTAGTGGAGTATCTTGGTGAGGAGGATGTAGTGGAGTATGACTTTGGATCACGAGAGCGATGATCTTGGACATGGTCAGTGGTAGACACCAAAGCAAGTGGATTAGCAGTCTTTGCTACCCGTTCAGATCGAAGTTCATTTGCCTCATTTTGAAATTGTTTCAAAATGTCAAAGAGCGTGTGATAGTTGACCTCATCCAACTTATTTTGTTGTTTCACCAAAGTTACAAATCTTGTCCACTCTGGATGAAGTTGTTGTAGAAATTGCACATTCACTTGCATGGTGGAGACTTCCAAATTGTTTCTTGTTATATCATTCATCATTTTGTAGAATCTAGAGTAATATGAATCAATTGATTCCCCATACAAAGAAGTAAACTTACCAAAGTTCCAAAACAAGTTTTTTTGACATCTTGTTTGTTCAATGATTCTCATTGTTGCAGACGTTCAATGGAAAACCACATCTCTTTAGCAGTAGAACATACATCAATCGTTGAGTAAATATCATCCTGAATCCCACTTAGAATCAGATAGATCGCTTCCTTATCTGCATCAATCCAAGCACGGTTCTCTTTGGAAGTATTCTCATATGTTTCCTTAATAGTCTGATCAGCGGCACCTGGCGTCGAGTCGGTTGCTAGAGTTGCAGGGATGGTGATTGTAGTGGAAGTATAAGTTCCATCAGTGATACAATGGTGAAGAACATCACCATTAGGTTTTGTGTCAAGATATCGAAGAAATCGTGATTGCCATTGTGCATATCGACCGGACACAAGCATTGGTGGTCTCTCTTTATATCCCGCCACCATGATGTTGTTGTTTGTGACACGATATTCTTGAGTATAATCCATGTTGAAAAATTTGAAAATGTTGAAGTGACACAAGATCTTAAGTAGATGTGTTGTGATTGTTGTTGTGGCTTAAATTCCGAAAATTATGATTTTTCTTCAGTCCGATAATAAATTCCCCAGTCCGATAAAACGGTAGACCAAAAAATTTTGTAATCGCAAAATTTTGAAATCGGGCTAAAAATGTCCTAAAACTAGTATGGATAAAATTTGAATTTATTTGACGGGAAAATTTTAACTTTTTTTTTTGGTAAACGATATTCCGAAACTAGTCTAGATAAGGGCTAAGTCTAAAAAGTACTCAAACAAAATTTAGCTAAACATATCATCGGAATATCCATCGAATGTGCTATCGGAATGTCCATCGGAATGCTGTCGGAATGTAGTATCGAAATGCTGTCGGAATGTAGTATCGAAATGTTGTCGGAATGTATTACTGTCGGAATATGAGCTGTCGGAATAACTGTCGGAATAAGAGCTGTCGGAATCACTGTCGGAATAACTGCCTAAGAAACCCTTTTCCGATGGAACTCTATCAGAATATATATCGGAATATAAAACCCTTTTCCGATGGAATTCTATCGGAATACTGGTATAATTCCGAAATATTAGGTAAAAAATTGAGATTTTTGACAAGAAATCCGTGATTTTAACCAAACCAAAACAACCAAATCCCTAACACAACTATGTAGGAGATGTATATCAATATTTAGAACACGGAAAACCAAAAAAACTTTGAATTCGAGAGATATTATAGAGATGAAATCATACAAATCAAACAAAAACACAACAATCAATCATAAATTTACCCCATGGCGATTGATACCAATTGTTGTCCCATAGATTATGTGGTGATCAAACAAGAAATAAAGAAGAAAGATAGATGAAGTAGATGAATTCTAGAGAGAGAAAGTATAGAGAGAAAGGAGAGAGAAGTGTGTGAAACTTTTAGAAGATTAGATTAAGAAAATGAATAACCAACACCCTTCCTAACATGCTAGGAAGGGTATATATAGCCTTGCTTACATGTGGCATAATGGGCTATAGGTTTGATTGGGACGGGCTTGAATAATTGCATAGTACCTTGAAATAGGCCTTTTAAGCTAGCCATCAAGCCCGTAATGTCATGACTATTTTAAATAACTATTACAACATTCTAATAAATGTTAAAATATAAACCTATGACCGAGCATTCTTGTTTGACTCAATATTTTGAGGCGAACAATCTCCCCCAATATGAGGTCATTCCTCTTTGATATTTGGAGTTAAATGGAGATTACAAATTTCTTCATAAATGAATCTTGAACGTGTAATAGTAGTCTTGTTCCTTCATACTGTGTTCTTTGATCCTTTGTCGTTGTCTTTTGACTTCGTCTTTAAACTTGAGATCTTCAAATCATTCTTGACTTGTCTTTGCCAACTTGCGATCTTGTGTCTTTATCCACATGTTCATTCTTTTCACAATCTTTGAAGCTTGCTAACAATCTCCTTTGAAGAGAGGTCATTCCTCTACTTTAATTAATAAGGAAGATTATGATCATCAGAGTTTGCGGAAGTCTTTAGCTTTGTTGATTGTTGAATGTCTTTGGGTATGAATATGTGGTTTTGAATCTTTGACTTTGCTGAGTAAACCCTAACGTCACCTTCTCGAGACAAAACTTAGACACGGACTGAATGGATTTGACATTCGTCCTAAATCGGTAGCGTTTTACCTCCGGTCGGTGAAGGCCGTTACATGATATTAAATATTGTACCTGTGATTAGGTAGATTCAATTAAGAACCTCCTTGACAGGGTTTCGCGACTGTACTAGCTGTTCTCATTACTCGACCGTCTCAAAGCATGTTTGATTCATTAAGAATCTTACCATTTTTGCTTTCCAGTTGACACAAGCTTGATTCATAAGAATCTCGCAAGTTACCTACCGTAGCGCTGTTTAATGTAGACGCTAGAAGGATTTCCATTCGTCATTGTGAATATTAAATATCACTCTGAATTTTCTGGCAAGACCATAAAGATATTGCGTAGAAACCTGAAACGAGTTTGAATCGATAAAGAAACAAACCACTGTTGCTTTTCAGTTTTACATATGTTTAATTCATAAAGAATCTTACACATGACCTACCGCAGTGCTTTTTGATGTTAACACTGGAAGGATTTTCACTCATCATTGTGACTACTAGGTAGTATCACTCTGAGTGTTTTAGCAATATCGAAAGGATATAGTGTATGACTCTCTTGATCGTCATCCGTGTGTCCTAACGAGATTTGTTTGATCTCTTGGCTCTAGACTCGATTTGTGCACTTTTAGTGGTCGGAGGCTGGAGCAGATGCCACCTACTCAATGGAACTCTCTCGGAATACTGGTATAATTCCGAAACTTTAGGTAAAAAGTTATCGGAATATATATCGGAATATACAACCCTTTTCTGATGGAATTCTGTCGGAATACTGGTATAATTCCGAAAATTTAGGTAAAAATTGAGATTTTTGACAAGAATTCCATACAGTCAAGATGGTGCTCATGTGATCTTCAGTCTTTGCCAGTTTTCCTTGTGCATTTTTGATCATTTGATGAATAGTAGGGACTAAGAAATGTGTATGAATCGTTTATATGGTCAAAGAGTTTTGGAATCATGTGACATGGTGTGAGCTGGAGAGGGGACAAAAAGGGGGGAGGTCGTTTTCTGGGTTGGGGGTTATGTTGGGTGTGGGGTTATGAGGGAAACCCCTATTGTTAATTAGATTAAGGGTAAGAAGTTAGGTTAATTAAATATGGGTTTTTTAGGGTTTATGGGGATGAAGGTGGGTTAAATGGGAGGTTAGATCTTGATTAGAAAAAAAGTTGTTTAAATTTTCTGTTTCCCACGTTAATAATCAGTTTAATAACTGATAAGTTATTAGTGGGGTGATGTGGATGGATTGTGTAACGTGGAGTGATTTGAGTGGGTGGTGAGAGTGAGTGGGTGACGTGGAGTGGGGTAATTGGCTGGGGGATGTTTCATTGTCTCCCCATTTTGGCCCCCTATCTTTCTTTCTCTTGTCACTTTGATATAAACAGCTTATCAACTCGATTTTAACCAACCCAAAATAACCAAATCCCTACCACAACTATGTAGGAGATGTATATCAAGATTTAGAGCACGAAAAACACAAAAAAATTTGAATTCGAGATATATTATAGAGATAAATCATACGAGTAAAACAAAAACACAACAATCAATCACAAATCTACCCCATGGCGATTGATACCAATTGTTGTCCAATAGATTATATGGTGATCAAACAAGAAATAAAGAAGAAAGATAGATGAAGTAGATGAATTCTAGTGAGAGAAAGTAGATAGAGATAGGAGAGAGAAGTGTGTGAAACTTTTTGAAGATTAGATTAAGAAAATGAATAACCAACACCCTTCCTAATATGCTAGGAAGGGTATATATAGCCTTTCTTACATGTGGCATAATGGGCTATATGTTTGATTGAGTCGGGCTTGAGTAAATGCATAGTACCTTGAAAGAGGCCTTTTAAGCTAGCCATCAAGCCCGTAATGTCACGACTATTTTAACTAACAATTACAACGTTCTAATAAATGTTACAATATAAACCTATGACCGAACATTCTTGTTTGACTCAATTTTTTGAGGCTAACAGTAGGTCATGCGTTATAACAAATGTTGCATGAATAACTGGAGGGGTGACCTCGTCATGCTGTAGAGGGGTGACCTCTAAATAATGTGTTGGGTGGAGGGATCAGCTCCAATGTGAAGGATGTAGAGCACACACCACATTCACCTGATAATTGTAAACTGATAAGCCTAGGATGCATCCATACACCCCACTAATAATACTGATAAAATGGCCAAGCTGATCTGAATGGGACGCTACAGGATATCACTCTCCTACAGGTGAGTCATGACACCGGTGCCTCAAGTGTCATGGTTACGGTACCTCCGTAACTAGTACAACTAACTGGTCATGCTTGTATATAAGGCTCAGGCAATATCTTAGTTATTAAAATAATTTCTGACAATTATAACATATACTGGGGAAAACATTTGGCTAAAGACGAGGAATCCTAATCATGCATTTAAAGGAAGTCCTTACTGAAAGGATGGAAAATCCGTACCACGTGTCCAGTAACCGATCGAGATCAACTGACAGAAAGTCTACTCTGATTTCACGCGAGCTACATGAATAAAGGACGCGAATAAGTTAACTGATATTCTTTTATTTTATTTATCTTAACTGTACTTAGTTAATTTATTTATTCTTGTAATACTGTTAATATATAAACTGATAAGTCTGAATGTTCTAATATTTCTGATTAACGTATTCCTGTTCTATTATTAATTACGGTATAACACGTATTTCTGACGTTTTAATATTTCTATATTTAGTAACCTGCTAAAAATAGAAAGTTTCCTAAATTAGAAAGTTTCCAAAATCATTTATAATTTGTTTAATAATATTATACCCTTTTAAATCTTATAAAAGTATTTTAATCTAATCCATTTAAATATACAATTAAGACATTTATAAAATTAAGTAATAAAAGGTATAATTTAAAAATCTTCATTTTTTTATTATTTAACTATATCCCGAGCCTACCGAGATACCCCTTTCTCGGTCGCACTAAAATAATCAACATATATATATTAAATCTGCCTATTAGATTTAGCGACAGAAAAATTTGTCACCAAAATTGTGACCAAAAGCTGAGTTTTAAATCTGTCAATAAAAACTGTCATAAACAATCTGCGACAGAAATTAACATCGCTAATCTGTCACTAATCTCATTTTAAAATTTCTATTTTTCTGTCCAAACTTTTCCTACTGCTAATATATAATGTTTCTACTGATTTCATAACGATACTTACTGTTTTAGAACTTCCAAACGCCCCCTTTTATTAATTAGATACCTGAATGGGTTGTTTGGCTATCTTTGGTCGAACTCAGCCTTGGCCGCCCCTGTGTAGGTCACTGCTGGGCAAGGAGTGAGGCTGACGAGACCTCAGGTCTCGGTTTCATTTAACCCAAACAGACCCGACCCCTTTTCTAAAAGTACAAGCCCTTATTTGGGGTTGTTTGCACCCGGCTGGTCAAAAGAGACACCATTGAGACCTTATGGTCTCTGCTGGGCATCAACCAACACTAAAACCGAACCTTCCTTGATGATTATTACCATGTTTAACCCGCTGTTTTGTTTTCTTGAGTGTGGCTGGGTAACAAAAACCATCACCGGGAGTCTTAAGACTCTTGGCTGCACAACCCAAGTCCATCACAACCTAACGCCCTTAATATGGATACTATAATATACTCGCTGTTTTCCATTCGTATATATCAAAATCAACACAAAAGTGTGATACAGACTGCAAATCGAACGAGGGTGATTACCGTTATGATGGTTAACGAAGGATGGATGGTTACACCCGAATTAATATGGAAGAATCGAGCGTGAACCCCCTTTTTCTTTTCTACTACCGGCGGCCACCAAACCTACACAAACCCTAATTTTTTTTTGTTTTCTGTTTTAACACAATAGGGGAGGGTTCTCCCATGTATAATTTTTCCCAAGCAAAAACCGGTCCTAAGATCCCATTAAGCATTCTTCTTTTTATTTTAAAACCGCCAGCCATTTTTTATTTATATAACTTTTCATTTTTTTTTATTTTCTCTAAACGTAAACCCTTTTCTGTAACTGAATATTACATACTAAGTATTATACTGAAACTTAATAATTATTTTCTGGATAATTATTATTTTGTTGTATTTAATTAAAACTTGGACTGCGTTTTGTTTACGTTAAACCTGAGACCTCGCGTATTTAATATTCTCGCGTTTTAAATACGGGTTTTACAGTGGTTGTCATTACCGCTGTGTCTATCAGTTTCACGGTGGTCATTTGTACGACCGAGATTCCTGCAACTGTTTTGCTGAGTGGCTGGCTGGGTACTGGATCTCATTCTTCTAAATGAAGGTTAGCTGGGTGAATGTGACATCTAGCTGTCAAAGTAAAAACATAGAATAGAATGGTAGTGTCTGATGATTGAAGTTTATTCTTGTCAGAAATTTCAAATTATAGTTTTCGTCCTTGTTCTGCAGAGTCTTTGTAGTATAAACAGCATCAGCGTCCTTAGAAATCTCCAAAGTATCAGCAGCAACAGCATTTGTGAGGTCTTCAAAGTTGATGAGATAACATTTATACAATGTCTCATCGTTCTTTTCGGGCTTTAAATGCATAAAATGTCATCAAAATACCATATATATGCTTGTGTTTGTTTACTTGTGTATTTTAGGTATGGATATCGTGAAAAAGACAAAAGATCACAAGAAACAAGGAAAAATGAACACGAGAAACGAAGCCGCACAATGAACCGGGCCTTAGTTATGGATTTCTCTAAGAAAAACCCTTGAAGACTTGAAGATGTACAAGATTGATCCCTCATTTATGAAGAAATGACACTTAATACCCTTGTATATTCATAATTATAAGTTTTGTCCCTTAAGTTTGTCAAAATGACAAAACGGTCCTTTAACTTTGAAGATTTGGCAAATTTAGTCCCTCAACAAATCTAAATTGTCAACAATAGTCCCACATGAAGTCAAAGATCCAAAAAAGACCTTCAAGTTCAAGAAAATTACACATCTAGTCCTTTTAAAATGGACAAAAGATCAAAAGGGCCATTTGTGTAATTATACCAAAGTTGTATAAGCCCTAAATCCCTTTTTGGAAACTATTTGTGGCCAATGTGTGAAATCCGAAACTTAATTAACAAAGGGAAGCCGTTTATTAAGGCTGAAATTCTTGTTTTACACACTTTGCCAAAAACCAAGGACTACTATTGCCAAAACCAAACATTCAAACCTGTTATTGCGCCAAACAACTTACTTTCCCCTATTTTCGGATCAAACAGAGTTACTATTCACCATATGAAACCTAGTTTTACCTTTTACATAACAAAGGGTAAATCAAAATTAGAACTTCTCGCGTTTGATTGACACTCACACAAACACATCCCACGCTTAAACTCACACACCCACTCACTCAAGGACCCCACCAAAGCCTGCCCTGCACCAATCATGTCACACCCTCCTCTCCAAGCAAAGTCACGTGGCAAGATCAACGTTCTACACTCCTTAATTGGCCCCAAAGAAAAAATGAACGTCTAAGATTCATTTGGACAGCTCACAACATCAAACGCGTCTAGAAGACTTAAGGGCAAAACTAAGATTTCATAGCTAGGGTTTTCATGTAGTTTTCCATTCTAGAATCGTCTATTGTACTCTATAAAAGGAGCCTAAACTTGTGAGTAGCCTTTTGTTCCAGATTTCTCTTAGCTCTTTGTAATCCATTTTTAAGTTTAATAAATTTGGTTTAGTTTTTCTGAAAATTCCATCTCCTTTTTGTTATTTAAAAGTTTGGTGTTAGGCTAAGAGTAATCTGAGTTCCATTTTACTTGTTTGATTGAGTCTTTGGGAAAGTATTTTGAGTTTC
The DNA here is from genome assembly GCA_025667525.1 of Glebionis coronaria. Lineage (NCBI taxonomy): Eukaryota > Viridiplantae > Streptophyta > Magnoliopsida > Asterales > Asteraceae > Glebionis > Glebionis coronaria. Next base: position 138,981 of record JANFOE010001024.1, read on the forward strand.
AAAACCCTTGTTTTAAAAACTCAGTCATTATTTGGTTCACCCTTGTGTTTGTTGATCTTATCAGGTACAAGGAAGCTAGTGGTTGTTCTGCTACCACTTAAGCTCACACATCCCAAAGCATAGATGTATGTTTTGGAGGTGCACATCTCTAAACCTTTTTAGTTTTTTGAATATTTAATGCTTTATGATTGAATGTGAGTTGTGATATGTGATTATGTGATTTTGTGGTTGAATCTTGTTATTTGGTGGTTATTTGTTGTTATTGAGTTGATTTGAGCTTAGTTTGTGGATTGAATCTTACTAATCCTTTGAAAAATGATAAATCAGTTTTATAAAGGGTGTTTAGGTTTACTGCATATCCTAGGTTTGGATTGAATTGAGTAGGTGTTGGTTTGTATTTTGTGTTTGTTCTTGTTTTACTTATGTAATTGGTTGTTTATCTGCAAATTTTGAGGTCTATATCTCCATAATCCATAAATTGGCCATAAAATCTGAATTACTTGTTGTTTTTGACTGATATTTTGGGGACACCTAGATCTAAGGGTAGACTAGGGTTAACAAGTGCTAAATCTAAGTTAATAAAACCTGGGTAATAGATTTGAGGTGTTGAAATTGGATATGTGGTCATTTAGTTCAGCAAAAAAGGGTTTGGGTATTATTTGTTCATTAGTAATCTGCATAATCTTTAATATGTCTCAAATCTTTAAATCAGTGTATGAAACAAGTTTATTTGTGCTTATTGGAGTTTATTATAGCTTGTGTATGCATGTGGTTCAATTTGGTTGGCTTATTATTGCTTAATCTGCTTATTTCTTAATATGCTTATTTTTCATGTATGTGTGATATCTGGGCACTGATTGATTAAACTATATCATTTGGCTAGATAATTCTGTGATTTCTTGCTGTTTGTGACTCCTTACGACTCACTGGTTGTAAGGGTGTCCTTGTCATCCATTGAGTCTAAGTGAAACTCTTTAAAATCAAACGTCAAATAGTCAAAGTAGTGGGAACTCCTTTCCCCTGCTGCTAGCCACTGCTAGTGTTATTTTTGGTTCAGCTTATCAATAAGCTGTTCTAGCTTATTTAACTCTGCAACAACTTCAATTTGGTAATAGGTGTTCATCATTTGACCCATTTGTTCTTACTGGATCATTTGGGTGGTTGACTTTGGGGTTTGACTAGAAAACCAACTTTTTTGACTTTTACATAAGTGCTTATTTGCTTATTCTGCTTATTTGGCTTTGCTTATTGAACTTTTCTTGATTTATTTGGCTTATTTAAGTAATTTAGAGTCTTTGAAAGTTGAATCAAGTTCTGAGGTGGTCTAAAACTCTAAGTCTACTATTTTGTCGTTTAATGGATTTGTACTTGGCTTATTTCTGGCTTATTGGTTGTGTTTTTTCAAAATTTCTTTTCATAGATCTCTTAAGCATCCCAAAAGAAGGTTGTGTGTCAAATTAGAGCTTATGGCATTAGGTTATAGCTTAATGGGCCAAGAAGCCCATTAAGAATAAGCTGTTGTACATTTAAGCAGTGTTAAGCTCACATTCAGCTTTGAGCCTTCAGAGTTTTGTGTTTAGAATTGAATTTTAAGCTAGCCTGGTGATTTTCAGCTTATTGTTGAGTTTGATCTTATTGGGCCAAAAAGCCCATTAAGGTGCACTATTTTTGTTTTTAGCCCATTTGGGGGCCCAATAGGGGTATTTTGGTAATTTCACTTACATTTTTTGTTTATTTAGGTTAAAATAAACTAGTTTTCAAGTTTTTAGAAATTGTTTTAATTTTTGGATTTTTAATATTATTTTAATAATATTTTATTATTAAATTTTATTTTTAATATTTTTGCAACTTTTACTTTTTTCCTAGGTCAAATTCATTAAGTTAGGATTTTTAAAACTCTTACATTAATTTTCTCGTCATTTTATTAATTTTTAGAATTATTTTAATATTTTAATAGTTTTTAATCATTTAAAAATTGTTTTCATTAGTTTAAAATTTAATAAAAATAGTTTTAGTCTTATTAAGTCATTTTAGAGTTTTACAAAGTGAAAAATCTTTATTTGGGATTTTTATTAATTATTTGGATTTTTAGGGCTTTAATTATCATTTAAAAATTAATATTTAACTAATAAAAGGTTTAAAAAAGTTTTGATCAATTGTAAACTCTTAGTTTATTTTAATTGATTTTTGTTAATTTTTTTGGGAATCTTTAGAATTAATTATTATTTTGTCACTTTTTACGGTTTTTCGTTTTGTCGTCGTAGTGTAATTTTAACGTATCCGTCATTCTAATTTCTCATCTTTTCTTTCTCTCACATTGATCCAAAATCATTACGAGTTATTCACACACATATACCTCCTTGGGAATCGAACTTATTTGGGTCATTAACACTTGATTTTCCTAAATCATTTGTTTAATACTTACCGCTTTTACACTCTTTTTTCCTAAAAGACGTAATTTTACCACAATCATTTTGGCACCGCTGCCGGGGAGGTGTGACATGATTAATTTGTTCATTTTGTTTTTAATATCTAACAATAAATAGTATTTGTATTAGTAGAACTCTACTAATACGTATTATCGGTTTTTTTTGTTTTTCTTGTGAAATATTATTACTATATTGTATAAGTATCACAACAAATTCAAAATATCTCCAAAAGTGTGAGAACACAACCTTAATTGGGATTTGATCTCTAATTATTGTATTTGAATCTCAAACAAAAAGTTAAAAGCAAAAATAGATAAATACTTTCGTGAAGCTCGATTTTGAAAAATACGACTATAAGGTGAATAGATAGGCAAAGTGCTATAAAACGCTGTTAAATTTTTTTAAATTTTCGAAATCTTAACCACACCTCATCACAACAAATCCACTAAGATCCGTAATCCATTCACAAGTAATCACCATGTCAAATAACAACAACAACAATACAACGGCCAATCAAATTCGTCTAGAACAAGGTGGCAATGGAAATCCACCTGTGCTCAGTACCGGTTGCTACGTTCAGTGGATATCTCGCTTCCTTAGATTTCTCGACACTAAGGAGAACCGAACCGCTCTTCGTCATTGCCTAGAGAACCCACCTTCAGTTTTTGAATTCAGACCCTTTACCACACAAGCAGAGGATGGTACTTCATCAACTACACGAGCTATGGAGAATTTCGACACATGTCCTGCAGAGAAAAAGAAACTCCTACAAGCTAAAGCTGATGCCGTCAACTACATACTCACTGGGATTGATAACGATATCTATTCCACGGTTGATGCATGTCCTAATGCAATGGAAATATGGAATGCAATTCATCGACTGAAGCAAGGTGAGTCGATCAATGTTCAAGATCTCGAGACTAATCTGCTTTGGGAGTTTAGAAAATTCACATCCGAAGATGGTGAATTCATTGACTCATATTACTTGAGATTATACAAAATGATGAATGAGCTTGTCAGAAATCATTGCACCATCTCCAATCATCATGCCAATGTTAAGTTTTTACTTCAACTCAAACCGGAATGGCAAAGGTTTGTGACTTTGGTCAAACAAAGGGAGGATATCAAGACTATGTCTTACCACAAACTTTATGATATATTAAAACAACATCAGAATGAAGTGAATGAACTTAGGGCTGAAAAGGCAGAACGATCTGTGAACTCTATTGCTTTTGTGGGTGCTACTTCAACATAACCCATTCCCTGTCAACAACCAGCTACACATTCCTCAAGGTCATCAAGCTCATCCAGAAAACCTCTAGCTACTGCTAGAAACAAAGCAAAATCAATTGTCCCCAATCCACCTCCAAAGTATGACACCGAGTCAGATGGAGACAGTGATGATGAACAAACTTCAAGGGACAAGAAGATTGAAGAACTCATGTCTTTACTCACCACAACTTATAAGAATATCTACAAACCTACCCACAACAACCTCAGATCCTCATCCAATGCTAGATATAAGGAAGTTGATCATGCACCTTGGTATGATCGTGATGCTAGGTATGATAATCAGAGGGTGCCGAATCAAGTTGGGGCTAGAGATACTGTAGGCACTCCGGTTGTGCAGAAGACTGGGATTCAATGCTTCAACTGCAAGGGATTTGGCACATGGCTAGGGAATGCAAGAAGCCAAAACGGGTTAATGATTCGAGATATCACAAGGAAAAGATGCTGCTGTGTAAAAAAGAAGAAGCAGGGATTCCACTCACAGCAGATGAAGTTGACTGGCGTGATGACACTGATGATGAAGCCAATGATCAAGAGTTGGAGGCACATTGTGTATACATGGCAAAGATTCAAGAAGTGATCCCAGAGACTGCTGATACTTCTGGACCCATCTATGATTCTGAGCCACTTGAAAATGTACCATCACATGATAACTATAATGTGTTTGCTAATGAACGACGGCATCCTGAGCAACCCGAAAGCATCAATGACACATATGTAATGGACACAAAGGATAACAATATCTCTACGGATTCACAGCATATGTGTAATGATGACGGAAATGTTACTTAGGATACTGAATCGGAAGAGGACCGTGATTTGCTTGCGTCTATTATTGATTCTTTAAAACGTGAAATTAATGAAAACAAAGAGGCTAATAAACGTTTGACAGGCTTAAAGAGTGTGATTTGTAATAGAATTTGATCGACGAGTTGCAATAGCTAATGGTTTGGTATATGAACGTAAGGTGCTCAACGAACAATATTGTTCTGAAGTAACACACGAAATTCATATGTCAAAACAGAAGATATCGGAACTTGAAGAACAGCTGTTGCTACATAAACTCCAAATTACCGAGTTAGAGTCGGTTAACAAAGAACAAAATGAGCTTTATAAACTCGTGATGAAAAGGATATTGAAAATTTCATGATTTGGAAAAGAGAGTCGAAACGTTAAACAACATTGTTTACAAAACGGGTTAGTCCATTCAAACCATGAATATGCTCAATAGAAATATGAAAACGAGTTTTGTCAAGCCTGAATATCTCAAGAAAATTCAAAGTACCAAGCCCGCTCTTTATGATATCGGTTGTTATGTTGATAATCTTGCTCTTATGCTTTCACCGGACTGCGACGAAATCATTCGTCATCAAGAAGAAAGTCGATCAAACTTAAGTGATTTAATAAACCTTTCTGATTCTGATAATTATATTAAGTTTGTTCCTCAAAAAGAACTTTCAAAAGAATAAAAGATGTATAATAGTGTTCCACCACCAAGTGATGAACCCCAAAAGAAGGTTTATTTAAAAAGGAGTTTCAAAAAGCAATCAATTTTGTTAGAAAAACAAATTTCGGATGAAAAACGTAAATGGGATGAGAAAAGCAAAAGTGTTCAGCAATTTGAGTTTATAAAACAAGGGGTTTTGAATTTGTACAAAGGTGTCGTCGACTATGAAAAAGTTTCTAGGGATACCATTTGGAATATTAAACCTAACCCACAAGTAGAAGTCGTCATTCAACAATGCATTGTTCCAACAATTGATGATCTTTCAAAAAATGTGGAAATGTTATGCTCTTACTAAGGAAATGTTAACTGATTTAAGTTATGTTAAATCTCTTGAAGATGAAGTTGATTTTCTTCAAACTAAATTAAAAACACAAGAACACCAACTTTCTAACGAAATTGATCGACTTTCTAAGGAATACTTTTATGCTGACCATATGAATGCTATACTTGGTGTCTATACCGATCTTGATCAATATTGTCATGTAGCATGTCTTGTGTCAGAATCGGACGAGAAATGTCACAATCTTGAAGTAGAGATTTCGAAACAAATTCAGTCCTATAACGAACTTTTGAAAAGTTTTTCCCAACTTGAGAAACACTCCATTTCTCTTGAACTTGATTTACAAAAAGGTGATAAATCTTGTAATCATAAAAAATGTCAAGAAATGGCAGCTTCTTCGTTTCGACAATTAAATGAAAAAGGTTTCTAAATAAATGATTTGAAAGATCAGCTACAAGAAAGGGACATAGCCATCAGTGAGTTACAAAAACTCATTGAGAAAATGAAAGGAAAGTCTGAATTGGGTAAACCATCCGCCGTTCATCAATCGAATGCAGTTAAATGTCCTAAATTGTCTATTTTGGGCAAATCCCCACAGACTTCACCTATGATAGGAATTGATAAGAGCACAAATGTGATAGCACCAGGAATGTATAAGATGAACACTAAGCCCACTCAAACTGGAACATCGCGGTTCCCTCAGAATATTGAAAACTAATCAACGTGTGTTGTGACAATCCGTCAATTTACGATTGATATTTTATTCTCAAATATCATTTGAAAATATTATTTTAATGATACAATATGAACTCACTTATTTTTGGGAAGAAATTTGGATTTACGTCTCGGAGTAGCATCGACTGCGTCTAAACCTGAGGATTCAACGTTACGTGCTTACGTTTACATACACCGTCTTTGGTGACAGTCCGACATTTCAGAAAATAAATTTATCCGTGAATATTATTTTGGAGTTTTAAATTTATGTTAGTTCATAAACTCACAAATTTACGAGAAGAGATTAGGACTTACGATTTTATTTTAACGTCCTTTACGACTAAACCGGAAACCTTAGGATTACGTATTTACGTTTTTGAACTCCGTTTTTGATGAGACAATTTTTATTGGATTCGTTTTGTGACGTTGATTCATAATTTATAAAAACATTTTTCGTAAAACGACCCGGGGAACGCAAATCGAGAAAACTAGAATCGAGAAATACCCGTAAACTAGTGAGATGGGACAAAATACATTGTCCCACCCCACTAGCTTAAATGGGATGGCACTAGCATGACACCACAAGCTCATGTGGCATCATGTTAGCTACAAGTATACATGTGTAAGCCATGCTTACTTTGTAAGCTAACTTACACCCCACTATCTCCAAAACTAGCAACCAAAACCACTCTTCTCATTTCCATCATTTCCCACTCATGCAAACCACACACATTTTCTCTCTACTCTCTCTATGATTTCGTGTATATCCAACCAAGAACACCCTCATTTGATCAAAATTAACCACAAAATCCTATGTTATTTCTACATATGTTGAAGCCCTCTTGAAGCTCTCTTGAATGGTGGTGATTATAACATCCATGGAGGAGTTTTTATGGTGTCTTGGGACTGATTTTCCACAAGGTATACATGAAGAATGGTGGTCTTGAAGATGGTGTTGGCTATGCACAAGTTTCTCCATCAAAATCCATGTTTTGATCAACCTACATCATCATGGTGGTATAAAGATTGTCCTCCTCATCCTCTTGTTATTATGATTATGTAAACATGTATTTTATTTCCTATTGTATATATTTATGATGATTATATGATGATAAAAATGTTATGTGGGGATTTGTTGTTGATAAACATGATTAAAAAGGTGAAAAACCATAAGAAACAAGGTTAAAATCTTGTTTAAATGATAGGCTGTATAAAAACAGTAAAGAACCATATGGTAAACTGATAAAATAATGAAGTAGAATGGATTTACAGTAAGCTATGAGTCTTGTACACATGTGAGAGTTGGCCATGCAATGGAATCAAAATAATGAGTGAGATATGATCAAAACAAGTTTAAGGTATAAATCTGAGGTTACTGTTTTGGACGATTTTTAGAAAATATTTAGAAGATGATTCAACAGTAGCTATTGAAGAGTTAAATGTAGCACATATCATGTAGTTTATGTGATAAAAATTTGAGCTTCTATCTCCATATAGAACTCAAGATATGGCAGTTTTGGTGAAGATGAAGTTAAAAATCAGATTTTTGGAAATTAAAGAATAATACTATTATATAAGCACTCACATTTTAATATATAAAATATAAAATAAAAACCCACTAACTTATAAAAACTTATTTATATAAATAAATATAAAAGGGTAATCAAATGGATAAATTATATAAATGGTGATGAAATCATGTTTATAAGTAATAAAAACTATAAACATGATTTTTACGACTTTTTCGGCTATTGCCGTAAAATTAACGTTTTTGTTAAATAAAACTTAGATGGTTGGACCCGTCTAATGAAAACTTTATAAAACTTATATACTGATATATAGACATGTATGACAAATAAAAACCGATAAAACCCGAACTATAGGGCATACGGACATTAACAAGTTAAATAAACATATTGGACTAATAAATTGACTAAATAGGATAAAAACTTGTAAAAAGAATCTATTGAGCTTAACCCATTTAGGCCCAACTTGGAAAGTATACATACTGATAATATAGGTACAAAATGGATTAAAATAAGTTAAATAACTTATAATAAGCTTATTGGACTTAAGACACGTAAACATTAAAAGGAGTAAACGAGAATATGTAAACCCACTTGATCATCATATATATATAATCATCATATGTATACATACTTGTTATTTTTATAAAGTCATTGGACATGAGTCTAAGACCGAGTATTATTTGTCTAGGTTTCCGTGATGGAAGCACGTACCGTACATCCAAATCGCCGATAATCGCCTTCCCACATCAACGTGAGTTCATAGCCTCGCACTCTTTTAAATGTTTTTATAAATGTTTTATAAACCCGCGAGGGAGATAACATGTTAGTTTTTATAAAATAGGACACCATTTGTCCCGATTGTTTGTTTATTGATTTTGGACCCGAATGATTGAATGACCCGATTGTATGACCCGATAAATGATTAAAGGACCCGATAGATGAAATTAAATGGATTATTAAAGTTAGGTTATGTCACTAAAAGTCCCATTAGCATGAATTGTGAACTACGGGGATTTGGTAGACGCTTATGCATTTAATAGTACTATTTGGGGACGATCACCCCAGTTCGCGCCTTGACGGTTGATCCCCGTCGTGCCACATTGATTGGTAAGCGAATTTATGTATGAGAAGATTTCCATAGCGTGACCTTTGTGACGACACGCTACTTTAGATGGGAAAAATTGGTATCGGGTTAGCTACCCGTTTTGGTTTTAGTAAGGTAACAATGTCATGTGGCTTATAATAATCCAATCACCGAAATATTACTAGACGCTCCGAATTACGATGTATTGCCTGACTAGCAATACAGGGTCATACTATTGATATTATGTTTGTGTTTTGGTTTTCATAACCATATTCATATAACGGTTTTTATCTGATTTTATACAACGTCATAAGACGTATTGTATGACGTTTTTACGACATTGGCTCGTATAATGATTTTTAAGGCTTTTTTATAACCATATTCATATAATGGTTTTATTTAATCTATACAACGTTGCAAAAACGTATTGTATGTTGTTTTTAACGATAATGATTCGTATAACGGTTTTTAAGGCAAATGCCTATATTATGATTTTCGATAAAGATTTGTATAAAATGACTTTGGCTATTTTATGGCCTATCAAAACGATTTGTACAAAAATGATTTTCAGTAATATTTTTATACTGATATTATATTGATGGAATTTACTAAACTCTATGAATTCACTCGGCGTTATCGCTGACCTTTTCTTTTAACATGTTTTATCTCAGGTACTTGAAGGTAATTCTCGGGAAGACGACAAGAATTCATGGCCCGCACTTAAACAATATTTTTCCATTCAAATACTTTGTAAAACTTTGTATGAAATAAAATGACTTGGGACCGATGTAACTTTGATGTTGATGAATGGAAATGATTTATTATTAAACGACGCGATTTTTATGCGTTGTCTATGATGTGAGTAATGTGCTATCCCGTAACACCAACTAGTCTTCCGCTGTACTGAGTTGTATAAATTTGGGGGTGTTACAGTTTGGTACCAGAGCTCTCGTTATAGAGAACGAAAGATTTTTAAAATCAAGGTTTTGAATAAAACATTTCAAAATCTTTTAACTATAAACATTTTTCTAAAAATGTCTAAAAATCTTTTGACTATAACGGTGCCGAAGAATTCCCGAGTTACCGACAAGGCCAGACTGAGAAGTGTTATTTTAATATATATATATAACTTGGATTATATATATATATGATGTAATTTTATTACATGATTGTTTGATGATTATTTTGATATTTATACGAGGTATTTATACGACGTAGATTGTCACAAGGAACCCTAAATCCCCTAGTAAATTAATCGAAGCTATTCTCGTAGGAATTCTAGCTATTCTATATCTAAACCAAGTTGTGGATATCTATGATCCCAACAAATGGTTGATATTCGTAGAAATGTAGATATTAGTTGAATGTGATATTGAAAAAGAATTGGCGAGATTAAATCTGATATCGATGTCATGACGATCTTTCCTTATAGAGTGGAGTTTGACAAAACGTTATCACCTGGAAAGATGTCATCTGATTCGTTGTCATCCAATTCTTAGATTTGAAATCGAAAGGGTGAATGTTGCACTTGAGGCTGTCATTGGAATCATTACCCAAAAGCCACATGCCACAAATACCTTTCCGAGAAGTCTAGTTGAATCATCGAGTCATCTTATACTAGTGACTCATTTGATAACTAGTGTTGTAAGAGCAATAGGATTGGAAACTAAGTGTCGATTATATTGAGCTTTCATTGCCCTATTAAGGCCTAAGAATAAGATTGAAAGTATTGGAATATGAGGTAGGATATTGCATTGAGTATAAGTTGGTTGAAACTTGAATGAAGTAAAATTTAACCCATATAGAATATGAGATTATTAATAGAAGTCGTTAAGTTTTGTGATTGAATTATAAGGTTTTAAATGATTGTAGTTTGTGTTAAGGGTTGTTCCTAGGCCATTGTCCACTAACGAAGATGCCCAGTGTCCAAGAAATAAATTGAAGAAATCTTATTCTGAATTGAGACCGATGGATCTTCTGGGACATGTGGAACACCTAATGACTCTTGTAGATTAGTATTCATTGTGGTATCTTTTAAAAATCCCTAACTTAACTGAGACATCAGTTGGTAGGATGAGTTATGAGAATTGTATGACATAGTAACACGTAATGTGTTACGGTACAATTTGACTTGTTTGTGATTAATGAAAAGACTACCTTTGATTGTTAAATTCTACATGTATTGATGTTATCTATCTTTTCTTGCTTCTTCCTAATGTTAGCATTAGTGATGCAACCATTGAGCACGTACTCATCTCGAATTGAGTTGCGTTGTGGATTATTCTTGTTGAGTGCCATCGAGATCAGGAACCTCATGATTACTTGGCTAAGCTCATTTCTTGATATATTGAAGTTAGTTCTTGGTGAACAACTCTTCATCACTCTTTTGCAGATCACACATTGTTTTTTATAAGTTAAAACGGTATCCTTTGAGAAAAATTATTTTTCATCACAATAAGGATTATTCAAAGTGAGATTTATAAGTGATTGATATCAAAATGAAGTTGTTTATGAGACGCTTTGGAAACCTAATTGTTTTCATAACAAAGAAAATCATTATAAAATTATTCTTGATTCTTATTTAAGAATTAAGTATGAAAATGTTTTTATTATAAACATAATGATAAAATTTTGACGAACTAAGTATTGCATCGTTAATCTTGAAATTGTATATAGTTGCGCGCCTACATACAATTTGGAATGGACTATGCAAGACTGATTAGTAGTCACCATAAAACTGATTAATAAGCACTACATTTCCTTTGAGGATTGTGAAAGATTAAAAATTTTAATGAGATCTGCAAGAAGTGAAAAATATGGACATAATGTTAGGGACACCTACATATGTGCCTGTAGCATCTATTCTTCTGAGTTGAATTTACTCATCTATGGAAATTGTCTTATTTGACAATTGACAATTCTTTCTTGTCCAATTCTCCCGTAGTGAGATTCTTAGGAGAAGTATCTGATTACCGAGTGTTGATACCCGACTGGATGTATCGACATTCCTATCATTTCTTATGATTTGAATTCATCTGAATGACCTGGGTAACGATCCGAGGAGCTTTCGAATGCGTACTCAAATTCTGAAAACATGGGATATATTCATATTCGTTAAATGTTTTCGTCTGTATCTGATTTGAAATTCTATAGCATAGATTATGCGTTGACCTTACTCTTTTAAGGTTAGTTATGTCTCCATATATCCTTGAAGTCGTGAAGGATTATGAATTATTATTAGACTTTTGAGAAGTTCACATCTTATCGACGGCAATGAAACTGGAAAGTTGATAGTGCCAGTAGAATGGATTGATTGATTATGACATGACGACATTGTCTTAATTGATGGGAACTCGAGTAGAATTCCCTAAATGATAAGATGTTGATTATCAAAAGTGATCTAAATAATTCTTGATAGCTGATTTTATCATGCATTTAGACTTGAAGTTTTACCGTGAAGGGTTGTGAATTAGTCTTAGATATTATAATCTAGAAAGAACCTAATATGAATTTATTAAAAGATGTTTCCATTATCTGAAACTTTAGGAAGTATTGTTGGTGAATTACCTAGACTTTCGCCATTAAGGCAAGTTGAAATTGGTATTGATTATATTTCCGGTGCTGCACTTGTGGCTTGTGCACTGTACGTCAGCACCATCTGAATTAAAGGAATTACCGTACAACTGAAAGAGTTGTCGGAGAAAGATTTTATTATACCAAGCCTGTCATCCTGAAGAGCTATGGTGTTATCTTTCCTTATATTCATAGATTACTGTGAACTGAGTAAATTGACAATCGAAAACGATATCCATAACTCGAAATGGAAGATTTGTTCGATCATTTACAAGGTTTTTGATCCTCAGCATGGTTATCATCAAACTTCGCATCTGCGAAAAAAATTATGTATTCCAATCACTACATCCGGTACTTGTAATGAACATTATGAGTTTCACGTGATGTCGTTTGGATTGACCGATGCACATGTAGTATTCATAAATTTAATGAATCACGTGTGTAGGCTGTAATTTGATAAATTCGTGCTCGTGATCATTAAGAACTATTTGTTTGTTTATAAGAATAAGAATGAGTTAATAATTATTTATAGATTGCCCTGAACTGGCCGAACAATGAAAACATGTACCTTAAATATTTAACATGTGATTAAGGACTTAATCCTTTACATAAAAGGATCGTTGGGTTAATAATGGTAAGATGTATGCATATAGACTCTTCAAAAATTAATAGCCCTTTTAAGACTTTGGATTTTACCAAAAAGAAATGGAAATATGTTTTGACAAATGTTTTAACAAAGGATTTTTAAAGGGATTATTCCCTTATACACAAACCATTTAACTAAACTTCTGTTTAGGGGTAAATGTTTGTGTATACCTCAAGATAACCTAAAAGGGATTGAGGAAACCATTTGAACCATGATTTGAAATTTGAAACGAAAATTTTTACTTTTCAAATAAGAAAATTTTGACTAAAGTATAAACCAAAGATTTTTCGAACAAATACGAATCTTATTAAATATTTTGGATAAATCAACGAAAATCTTGTTAATTAAATTCAAATTTATTTTGAACATTTTATATAACTGGTCAAACAAAGAAATTTAAAATCTTTATGTTTACATTTCATAAAAATTGAAAATTTATTAGTTAATTAATTATAATAATTATCGACGCTTTAGACGACAGATTGAGTAAAACGGATAAAAATGATAGATGAGACGAAACTAAAACATAGAAGATATGAAGAAAGAAGTTTTGAATAAATACGGTTGTGACATTTATTTCTTGAAGAAAGTGAACGTAATTTCTGACGCATAATATAGAAAGAATATCTGAGTAAATTGTGAACATGATAATTATATCATCATGAGAAGTGAATATAGATACCGACGCATTATGTAGAAAAGATAAAGAACCAGTTAGGACATGTTCCTTAATAATGAAGGTGCAAAAATAAATTACAAAACGATATAAAAATAAACGATGTTTGTAACAAGGATAATATAGATACTAAAAGAGGTTCGCGGCTAATGTGAACCATTAAAAATTGAGAACCCAATAGCGTTAAATGTTTTAAAGGGCCGTTTATGGTTGCCTAAATATGGAAAATTGTGAGATATAGTTATGTTGGAATTTGTAAGTATAAGTATTATATGTATGTCATTTATGACTAAAAGTATCTTTGTCTAAAGAAGTTGTACTGATGACGAATTATGAAGGCATACATCGCCTCATACATTAGTAAACGTTTAGCTATTGCAAAGGTCATCATCTAAATTTGATTCGATTTGGGTCATCGTCGACAGACTGACCAAATCTGCTAATATCATTCCCGTTAATGATAAATGCAAAAGAATTATGTAAACATAGTGTGCCTGTATCGAACATCTTTATCAAGATCTTCGCTTCGCATCGAAATTCTAGAGATTTGCTCAGAAATCATTGAGAACGAACCTTGATGAGAGTACTATATACCACCCCAAATCGAAGGGACGAGGTAAAGTAATGATACAAGGTAATATAAGTGTTGTTTTATGTTTGAATGATTGACCTTTGGTAATAGACCGTATAATCGTTTTCCTTTGGAGATATTATCATTGATAATCATCATAATAGGATTGAGATCGAATCTTGTTAGGATCTAAATATTAGAAGCATCTGTAAGTAGGAGTTGAGATAAAGACACCCGACATACACCCATTGTGAGTTGGACATGTCTTTTAGGTTTAAGGTTTCCTATGATGGCAAACCTAACCTCACAAAATACCCGACCCGCGAAATCTGAAATGATTGTTGAAATTAGGATTTGATTATTAACTGCCGAGAGTGGGCAGGAGGTTATGGGAATATGAAATGTAGATCTTGAAGTGCCAAATGGGTAGCGAAGTTATGCCAAAAATTTTAACCTTGGAAAAATGAATTCATGATCTGACAAATCATGGGATATAAGTCCCCGTTATATGGGACTATTGAGATGATATAAAAGATTGGTTTGAAAGGAATATAAGCTGGATCTACCCTAGGACTTCAAAGACTGCGTGAATTATGATTCGTAAATCGAACTTGATGGAATATCTATCAAGTGAAAATCTGATTGTTCTTAGTAAAACTTAGATCGGCGAAAAGTTGCATTCATCAGAAACCCGTGAACATCATGGATAGAGAAAATAAGTCAACATTTAGCCTGATCTTATTCCCGTAGTTATGTTTGATGAAACTCGCGTATTATAATGAATACACATGTGAGAAAAGACCGAATGTGGAGGGAATACCCACGTGGATTTAACTCTATAAGAAGCGAGTAGTAAGGTAAGATGATCTTTGAGGACAAAGATCCTGTTTAGGGGTAAATGCTGTGACAATCCGTCAATTTACGATTGATATTTTATTCTCAAATATTATTTGAAAATATTATTTTAATGATACAATATGAACTCACTTATTTTTGGGAAGAAATTTGGATTTACGTCTCGGAGTAGCATCGACTGCGTCTAAACCTGAGGATTCAACGTTACGTGCTTACGTTTACATACACCGTCTTTGGTGACAGTCCGACATTTCAGAAAATAAATTTATCCGTGAATATTATTTTGGAGTTTTAAATTTATGTTAGTTCATAAACTCACAAATTTACGAGAAGAGATTAGGACTTACGATTTTATTTTAATGTCCTTTACGACTAAACCGGAAACCTTAGGATTACGTATTTACGTTTTTGAACTCCGTTTTTGATGAGACAATTTTTATTGGATTCGTTTTGTGACGTTGATTCATAATTTATAAAAACATTTTTTGTAAAACGACCCGAGGACACGCAAATCGAGAAAACTAGAATCGAGAAATACCCGTAAACTAGTGAGATGGGACAAAATACATTGTCCCACCCCACTAGCTTAAATGGGATGGCACTAGCATGACACCACAAGCTCATGTGGCATCATGTTAGCTACAAGTATACATGTGTAAGCCATGCTTACTTTGTAAGCTAACTTACACCCCACTATCTCGAAAACTAGCAACCAAAACCACTCTTCTCATTTCCATCATTTCCCACTCATGCAAACCACACACATTTTCTCTCTACTCTCTCTATGATTTCGTGTATATCCAACCAAGAACACCCTCATTTGATCAAAATTAACCACAAAATCCTATGTTATTTCTACATATGTTGAAGCCCTCTTGAAGCTCTCTTGAATGGTGGTGATTATAACATCCATGGAGGAGTTTTCATGGTGTCTTGGGACTGATTTTCCACAAGGTATACATGAAGAATGGTGGTCTTGAAGATGGTGTTGGCTATGCACAAGTTTCTCCATCAAAATCCATGTTTTGATCACCCTACATCATCATGGTGGTATAAAGATTGTCCTCCTCATCCTCTTATTATTATGATTATGTAAACATGTATTTTATTTCCTATTGTATATATTTATGATGATTATATGATGATAAAAATGTTATGTGGGGATTTGTTGTTGATAAACATGATTAAAAAGGTGAAAAACCATAAGAAACAAGGTTAAAATCTTGTTTAAATGATAGGCTGTATAAAAACAGTAAAGAACCATATGGTAAACTGATAAAATAATGAAGTAGAATGGATTTACAGTAAGCTATGAGTCTTGTACACATGTGAGAGTTGGCCATGCAATGGAATCAAAATAATGAGTGAGATATGATCAAAACAAGTTTAAGGTATAAATATGAGGTTACTGTTTTGGACGATTTTTAGAAATTATTTAGAAGAAGATTCAACAGTAGCTATAGAAGAGTTAAATGTAGCACATATCATGTAGTTTATGTATAAAAATTTGAGCTTCTATCTCCATATAGAACTCAAGATATGGCAGTTTTGATGAAGATGAAGTTAAAAATCAGATTTTTAGAAATTAAAGAATAATACTATTATATAAGCACTCACATTTTAATATATAAAATGTAAAATAAAAACCCACTAACTTATAAAAACATATTTATATAAATATATATAAAAGGGTAATCAAATGGATAAATTATATAAATGGTGATGAAATAATGTTTATAAGTAATAAAACTATAAACATGATTTTTACGACTTTTTCGGCTATTGCCGTAAAATTAACGTTTTTGTTAAATAAAACTTAGATGGTTGGACCCGTCTAATGAAAACTTTATAAAACTTATATACTGATATATAGACATGTATGACAAGTAAAAACCGATAAAACCCGAACTATAGGGCATACGGACATTAACAAGTTAAATAAACATATTGGACTAATAAATTGACTAAATAGGATAAAAACTTGTAAAAAGAATCTATTGAGCTTAACCCATTTAGGCCCAACTTGGAAAGTATACATACTGATAATATAGGTACAAAATAGATTAAAATAAGTTAAATAACTTATAATAAGCTTATTGGACTTAAGACACGTAAACGGGTAAAACTAGTAAACTAATATAAAAGTTATCGACATATAACACTAAAAGGAGTAAACGAGAATATGTAAACCCACTTGATCATCATAAATATATAATCATAATATGTATACATACTTGTTATTTTTATAAAGTCATTGGACATGAGTCTAAGACCGAGTATTATTTGTCTAGGTTTCCGTGATGGAAGCACGTACCGTACATCCAAATCGCCGATAATCGCCTTCCCACATCAACGTGAGTTCATAGCCTCGCACTCTTTTAAATGTTTTTATAAATGTTTTATAAACCCGCGAGGGAGATAACATGTTAGTTTTTATAAAATAGGACACCATTTGTCCCGATTGTTTGTTTATTGATTTTGGACCCGAATGATTGAATGACCCGATTGTATGACCCGATAAATGATTAAAGGACCCGATAGATGAAATTAAATGGATTATTAAAGTTAGGTTATGTCACTAAAAGTCCCATTAGCATGAATTGTGAACTACGGGGATTTGGTAGACGCTTATGCATTTAATAGTACTATTTGGGGACGATCACCCCAGTTCGCGCCTTGACGGTTGATCCCCGTCGTGCCACATTGATTGGTAAGCGAATTTATGTATGAGAAGATTTCCATAGCGTGACCTTTGTGACGACACGCTACTTTAGATGGGCAAAATTGGTATCGGGTTAGCTACCCGTTTTGGTTTTAGTAAGGTAACAATGTCATGCGGCTTATAATAATCCAATCACCGAAATATTACTAGACGCTCCGAATTACGATGTATTGCCTGACTAGCAATACAGGGTCATACTATTGATATTATGTTTGTGTTTTGGTTTTCATAACCATATTCATATAACGGTTTTTATCTGATTTTATACAACGTCATAAGACGTATTGTATGACGTTTTTACGACATTGGCTCGTATAATGATTTTTAAGGCTTTTTATAACCATATTCATATAATGGTTTTATTTAATCTATACAACGTTGCAAAAACGTATTGTATGGTGTTTTTAACGATAATGATTCGTATAACGGTTTTTAAGGCAAATGCCTATATTATGATTTTCGATAAAGATTTGTATAAAATGACTTTGGCTATTTTATGGCCTATCAAAACGATTTGTACAAAAATGATTTTCAGTAATATTTTTATACTGATATTATATTGATGGAATTTACTAAACTCTATGAATTCACTCGGCGTTATCGCTGACCTTTTCTTTTAACATGTTTTATCTCAGGTACTTGAAGGTAATTCTCGGGAAGACGACAAGAATTCATGGCCCGCACTTAAACAATATTTTTCCATTCAAATACTTTGTAAAACTTTGTATGAAATAAAATGACTTGGGACCGATGTAACTTTGATGTTGATGAATGGAAATGATTTATTATTAAACGACGCGATTTTTATGCGTTGTCTATAATGTGAGTAATGTGCTATCCCGTAACACCAACTAGTCTTCCGCTGTACTGAGTTGTATAAATTTGGGGGTGTTACATGTGTCTTCTTCTACAGGAGTAATCCCCACTACTAGCGTTAGCGGACCACAGCGTAAGAGCACTAGAATGCAAGATAAGGTCATGCCTAACAATAGTCCAGGAAAGAAGTTGGAAGTAGAAGACCACCGTAGGAATTTTAAGTTTTCTAAGAATAAAACGTCTGTAACTGCATGTAATGACAGTTTCAATGCTAAGACCTCGAATGTTGAATTTGTTTGTGTTGAATGTGGAAAATGTGTTCGTACTTTCAATCATGATGCTTGTGCTCTTAATCATAATGGCGTGAATGCTAGAACTAGGAAGCTTGTTCTTATGCCCACTAGTACTAGAGAACCCACAAGAACTTTGAACCAATCCACTGATCAATCATTTAAGAAACTAAGTGCGTTAGAATCCACTACTCTACGTAATCAAAGCAGGTTAAAGAAGCTTTATGAGAACATGATTAGGACATGTACATGGGGGTATTCAAGATTTACACCACCCGGATACAAATGGGTACCTAAGACAACCCCTATTCTAATTGGGTCTATGAATGTTAGCTTGCCTTTAGATTCTTGGTCCACTACTATTTTGGAACCCGTTTCTTTCAAGGGCTCCCATTTGTCAAATGCTACATTGTCTTCTAATTCTTCTACAGCTCATCGAAATCATCCTATTCATAATGGACTCCGGGTGCACAAACCACATGACGGGCAATCTCAAGCTTCTCATTAACTTCGTGGAGAAGTTTCTCGGTACGATGCGGTTTGGAAATGATCAGTTTGCACCAATACTTGGATATGGCGATTTGGTTCAAGGAAATCTCACTATCAAACAGGTTTATTACGTCGAGGGACTGAATCATAATTTATTCTCGGTTGGTCAATTTTGTGATGCGGATTTGGAAGTGGTTTTTCGGAAATCTACTTGCTATGTTAGAGACTACGATGGGAATGACCTTGGGGTTCAGATCTCTACACAATAACTCTTCAAGACACATCTTCAACAAATCCAATTTGCTTAATGGCTAAAGCTTCATCCTCTCAAGCATGGTTATGGCATCAACGATTGTCACATCTCAACTTTGACACCATCAACTTGCTTTCGAAGAATGATATTGTGACCGGTCTTCCTAAACTAAAATTCGTCAAAGACCATCTTTGTTCTTCTTGTGAGTTAGGGAAAGCAAAACGGAAGTCTTTCAAAACAAAGACTACCCCAAGCTCAAAAGGACGATTGGAACTTCTACACATGGATTTATGTGGTCCCATGCGTGTAGAGAGTATTAACGGGAAAAAGTATATTCTCGTGATTGTTGATGATTACTCTAGATACACATGGACTTTCTTCTTAAGGTCCAAAGATGAAACACCAGAGGTTCTCAAAAACTTTCTCAAGATGATACAACGCAATCTTCAAGCTCAAGACTTAATCGTTAGAACGGATAAGGGTACTGAATTTTTGAACAAGAACTTGCAATATTACTTTCAAGAAGAAGGCATCGAACATCAAACGTCTATTACCCAAACTCCTGAACAAAACGGCGTTGTCGAAAGACGGAACCGTACTTTGGTTGAGGCAGCTCGAACAATGCTTTTTGCTTCAAAATTACCACTATTCTTCTGGGATGAAGTAATTGCAACTACATGTTATACTCCGAATCGTTCTCTCGTCATCCCTAGACACAAAAAGACACCTTACCACATCATCAATGGCAGGAAACCTACTGTCAAATTCTTTCACGTATTTGGATCCTTATGCTACATTCTCAAAGACGGTGAGAATCTCGACAAGATGAAAGAAAAAGGCGATGCATGTATTTTTGTGGGGTATGCGACATTGTCGAAAGGATATCGGGTCTATAACAAGAGAACAAAGATTATTGTCAAAACAATTCATGTGAACTTTGACGAATTGCCAGAAATGGTACTTGATCACAACAGCTCAAGTCTCGCACCTCAATGTCCAGCAATGGCACCTACACACAACAGTGTACGTCCTGTGCAAGAATGTCAAGAAAGTACTCCTACAGCAGACTCGACGGATACGACGAATATGAATGAGTTGGTTGATTTATATGATCCAATGTTTGATGAATATTACTATGGAAACAATCAAGTTGTGTCAAAGCCTTCCGCTGTCAATGCTGCTGATGCACCCGAACAAAATCAACAAGACACAACTGCATCTACTTCCGCAATCGTTGCTCAAGAGACAATTCCATCCGATACTCAACAAAATCAAGAAACTTTCATACAACCAACATCACCAACCGTTAATGCTGTAGGAGGAAACAACACTCAAGCAGTCAATGCACAACCTGACGAAGAAGAATTTATCAATCCGTTCGGTACACCGGTACGCGAAGTCGGAGAGTCTTCTACTCAACATGTTGATCCATCCAACATACATACATTCTACCAAAGGTATCCATCCACTCACCATTGGACACGTGATCATCCATTGGAGCCAGTCATTGGAAATCCTTCACAACCGGTTCGAACACGCAGACAACTCGACACCGATGGCGATGTGTGTATGTTTGCACTCATCGTGAGTTCAACTGTACCTACAAACATCAAACAAGCCATGACTGATCATGCGTGGATTGAATCAATGCAAGACGAAATTCATCAGTTTGAACATCTAAATGTTTGGGAACTTGTTGACAGACCTTATGAAATGTCAATTTTAGATTTCAAATGGATCTGGAAAAACAAACTGGATGAAGAAAAAACCATCATCAAAAACAAATCTCGTCTTATGGTTAAGGGATACCGTCAACAAGAAGGCATATACTAGGATAAATCATTCGCTCCAGTCGCTCGTTTGGAAGCAGTCAGGATATTCCTTGCTTATGCTGCACATAAAGGCTTCACGGTTTTTCAGGTGGACGTTAAAAATGATTTTCTCAGCGGTCATTTGAAGGAAGAAGTGTATGTGAATCAGCCGGAAGGATTCATCGATCCTCCTCATCCTGACAAAGTCTACCGTCTCAACACGGCTGTATTTAGACTTAAACAAGCTCCAAGGCATGGTACGAAGAAGTATCAAACTTCTTGGTTTCCAAAGGATTTTTCCAAAGGTTCTATTGATCCTACTCTCTTTACTAATAAATATGGGGATGACATACTACTGGTGCAAGTTTATGTTGATGACATTATTTTTGGTTCTACGAACCCAAAACTTTCAAAATGTTTTGAAAAATTAATGCACAGCATATTTGAAATGTCAATGATAGGGGAGCTAATATTATTTTTGGTCCTCCAGATTCATCAATCCCCACGTGGTATCTTCATTAACTAAGCTAAGTATGCTCAAGAGATACTTAAAAAGCATCGTACGACCTCATGTGCTCGCGTTGGTACACCATTGTCGACCAAATCCCTAGACGCTGACTTGTTCTCATATCCCGTAGATCAAACGCGATATCGTAGTATGATCGGGTCACTTATGTACCTTACAGCCAGCAGGCCTGATATTCATCATGCCACATGCTATTGTGCACGATAACAAGCCAGACCTACTCAAAAGCACCTCAAAGAGGTTAAACGGATCTTTCGGTACCTTAAGAATACCATTCACATAGGACTCTGGTATCCGAAGGAAACCGATTTTCATCTAACAGCTTTTTCAAATTTTGATCACGCAGGCTGCCTTGATAGTCGAAAAATCACTTCTGGTAGCATACACTTTCTAGGGGAAGACAAACTTGTGAGCTGGTCGTGAAAGAAGCAGGATTGCACTTCGCTCTCATCAGCTGAAGTAGAATATGTGACTCTATCTGCGTGTTGTGCCCAAGTCCTCTGGATGAGAACTTAACTCACGGATTATGGCTTCCACTTTGATAAAATACCTATGTATTGTGACTCAAAGTCGGCCATAGCCATCTCTTGCAATCCGGTTCAAAACTCCCGTACCAAGCACATCGCAGTCAGATATCACTTCATCAAGGAACAAGTAGAACGTGGTATCGTGGAATTATACTTTGTCAGAACTGAGTACCATATAGCTGACTTGTTTCAGTATCTCGTTGGCCGTCTTGGTATGAAGTATATGACTCCAAAAGACTTGGAGATTTTGGCAAATGAAGCTGCTTGATTTTTCTCTAATAATGACTTCTAAGCGCATCACAGCTTAGGACTCAGACCTCTACTAAGGAACGTTTATCTCGGACAATAACTTATCCTTTTCAACGAGAAATTCATATTTCTCGGTCATGAGCTTCTCATAAAAACATTCAAAGTTTTTAAGCTCCTGAAAAACGATTTCTAAGTAAATGTTAGCTTACACCTCGAACTTCAACTTTAGGAAAGTTTATCACAGATGATAACTTATCCTTCACAACAGGAAATTTAATTTTCTCGATCATGAGCTAGTCACAAAACAATCCAAGTTTTGAGCTCATGAAACAACGGACCCGACAAGGAAGTGTACGTTTCAGTGCGCTTTCCCTAAGCAATAGAAGAGAAGTCTTCTATCCTGATTATTTTAAAACCGTTGAACACAATTTTTCAAGAATTTCTCAATAGGTTCTTCTAAATCTTTCAAAATTGTGTGTTCAACACTCCCTTCCTCATATGTGGTTTTTATATCTCAAAATTGTCATATGTTATTTTGATCAATTTTTGAGGGGGAGCGTTTCTCTAAAATTTTATATCTCAACATATTTTGTGGTTTCGTTTCTCTAAAATTTTGTCAAATTTTGTCTCAAGACACACATATATTGTTGAGGGGGAGCGACCCGACTGAAAATGTTACATAATTCATGCGTGCACACAGGTTTCTCTCCCTGTCGGTTTTTTTCTTCAGAAATAGTCACATTTTAATAAATTGGTATCTCTAATATTATGTTTTTACATTAGACATAGGGGGAGAAAATGTTATTAAAATGTAATATATCACAACATGTGATCTTAAAGACTCAAGTGCAACTCTTTCCTTCACAAGCTAAACTATTTCGTATATCGATGCACGTGTGTAGGAGGAGCTTTTCAGAAATGTAAAACTTTCAAAGTGTTAAAAGTTTTGATTTTAATCAAACACTTTGAATGGTTTTCAATGGTTTTATGGTTACGATCTATACCCAAAACAACCTACTATCCACGATGGAACGTTGGAGTCAAAGGGTGGTTTAGGATAGGAAACTAAGTCCTATGATCCAACCAGAACCGGAGGGATCTACCCAAGGACATTCCATAGCTAGAAATAGTTGTCCTTAGGAAAGATGGAGATGAATGAAGCTGAATGCGAACCAATTACTTAAGTTAGCACTGGAACAATCACAACAAGGTGCTAGTGATGACGTATTGGTAAGCATTGAAGGAGTTGAATATTCTATGCAACTTAGGCAGAAACCGGGTCAATACATCTATTGAAGACAAGTCATCATGGACCCAGTGATGCAATGCGCAACCCTTCCCAACCATTCGAGTTTCTCTCAATATAAACTTGTGTCATTGTCACGGAGATCAACACGTATCTATTGACTTTCTCACTCCGAGTTAGTTAATATTGAAAAGGTGACAGTCTGCTCCAGCCTCCGATTACCAAAATGCACATATTGAGTCTAGAGCCAAACGAGATTTTTCTATCATCTCATTAGGATAAAATCGAGTCCTACGCATTATCCTTGTGATATTTCCAGAACATCTGAGTGATATGATTCACAATGAAGATGGAAATCCTTCTTGAGCCAGCATCAAACAAGCTCATGGTAGGTAACTTGTGCGATTCTACACGAATCAAACTTGTGAGAACTGGAAAGAAACTAAGTTTGGATTCTTAATTGATTCAAACTTGATTCCAGGTTTCTTCGCAAAATCCGTGTGATCTTGCCAGAACATTCAGAGTGACACTCCTTAGTGCTCGCAGTGACGAATGGAAATCCTTCCAGTGTCAACATCAAACAGCACTACGGTAGGTGACTCGCAAGATTCTCTATGAATCAAGCTTGTGACAAACTGGAAAGAAACAATGGTTCGATTCTTTTAGAATCAAACTTGTTCCAGGAAATATGAATTGGCGACTCTAATCAGACGGATAATTTATCCTTATGATTCACTCTTTTCGTTCGCAGTCTGCTTTGAGACGGTCGAGTAAAGAGAACTGGGTACTACCGCTGGGAAACCCTGTCAAGGAGATTCTTAATCGAATCTACCTGATCACAGGTACGGTATCTAATACCGTCTAAACAGTCTTCACCGACCGGAGGTAAAACGCTACCGAGTTAGGATGAAATGTTCAAAGCAATTTTATCTGTGTCTATATATGTTGCTGCATATCAAGAAGGTGGCGTAGCTGTGTAACCGATGTCGATTCAGAAGTCACAAGAGCACAAGATGGCGATATTCAAGATGCTTAAGAATGTAAGAATGTAATAGGTCATCTTGTTACAAGAGCTCAAGATGAACACTATCAAGAATAGATTGAAGATCTCAAGCACTCAAAGTCAAATGACAAAGGCTCAGAAGATCACAAAAGCATGAAGGAACAAAGCCGTTACAAACAAGATCAAGACCAAGATACAAGACCAAAGAAGGAAGATCTCCTCTACAAGAATGTATTCACTCAATCATCTTATGCTTTTTAAGCTTTTTAAGATGACGGATACATTGGGGGAGATTGTTAGCCCTATATTTTATATAGTCGAACAAGAATGTAATAGGTCATCTTAGTCGTTAATGGTCTTGTATTGTAATAGGTTAGTCGGGAAAACCGGGCTTGGACTTTAAGCTAATATTGTCTAACTTAAGGGCGTAAGCCCAAGACAAAGCCAAGCCTGGCCCATGTCACAAACCCACGACCCATGGAAAGCCCATTGGTTCGTGGATATATATACCCTCTTCCATGTGTGGAAGAGGGTGTTGGTTCATTTTACTTTCTCTCTCTAGTAAACATAAACCTTCCAAAATCTCTCTTGTTTCTCTCTCTACTTTTCTTCTATTTTTCTCTCTAGAATCTTGTGTTATTGATTGATATGGGAATAACAATTTTCCATTCATAAACATCAAATTACATAGGTCCCAAGTCATAGTATTTCATACAATTTTACAAAACATTTTGAATGGAAATTTTATTTAAATGCGGGCCATAAATTTTTGTCGTCTTCCCGAGAATTACGTTCAAGTACCTGAGATAAAACATGTTAAAAAGGTCAGCGAAAACGCTGAGTGAATTCAGAGAGTTTAATAAAAACCATTAATACATATCACCGGTATATAATCTTTACCGAAAATCATTTAGTACAATTCTTTGTCGTAAATCATAATATAGGCTTTTGCCTTCAACACCATTATACGAACCATTGTCGTAAAAACATCATACAATACCTTTTATGACGTTGTATAAAGTTTAATAAAAACCGTTATATGAAAATGGTTATGTAAAACTAAAACACGAACATAATATCAATAATAAGACCCCGTATTGCTAGTTAAGCAATATATTATAATTCAATTCGTACGTCAGTAGTTTCAATATTGGATTATTATAAGCCGCATGACATTGCTACCTTACTATAACAAACAACGGGTAGCTAACCCGTAATTCCTTTGCCCATCAAAAACAGCGTGTCGTCAAAATAATCACGCTTATATAAATCTTCTCATACATAAATTCGCTTACCAATCGATTGTGGCACGACGGGGATCAACCGTCAAGGCGCGAACTAGGGTGATCTTCCCCAAATAGTTCTGTTATATGCATAAGCGTCTACCAAATCCTGGTAGTTCACAATTCATGCTAATGGGACTTTTAGTGACATAACTAACAAATAATAATCCATTTCATTTCATTCATCGGGTCATATAATCATTCATCGAGTCATATAATCATTCGGATCCATATCAATAAGCAAATAATCGGGACAATTGGTGTCCTATTTTATTAAAACTAACATGTTATCTCCCTCGCGGGTTTATAAAACATTTTATAAAACATTTAAAAGAGTCTGAGGCTATGAACTCACGTTGATTGGGAGAGGCGGGTTATAGGCGATTTGGATTTACGATACGTGCTTCAATCACGGAAACCTAGACAAATAATACCGTCTTAGACTCTTGTCCAATGACTTTATTAAAACAATGGCTATGTATATATGATGACATTATAAGTATGATGATGATCGAGTGGGATTTTATCTCTTCATACACATTATAGTGTTATGTGTTTGTCAAATTTTAGACTAGTTACACTAGTTTTAACTTGTTTACATATTAAGGCCCAATAAGCCCATTAAAAGTTCAATTCATTATATTAGCCCATTTATACTTTTAATACCAGGACTATACTCATATGTTGGGCCTAAGTGGTTTAAGCCCATGAGTAAGTCCATTTAAGCCAAACTAGTTGGGCTAATAGTCCAATAAGGCTACTTTGGCCCATTAAGGTCGATAAATTATAAAGCTCGGGTTTATCGGTTTTTACTTGTCAAATGTGTTTACACATTAGTATATGAGTTATAAAAATGTTACATTAGACTGGTCCGACCGTCTAAGTTTTATTTGGCGAAAACGTTAATCTTTCGGTTTTTAGCCGAATAGACGTAAAACTTATATATATAGTTTTATAACATAGAAAACATATCAATTTTTAATATAATAAAATGTCACACTTATTTATCAAGTATACAACTTATTTTATAAGTATTATCATAAGTTAGTGGGTTATATATATTTATTTTATAATAGTATTACTTGTGTGCTTATTTTATAATATATATTTTATTTCCAAATCTGATTATCAAACTCACTTTCACCATTTTTGCCATATCTTGAGTTCTACAAGGAGATAGAAGCTCAAATTTGGGCAGCACAAACTAAATAATATGTGCTAAAGTTAACTCCATTTTAGCTACTGCTCATTCATCCTCTAAGTGTCCCTAATAATTCGTCCAAAACAGACTATACATATTTCAACCTTAATAGTATTTTGATCATATCTTGCTCATTTTATTGATTCCATTGAGTGGCCAACTCTCCACGTACGTAAAAATCATATACCTTATTGTATGTTAAATAATCCAAGTCCTTTTATCAGATTATCATATGGTTACTTTCTGTTTTATACAGCCTATAAATTTTGTCAAGATTTTAACATCTTTACGTGTAGATTTTCATCATTTTAACCAAATTTATCAACACAAGATCCCCCATAATACTTTGATCATCATTTATCATCATATACATATACATTTAGAAAAAAAATACATAATTACATATTCAAAACAATAGAGTGATAGAAAGAAATTTATCTCTATACCAATCTATATGATGGAAAGGATGAGATATTGGATGAACAAGGCTTGATCTTCCCACCAAATCTTCAACCTTTCAAGAAAACTTCTTGGGTCCTTCAAATGGATGAACACCTCCATGAAATCAGCCCTTGAACTCCATGTAAACTCCTTTTTAGTTGTTAAGATCACCTCAAATCATCAAGTCTTCAATAGGTTATCATCATATGCAAGTTATACATATGATTTGTGGTGTAAATTTTGATCAATGGTTGTGTTTTGTTGGTGTAGATGGGACGTCAAAAAGAGAGCCAAAAGAGAGAGTTTAGGTGGTTTTGCATGTATGAATGGGAGGAAAATGGTTTGTGTTTAACTTGTTTGTTGGTTTTAGTTGTTTTGGTAGACATTAAGGACAAGTGTCCTAAACTTTAATAAGTTTTTGACAACTTAGCTCTTATGAGCTTGCTACGGACGCCACATGTATGGGAGTGGTCAAGTGTAAACTTGTATCAACTCCATTAATTTACGGGTACTTCTCGATTCTAGTTTCCTCGATTTACGTGCTCTCGGGTCGTTTTACGAAAAACGTTTTTATAAATTATGAATCAACGGCACAAAACGATTCTAAAAAAAGTGTCTCATCAAAAACGAAGGTCAAAAGCGTAAATACGTAAACCTAGGGTTTCTGGTTTAATCGTAAAAGAGGTTAAATTATGCACGTAAGTCCTAATTTCTTCTAGTAAATTTGTGAGTTTATGAACCAACACAAATTAAAATTCCAAAATAATATTCAAGAATAAATTTATTTCCTGAAATGTCGGACTGTCACAAAAACGATGTATGTAAACGTAAGCACGTAACGTAGAGTTCTCCGGTTTAGATGTAGTCGATGCTACTTTAAGACGCAAACCCTTATTTCTTCCCAAAAGTGAGTAAGTTCATAAATAAATAATAAAATAATGATTTTTAAATAATACTTGAGAATAAAATATCGACCATAAATTGACGGATTGTCACATCAGTTACCCCTAAAGAGGATCTTTGTCCTCAAAGATCGATTTATCTTACTGCTCACTTCTTATAGAATCAATACATGTGGGCATTTCCTTCACATTCGGTCTTTTCTCTCAAGTGTAATTCATTACAATACGCGAGTTTCATCAAACATAACTATGGGAACATGATCAGGCTGAAGTTGACTTACTTTCTCTATCCATGATGTTCACGGGTTTTTGATGAATGCAACTTTTCGCCGATCCAAAATTCATTAAGAGATAATCAGATTTTCACTTGATAGACATTTTATCAAGTTCGATATACGAACATAATTCACGCAACCCCTGAAGTCCTAGGGTAGATCCAGCTTATATGCCTATCAAACCAACTTTTTACATTATCTCAATGGTCCCATACAACGGGGACTTATTTCCCACGATCTCTCAGATCATCACTTCAGTTTTCCATGGTGAAAATTTTTGGCATAACTTCGCTACCCATCCTGCACTTCAAGATCTACATTTCATATTCACATACCCTCCTGCCCACTACTGGCAGTCAATAATCAGGTCCTACTTTCAACAATCATTTCAGGTCTCGCGGGTTGGATATTTGGTAGGGTTAGGTTTGTCACCATAGGCAACTTAAACCTAAAAGACATGTCCAAATCACAATGGGTGTATGTCAGGTATCTTCATCCCAACTCCAACCTACAGGTGCTCTTATATTTAGATTCTCACAAGATTCGATCTCGACCCTAATACGATAATTATCAATGATAATCTCTCCAAAGGAAAACGATTATCCTGTTCACTACCAAAGGTCAATTATTTAAAACATAAAACAAGACTTCTAGTGTTTGTATCGTTACTCTACCTTGTCCCTTCGATTGGGGTGGTAAACAGTACTTTCATCACGATTCGTTCCCAATGACTTTTGAGGAAATCTCTAGAAGTTCGATGCAAAGCGAGGATCTTGATAGAGATGATCGATACAGGCACAGCAGGCTTACACAACTCCTTTAAATACAAAAGAGTCAATTTCTTCATCGAGAATATATCAATAACGGGAATGATATTAGCGGATTTGGTCAGTCTGTCGACGATGACCCAAATCCAATCAAATCCAGGTGATGACCTTGGAAGTTTTATCATAAGAATCCATGGTGATTCTATCATACTTCCAAACAGGAATAATAAGTTGTAGAAGCAATCCTTATGGATTTTTGGCGTTCAGCCTTAACCTTCACAAAAGTTAGATGTATACTAACGTATGTGGCGATATTTGCTTTCATATTTGGTCATCAGTACAACTTCTTCACATAAAGATACATTTAATCAAAAATAGCATGAATAGAATACTTAAACTTATGAGATCTCAACATGACTAAATCTTGAAATCATCCATATTTAGGCAACCACAAGCGGCCATTTAACATTTAATGCCATCGGCTCTCATTTCTACTGGTTTCATTAGTCGTGAAACTCTTTATTATTATCTATATTATCCTTTTTACAAGCATCAAGTATTTCTAAATTGCTCGGGCAAATTATTTTGCACAGTCGTTAATAAGGAACACATCTTAATTGATTCCTTATCCTTTCTATATAATGTGTCAGTATCTACATTAACCTTCCTCGAAGAATTAGATATCATGGCCATAATCATTCAGAAATTCTTTCTTCATATATTCTAAGTTTTAGTTTCGTCTCAATTATTATTTTTATTAGTTTTGCCCAGTCCGACGTTTAAAACGTAGATAAATATTGCAAGTAATTAAATAATAAATATTTAATTATATGAAACGTAATCGTAAAAAGTTTTAAATTTTCTCAGTTCGTCCAGTTATAGAAAGATGTTCAATAATAAATTTGAATTTAGTTAACACGATTTTTGTTGATTTATCGAAAATAATTAATAAGATCCGTAAATGTTCGAAAAATATTTGTTTATACTTTGGTCGAAAATTTTCTTAGTTTAAGAGCAAAATTTGTCGCTCCAAACTTTAAGTCATGGTGTAAGTGTTTTCCTAAATTCCTCTTAGGTTGTCTTGAGGTATACACAAACATCTACTCCTTAGGGAGTTTAGTTAAATGATCTGGGTATAAGGAAATGATTCCTCAAAAACCCTTTGATAAATATTTTTCAAAACATTTTTTTTTTGCACTTTCTTTTTGGTATAACCCAAAGCCTTAATGGCTCTAATCTTTGAAGAGAAATATAGATTCCATTACCTATTAATCACACGGTCAAATAATGTAATGGATCAAGCCTTAAATCACATGATGAATACTCAAGGTACAGGTTTTCACTGCTCGGTCAAAGCAGGGCAGTCTATAAATGATTACTAACTCCTTCCTTTTCTTAGAAACAAACAGATGGTCCTTAATGATCACAAGCATGAATTTATCAAATTACAGCCTACACATGTGATTCACCAAATTTATGAATGCTACATGTGCATTGGTCAATCCAAACGACATCACATGAAACTCATAATATTTATTACGAGTTCTGGATGTAGTGATTGGAATGGATAATCTTCTTTGCGGACGCGAAGTTGATGATTACCATGTCGTGGATCAAAGTTCTAAATATACGCTAGAACATTGTAAATGATCGAACAAATCTTTCATCTTGGGTAATGGATATGAATTTGATCGTCAATATACTTAGTTCGCGATAATCAATAATTATAAGGAATGATAATACCATAGCTCTTCATGATGACGAGCTCGGTAGAATAAAAGCTTTCTCTGACAACTCTCTCAGTTGTACGGTCATTCTTTTAATTCAGATGGTGCTGACGTACAATGCACACGCCACAGGTGCAGCACCGGGTATATAATTAATACCAAATTAAACTTACCTTCATGGTGAAAGTCTAGGTAATTCATCAGCAAATATCTCAAAATGTTTCAAATAGTAGGACCATCTTTTAATAAAATGACTTTGAGTTCTTTCTACATTACAAGATCTTATGACTAGTTCATAACCATTCATGGTATAATTTCAAGTCTAAATGCAGGATATGGTCATCCATCAAGAATTATTTAAATCACCTTTGATAATTAGCATCTTATCTTTTAGGGGATTTGCATTCGAGTTCCCACCAATTTAGACAATGATATCATGTCATAATCAACTAATCGATTCTAATGGCACTACCAACTTTTCAGTTTTATTGTCGGTGATAAGATGAGAACTTCTCAAAAGATTAATAATAACTCATAATCCTTCACAAATTCAAGGATATCCGGAGAC
This sequence comes from Glebionis coronaria, assembly GCA_025667525.1. NCBI lineage: Eukaryota > Viridiplantae > Streptophyta > Magnoliopsida > Asterales > Asteraceae > Glebionis > Glebionis coronaria. Next base: position 171,231 of record JANFOE010001024.1, read on the forward strand.
ATAACTAACATTAAAAGACTAAGGTCAACGCATAATATACGCGAGAAAATTTCAAGTCAGATAAAGATGAAAACATTAACGAATATGAATATATCCCATGTTTTCATGATTTGAGTACGCATTCGAAAGCTCCTCGTATCATTACCCAGGTCATTGAAATGAAATCTAATCAAAAGAAATGATAGGAACGTCGATACACCCAGTCGGGTATCAACACTCGGTAATTAGATACTTTTCCAAAGAATCTCACCATGACAGAATTGGACAAGGAGGGGAGGTCAACTGTCAAATAAGACAATTTCCACAGATGATTAAATTCGATTCGGAAAAATAAATGGTAGGGGCACATATGTAGGTGTCCCTAACAATATGTCCCTATTTTGCACTTCTTGCAGATCTCATAAAAGTTCAATCTTTCACATTCTTCAAAGAAAATTTAGTGTTTATTAATAATTTCATGGTGACTAGTAATCAGCCTTGCATGGTCCCTTCCAAATTGTATGTAGGCGCACAACTATATACAATTTTAGGATTAATGATGCAATACACAGTTCGTCAAAACATTGTCATCATGTTTAAAATAAAAATATTTTCATGCTTAATTCTGGAATAAGAATCAAAATGAATTTACAGAGATGTTCTTTGTTATGGAAACGATTAAGTTTTCTAAGGTGATTCATAAACAACTTTATTTCGATAATGATTATTTATAAGTCTCACTTTAAATAATCCATATGGTGATGAAAATTCAATTTTTCTCAAGGGATACTGTTTTAACTTATAAAAACAAATGAGTGATCTGCAAAAGAGTGATGAAGAGTTGTTCACCAAGAACTAACTACGATATGATAGGAAATGAGCTTAGTCAAATAATCATGAGGTTCATGACCTAGATGGTACTCAGGAATACAAAGAGAAGAATCTATAACGCAACTCTATCCAAAATGAGTACTTGTTCAATAGTTGCATCACTAATGCGAACATTTGGAAGAAGCAAGAAAAGACAGATAACATCGATACATGTAAAGATTAGCAATCAAATGTAGTCTTTTCATTAATCACAAACAAGTCAAAAATTGTACCGTAACACATTATGTGTCGCCATGTCATACAATTCCAACGACTCACCCTACCAACTGATGTCTCAGTTATTAGGGATTTGAAAAGATACCAAAATGTATGCTAATCTACAAGTGTCATTAGGTGTTCCACATGTCCCGAAAGACCCATTGGTCCCAATTTTAGAAGAAGATTTCTTCGATTTATTTCTTGGAAAATGGGCATCCTCGTCATTGGACAATGGTTTAGGAACAACCCTTAACACGAACCAACAATCATTTAAAACATTATAATTCAATCACAGGACTCAACGACTTCCTCTTAACAATCTCATATTCTATACGAGTTAAATTTTACTTAATTCAAGTTTTCAATCAACTTATACTCAATGCTACATCCTACCTCATTTTCCAATTCTTTCAACATTATTCTTAGACCTTAAAAGGGAAATAAAAGCTCGATATGAACAACACTTAATTTCCAATCCTATAGCTCTTACAACAATAGTTATCAAATGAGTCACTAGTATGAAATGACTCACACATTCAATTAGACTTCTTAGAAAGATACTAGTGGCATGAGGCTTTTGGGTAATGGTTCCAATGACAGCCTTAGGTGCAACATTTACCTTTTCGATTTCAATTTAAGAATTGGGTGACACCGAATCAGATGACACCTTTCAAGGTGGTAAGGTTTTGTCAGACTCCACTCTATAAGGAAAGATCGTCATGGCATCGATATCAGATTTAATCTCGCCAATTCTTATTTAATATCACAATCAACTAATATCAACATTTCTACGAATATCAACCATTTTGTTGGGATCATAAATATCCACAACTTAGTTTAGATCTGGAATAACTAGAATTCTTATAGGAATAGCTTCGATTGATTTGCTAGGGGAGTTAGGGTTCCATGTGACATTCTAGGTCGTATAAATACCTCGTATAAGTATTAAAATAATCATCAAACAATCATGTAATCAAATTACAACATACATATATATAATCCAAGTTATATATATATATATATATATTAAAATAACACTTCTCAGTCTGGCCTTGTCCGTAACTCGGGAATTCTTCGGCACCGTTATAGTCAAAAGATTTTTAAACATTTTATTCAAAATATTTATTTTAAAAATATTTATGGTTAAAAGATTTTTAATGTTTTATTCAAAACCATGGTTTTAAAAATCTTGTGTTCTCTATAACGAGAGCTCTGATGCCAAACTGTAACACCCCAAAATATTCATCCTTTATTTCAGCGGAAGAGTCGTTGGTGTTACGGGATAGCACATTACTCAAATCATAGACAACGCTTAAAAATCGCGTCGTTTAATAATAAAGCATTTTCCATTCATAAACATCAAATTACATAGGTCCCAAGTCATAGTATTTCATACAATTTTACAAAACATTTTGAATGGAAATTTTATTTGAATGCGGGCCAAAAATTCTTGTCCTCTTCCCAAGAATTACCTTCAAGTACCTGAGATAAAACATGTTAAAAAGGTCAGAGAAAACACCGAGTGAATTCATAGAGTTTAATAAAAACCATTAATACATATCACCGGTATATAATCTTTACCGAAATCATTTAGTACAATTCTTTGTCGTAAATCATAATATAGACTTTTGCTTTAAAAACCATTATACGAACCATTTTCGTAAAAACATCATACCATACGTTTTATGACGTTGTATAAAGTTTAATAAAAACCGTTATATGAAAATGGTTATGTTAAACCAAAACACGAACATAATATCAATAATAAGACCCCGTATTGCTAGTCAAGCAATATATTATAATTCAATTCGTACGTTAGTAGTTTCAATATTGGATTATTATAAGTCGCATGACATTGCTACCTTACTATAACAAACAACGGGTAGCTAACCCTTAACTCCTTTGCCTATAAAAAATAGCGTGTCGTCACAATAATCACGCTTATATAAATCTTCTCATACATAAATTCGCTTACCAATCAATGTGGCACGAAGGAGATCAACCGTCAAGGCGCGAAGTGGGGTGATCTTCCCCAAATAGTACTATTATATGCATAAGCTTCTACCAAATCCCGGTAGTTCACAATTCATGCTAATGGGACTTTTACTGACATAACCTAACTAATAATAATCCATTTCATTTCATTCATCGGGTCATATAATCATTTATCGGGTCATATAATCATTTGGATCCATATCAATAAGCAAATAATCGGGACAACTGGTGTGTTATTTTATTAAAACTAACATGTTATCTCCCTCACGGGTTTATAAAACATTTCATAAAACATTTAAAAGAGTGTGAGGCTATGAACTCATGTTGATTGGGAGAGGCAGGTTATCGCCGATTTGGATGTATGGTACGTGCTTTAATCATGGAAACCTAGACAAATAATACTATTTTAGACTCTTGTCCAATGACTTTATAAAAATAATGGCTATGTATATATGATGACATTATAATTATGATGATGATCAAGTGGGATTTTATATCTTCGTACACATTATAGTGTTATGTGTTAGTCAAATTTTAGACTAGTTACACTAGTTTTAACTTGTTTACATATTAAGGCCCAATAAGCCCATTAAAAGTTCAATTCATTATATTAGCCCATTTGTACTTTTAATACCAGGCCTATACTCTTATGTTGGGCCCAATTGGGTTAAGCCCATGAGTAAGTCCATTTAAGCCAAACTAGTTGGGTTAATAGTCCAATAAAGCTACTTTGGCCCATTAAGGTCCATAAATTATAAAGCTCGGGTTTATCGGTTTTTACTTGTCAAATGTGTTTACACATCAGTATATGAGTTATAAAAATGTTACATTAGACGGGTCCGACCGTCTAATTTTTATTTGGCGAAAACGTTAATCTTTCGGTTTTTAGCCGAAAAGATGTAAAACTTATATATATAGTTTATAACTTAGAAAACATTTCAATTTGTAATTTTATAAAATGTCACACTTATTTATCAAGTATACAACTTATTTTATAAGTATTATCATAAGTTAGTGAGTTATATATATATATATATATATATATATATATATGTATTTTATAATAGTATTACTTGAGTGCTTATTTTATAATATATACTTTTATTTCCAAATTTGATTATCAAACTCACTTTCACTATTTTTGCCATATCTTGAGTTCTACAAGGAGATAGAAGCTCAAATTTGGGCAGCAAAAACAACATAATATGTGCTAAAATTAACGCCTTTAAACTACTTATCATTCATCCTCTAAGTGTCCCTAATAATTCGTCCAAAACAGACCATACGGATTTGAACCTTAATAGTATTTTGATCATATCTTGCTCATTTTATTGATTCCATTGAATGGCCAACTCTCCACATATGTAAAAATCATATACCTTACAGTATATTCAATAATCCAAGTCATTTTATCAGGTTATCATATGGTTACTTTCTGTTTTATACAGCCTATAAATTTCGTTAAGATTTTAACATCTTTACATGTAGATTTTCATCATTTTAACCAAATTTATCAACACAAGTTCCGCACATAATACCTTGATCATCATTTATCATCATATACATTTACATTTAGAAATAAAATACGTAATTGCATATTCAAAACAATAGGGTGATAGAAAGAAACTTATCTATATACTAATCTATATGATGGAAAGGACGAGATATTGGATGAACAAGGCTTGATATTGCCACCAAATCTTCAACCTTTCATGACAACTTCTTGGGTCCTTGAAAATGGATGAAAACCTCCATGAAATCAGCCCTTGAACTCCATGTAAACTCCTTTTTAGTTATTAAGATCACCTCAAATCATCAAGCCTTCAATAGGTTATCATCATATGCAAGTTATACATATGATTTGAGGTGTAAATTTTGATCAATGGTGGTTGTAGAAACTAGAAGGGGGGTTGAATAGTTTCTCTTCGATTGGTGACCAAATTAAAATTGCTTTCAATTTGGTTTGTATCAAAACTATCTTTTACTTAAAGCTAAGTTGCATAATGATTAGGTTCAATTGAAATGCACTAGCAAGAATAATAAGCAAGTATAATAATAATGAAATAAGTAAAGAGCAAGGAAGGAGACAACATAGTGAGAAGACACCAAGATTTATAGTGGTTCGACAACGAGGCTCTATCCTCGTTTCTACTCCACTCCTCGAGTACACCTACTCGAGATTTCCACTATATCCACAAGCTCCCTTCTCGGCGGAGAAAACCTTACATCGTTGCTTACATTATTTTCTGACACTAAGCTAAATGTCGAGACCTAATCTTTAGCTAGGACCAATCTACACGACGTTGCCTACTTCACAATTTAACGACACAAGGCTAGATGTCGAGTTCTAATCTTAAGGTAGAACCAATCTTCATGACGTTGCCTACTTCACCATTTTACGACACAAGGCTAGATGTCGAGTTCTAATCGAAAGCTATAACCAATCTTCACGACTCTTCACTTTGAAGCTAAGTGAGAACTTCACACAACACAACTACTAATCACTTTAAAGTTTAGTGAGAACTCACAAGACACAACCACATCACTTTATAGTTTAGTGAGAACTCCTAATCAAATCTATTACAACTCAACTAGACTTATCCAAGTACACACATGTAGCTTGGATTTACACAACACAAATCCAAGCAAACACATATGCAATGGATGTACACAACAAATCCAAGTATTCACAAATAACTTGGATGAACACAACCAGTCCAAGTATTCATAAATACATTGGATTGACCTAAAACAAAAAGGTATCATGATGAATATGACTAGCTCATAAATTCATCTTTATCACTACACTAGTGAGTGAGTGATCTTCTCATTGGACATGGTAAAGGAGGGGATCAAGAGGATAATCATATGTAAACATACTTAACAAATTAAGTGATCATTTACTAATGATTATGCTATAGAAAATAGAAAGAGGGCTAAGAAAAACGTCCAAGAGGCTTACTGGAAAATGAGATTTGACCCACTATTTAAAGGAGACAAAGTTACAACGGATCTATAACGGCTACTGTGCGTGGTACCTTATCTCACCCCGCGGTACCATATCGCTAAGGTACCGCGTAGGTACTTAAGGTACCGCCACTATACTCCGCTCTGTTTTTTGTCTTTTAGTGGGGTGGGAATATCTGAGGTATTTGAACCCTTCAAAGGATATTCTAACAGCATTTAGAATATGCCATTTTCAAATTTTCATTTTCCATTTTAATAAAACATTTTCTAAAAAAGAAAGTTTATTAAAAAGTCTTTTGTCTTATTAACAAAAGTGAGTTTTAAGGATAATCATTTTGACGATCACTAAGTATGATTAAGAAAGGTTAGTGATATGATTATTACCTTGATGATAGTGTTAGTTAAATAATTCATTTTGTGTTTCTACACTAAATGTGTTGTATGGTTTGTTGTGATCAAAACAAAGAAAGATTAGTTAACACTAATAATGTTTTTAGGCATTACTTGCATTAACAATCTCCCCTTTTTGATTACGACAAACGATAAACTCATTTACGTAGAAACACAAACTATGGAATTATTAACTAGTTTATCACTATCATTTCTCCCCCTTTGTCGTAGCAAAAAGGTTAGCATGTGTCTTTGAAGTGCATCGAACTTTGCTAGTAGCTCCCCCTTGGTGGTTGCTCCCCCTTGCTTGGGGCACCAAGTTTGTGAGCTAAGGTGACATGCTACACAAAGGTTAGTAGAAAGGAAAGAAACACCAATGTATATATGATCACTACCTACTAAGTAACTTGAGAGGGAGAAAGAGAAGAAATCTCAAATTAGAAGCAAGTATTTTTCTAAGTATGTCCAAAGAGGTAATTGACAAAATCAAACTTCAATATAATGAAGATGATAAGCTTGTCAATGGGTTAAAGCTTTAGAATTGATGGAATCACCCATAAGCAATTGTAAAAATTTAACCAAGATCAACTCAAAAAGAGAACTAATTAGATAGCACACAAATAACACAAAGGTTAAAAAAACATAATACAACAAAGAAGATAGTCATACACATAGTATGAGTATCTAAAGGCAATAAATATGGAAAATAAACCACTAAGCATAAGCTAGTCTAATAGTGATATTTTCCAAGGTTGCTAAAAATAAAATAAAACTAAAAAGACGACGATGCATCATTCGAAGTTTTGTCCACCGAAACGAAAACTTGAATAGGAGGTCGAGTGAGGAGGAATTCAAGAAAATTTAACTTCACATACACATGAGCAAGTTCAATTTGTTGAAATCGGCAACAATCACACGAGGATCCATGATGCAACACAAATTCGTTTGATGGGGGTATGGCATCAAACTTAGGGTTTGGTGGTGGTGGGGTAAAGGGTTTGGGAATGTTTTCACAATGCCTTGTGAGGTTTGGGAAGGTGGAAAGGTCACTGAGTTGGGGGGTATTGAAGGATTGTGGTGGTGGTGGAACATTTTCTTTTGCTCCGGTGATGGGGTTTATGGTATAAGTATCATTCCAATACTTGATTGGAGAGAAGGTAGGATTTTTGGGTGGTTTGGACGAAGATGGTTCATTCTTCTTAACCCAAACGGGTCGAACCGAGATTTTCAGTTTCTTTGAAAGCTTGGATGAGGAAGCTTTGGGTGAGTGGGGTTGTGACAAAGAAATGTCAAGGTTAGGAATGTAGGAGTTAGGCATTGTGAGAGTGTGAGAATGATATCTCAAGGTTATGTGAGAATGAATTCTCAAGGTTGGGAAGGTGTGAGAATGAAATCTCAAGGTTGGGGTATAAGTAAAATGTAATCAAGGTAAGAATTTGAATACAAAATGTGTAGTGTCAAGGAATGTTTAGTCAGTTTGAGTAAACAAGGAATCTTGACTAGGAATAGGGTTTAAAGGTTTTGACCAAAAATTCGTTAAAAGTCACTTTCTGGCCGCGGTACCTTATAGGGTCCGGCGTTTCCATATCACTAAGAAACCGCGGGTCTTTAAGGAAATACGTCCAGAGGACTTTAAACCATGTTTTCCCTGGGTTTTGGGAAAAACTAAGACTTTTTTAAAAAAATTGCAAATCTTGGATTTTTACCTCTATTAAAACCAAAATATTCTAGGGTTGCATAAAGCAACACATTCACAAAGAATGTCTTGACAAAGGGTGACAAAATAATTTAGATATCATTTTGAACCAATTTTAGTCAAGTTTAGGGGTTGTGATAGATTTAGGTTTAATTTTAATTTCAAATTAAAGTTGATTAGTGTGCACAAAAGGATAGAATCACTGATAACTAGCTTTTGCTACTAAGTTCAATTATTGTTCTCGGTATCTTAACGAATTGATCTTAGCTCTCTATGTGTGACTTAGTTGATCTTTAGTGAAAAAGAATATTTTTGGGTGATTTTAAATTTAAATGCAAAGACTTAAAAGTAAAAGTACTCTTAAAGTAAATCTAAATCTAATTAAAGTAAAGTGAGAGTATTTTAAAACGAAACTAAAATTAACGGGCACTAAAGTGAAATGACGTAAACTTAAATCTATCTAAGGCAAACTTAAAGTGCAACTAAAACTAAGGCAAATAATCTAAAAGTGCAATTAAATAAAAGGCAAGTAAAATAGAGCTTGAAGATAAAAATTAAAGATAAAAGCTAATAAGAACCTGAATACAGCTCATTTGGAATAAACCTTCATTTGGAACAATCACTCGACCTAAATGTCACCTTTGGTTGAATTGATTCTTCTTCACTTGGAATATTACCAAAGTCCTTGATCCGGAACAAACTTGTCTGAATATGTCACTTATCCAAAACAATCCTTCGTTCGGAACTTGCTGATTCGGAACTCTCACTTGTTACCTTGATTCGGAAGTTTTTGGTCACTCCTTGGTTCGGAACATTCCGAATGAACCCCTTGACTCGGAAGATTTCTCTTGGTTCGGAAGTTTAAAGTTCCGAATGAACAACCTTGATTCGGAAGTTTTTGACTTCCGAATGAACAGCCTTGATTCGGAACTTTGGTCCTTGATTCGGAACTTTGAGTTGATTCGGAACTTTTGAAAAGTTCCGGATGAAACCCTTGGTTCGGAACTTTGGAAGTTCCGAATGAGTATGTTTGGTTCGGAAGTTTCGGACTTCCGAATGAAGAGTCTTGGTTCGGAAGTTTTGACTTCCGAATGAACAAGTTTAATCTTCCGGATGAAGCTTTGATTCAGAACTTTGGAAGTTCCGAATGAACACTTTCCACTTCCTTGATTCGGGACTTATCTGGAAAGATCAGAAACAGGCAAACACATCCGAAGAACAAGGAAACAATAGCAGCAGGTATAATAACAATTTTAACCAAAATCAAACATACGTATTGAATAAAACAGTAACGAACCAATAAAAAAGCATCAACAATCAATCAAAATCATGAAATTAAACAACTTTAACCATAATAATCAAAAACACTTTTGGATCAAAATAAAAGCATGAACATGAACATAAACACCACAAATCAAAGAATAAGAAAGGTAGATAAGAGATTGACAAGATAAAGTAAAGATTAACAATAAAATAAAGGAAACTTACTTGAAATTAAATGAATTTAAGGTGCAAGACAAGGTAATTAAATTGACAATTAATGTAAATGACAAGTATTTAAAATGGTGGAAGAGCTAATTGTCACACTTAGCCAACAAGAGTGAAATGATAACTAATCTAGTCTATTTATAGGGAAGACTAAAGCTTGCTTAGGAAGCTTCCTTAATTGCATACTTAGTCCCTCCTTCTTTAATCTTCTTTTTAATTGCAAGATTAGGTCCCTCCTTCTTTAAATCTTCATTAAATGTAGACTTAAAGGACTTTTGGCTTCGGGATTTCTTTGAACTCGTCTTTAAATTCTTCAATAAAATAGACTTGAATTCTTCGGCTTTTGATAAACTTCCGTCTTTTGACTTTTTCTTCGATAAATCTTCAGAATTAGTCGTGGACTTCCGTTCTTTTTGCACTTTTGACTTCTTGACTTCGTCTTTTATCCTTTTCTTCAATAAAAGTCCATAAATGCCCGTGAATGTCCGTGTTTTATCCATTTTTCACCTTTTCATCCTAAATCACAACAAAAACACAAACCACGCATAATTCCGACATAAAAGACATAAAATACACGTTTTGGTCCGGTTATTATTGTAGCTAAGTGGTAGAAAAGATGGGTGTTTACACACCTATCAAATCCCCTACACTTGACCATTGCAATGTCCTCATGCAATGCATTAGTTACAAAGCAACATTACACTTTTCATCATAATCAATCCACATTGGCCTTTATTAAAGAGATAGAAAATTAAAAACATTGAAAGTAAAGAAATCAAAAGCATACCTTGGGTTTTGAAAATGTTATGAATAATCATCATCCTCAAGTTTTCACTTTCTCCAAACCAAGCTTAAAAACGAGATCATTGTTATTATAAGTTAGTAAACTAACACGAACTCATGTGGGCCAATTACTCACTTAGACTCCCTTATTCCTACGGGTATCTCTTATATTTTATTGTTGTCTTGAATGATCACGAAGATGCATTGTTTGACTTATTTCGATAGTTATTTAGTCTGAAAATAAAGTGCACGATTTAATCAATAGTTAGCTAAAGGACCAAATCTTTTAAAACTGCTTCTCGGGATATCAGAAAGTTCATATCTTGGCATAACTTGGTTCGCGATTTGAGACCTTTCTCGGGCCGATATTTGGCAGCGACTTCATACTTCAAATCTTGAGAGACGTTCATGAAATAATGGTCTTCTCTTCATAATTGGAATTTCTTCACTTGAAATTTGAGAGATTCTTCACATATTGACCACGACTTCTTCATTTTTCTCCAATCTTTATTTTGGACTTTGATATACAACGATCCGCCTCCTTTTATGACTTGGATCTATTTATCCGCATACCTTGTTAGGGTTTTTTCGGATACACTTCTCCATGACTTTTGGGGAGTTTTGCTTTACGTCGTGTGTCTCGATCCTTCATATTGATTTTTGATAAATGATTCTTCACATCACTTGGGATCTTTAGCAACAAAACATAGCCCTCATGCCTTGTTAGGGCCTTTTCGGACTCGCCAATCTTCGCGCCCCGCTTCATAAGTTATGTCTTGGCTATGAACTCTCGTCATTACCGAGCAACTTTTAAACGATCTGGGGCTAGAAGCTAAGTAACTTTTCAAATCGTACAACCTTATTTATTGGCAAATAAATTATTAGCAAGCGATGGGAGAATAGGCTTATAATTAACTCACATAAATTCACGAAAGAATACCGAACTTATAATTGGCTCTATCATCTCTCGTTCTCCACAGTTTAAAATCTCAAGTAATGAGACTCGTGGATACTTAGCCTATTAAATCAAAGTTTTGGGTTTTCGAGTCGCCTATAGGATCTTGCAAATTCTTGGACTTTTTCAAGTTTAGAAATCGCATCTTAAAGTTCCCTTGATAAACGACTCTCTAGGATCAATTATAGGAACTTGCGAAAAGTTCTTGTTCTTAACTCGTGAGAGTTAAGACTTCCGCGTTTTATAGCTCCCTAAATAAAAGCCTAGCAAAACTTGACTTAAACACGTTAAGGATACTAGCTAGAGTAAACTCGGATTGAGTCAAAAGATTCACAACGTTTGAAAAATAAAATAAATAATAAAAAAAAAACACTTATTAAACATTTATTCTAGCAAAGAAAGAAAATAACTATACAAAAGGGAAAAACTTAATAGGCCAAAATAGATCAAAAATTTTGAAAAGTGTCGAAAAATTGATTTTCCGGTTAAAATGAGGACAGAAACAAGGAAAAGACCACTTAACTTCGATAGAAGTCCCCCCTACACTTAAGATAAACATTGTCCTCAATGTTTAAGCATGTGGGAGTAAGCTCCCCTACACTTAGGACATTGTGCACGTTGTTTAAATCTTGCTAAGGAAAAGACAACTAAAGAGATTCCTATTTTAATATTGAGGAAATATAAAATAGTGAATCGAAAAGAGTTTAGGATAGAACCGGGACGAAGTAGAACACGGAATCACGGGTCGTCAAGAATCGTCAAGAGTGGATCATTGAAGCTCGAATCCCTGATTAAGAAGTGAGGAGAGGAAATAGCCATCCAAGGGGGTCCCCCCTACACTTATGGTAAAGAAAGCGGAAAGATAGATACATGGGTTGCCTCCCAAGAAGCGCTTGGTTTTTTGTTAACCGAGTCGTGAGCCTGACTCGACCTTGATCATCAACGGAAGTAGCCTGAAAAATATCCACCAGGATCAAAGACATAGTTTTCATCCATCAATAAGCAGGAGCTTAAGGCGAACAAGGCAAGCCAAAAGAGAAATGGCAAGGTTCCCTTAAGCAGCGACGGAGCACGGTGGAAGCAAAGTTGAAGTGGAGCAAGCATGTCTTCAAAATTTCCAAAGATATTTCCTTTTATTTCATCAGGTGGATACTGAGATGGCTTAAAGACTTCAATACCGGGGTCGAACACCTTTTCCTTTAGGGGAAAATAGCACTCAGGCTCAGCCGAGTGTGAAGAAGATCCGCAAAGAAGCACAACCTCGTCCTCAGAAGTGGGACAAAGAGGTGTCAAATCATACGTGCAACGGATTTCGGTGTCGACCGGTTTCTTCTCCTTTGACAAAATGCTCTTCAAATCCAAAGTAGGATCAAGGCGATAATCTTCAAAATCCAAAGGAGGAGCATCACTCTCATGAGGGAAGTATGTGTTGAGAAATTCAGAGAAATCTTCCTCAAATGAATAATCGTCCAAAGTAGGATCGAGTGATGGTGGAGGATCTTCATCATGTGAAGAATCGCTCGATAGAGTATCAGCCTCATCGAAATCATCGAAAGTGGGCAGCTCAGGATACTCAGAAGTACAATCAAAATCATCCGAATCTGAGCTAGAATTATCATCTTCATAAGCATCAAAGACCGGTGGAGAATCAAAAATGGGAGAAGCGTCCAAAGTAGGGAGAGAATCATCCACATTATCTTCAAAGAGTGGATTATCAGTGGAAGACTCGAATAGAGGATTGTCATAGACGGTAAAGTCATCGAGCACATTTATCATATTTACTGATTCTCGGCCTCCAAAAGATCTACCTGTAAGCTTCCCCATTTTAAAAATTTTAGAATCATCCCCGACTCGTAAGATTAACTCGCCTTCGGCCACATCTATTAAAGCACGTCCGGTTCTCAAGAATGGCCGACCAAGTATTAGAGGAATACGAGGGTCCATTTCATAATCAACTACGACAAAATCGACCGGGAAGGTAAATGTGCCAACTTTGATAAACACGTCTTCGGCTATACCAACGGGGTAAGCGAGAGTGCGGTTTGCAAGTTCGAGAGTCATCTTTGTAGGAATGAGATCGGGCAATGATAGTGTTTTCCAAACACTGAGTGGCATAAGATTAATACTAGCCCCGAGATCAGCAAGGGCAGTAAATTCTTCAGTTTTGTTGAATAAGCAAGACAACACAAAACGACCGGGATCTCCAAGCTTTTCCGGAAGTTCTTTAAGAAGGACTGCAGAGCAGTTTTCATTTAAGCGTGTGTTGGCGAGTTCAAGCAACTTCTCCTTCTTGCTAAGCAAGTCCTTGAATGCTTTGACGAATTTCGGCATGTGGCAAAGTGCTTCAACAAGGCTAATGTTGATGGTCATTTTAGATAGCATATCCACATATTTCATTACATTACAGTCATTCTTGGTTAGCTCGTTGGTCTTGCCTATGCGAGAAGGGTATGGGATTCTGGGCTGATAAGGATTGGGTGGAGGTGTAGTTGGTGACGGTTGTGATGTTGAAGGGTCCTTCCGAGATACATCGTCATGACGAGGCGGAGACGGTAATGGTGCACTATTACTAGGTGTAGGAGGAGTAGAGATACATGGTGGTGGGGTAGATGATGGTGGTGGGGTCGGTGGATCGACAATGGTAAGTCCACTACGCGTAGTTATAGCACTCACATTAGCTCGCGGATTAGTGACGGTATTTGAAGGTAGAGAACCCGAAGAAGAAGAAGGTTGAGCTTCGGGCAAGAAACTAGCCAACAGATTCTTCAATTCAGTTGTTTGAGTGATGAAAGAGGATTGAAGGTTTTCACGAACCTCATTTCTGATGTCATTACCTTGTTTCAAGATATCTCCTTTCAAATTGATTATTTGGCTCTGTAGATTCTTGATTTGCTCACCTTGAGTTCTCATGATTGTGTCAACATCGGGGTTAATGGTTGGGTGTTGTTGGGTGGGCGGTTGATAAGGGTTAGAAGCACGAGGTGGGATTTGGTTGCTTCTATTGTAGTTGTTGGCGGGATTTTGGTTTTGAGGAGAAAAACCGGGTGAAAGGTAATTGTTTGAACGGTAGCTCAGCAGATTTCTATCCCCTTGTTGTCTAGCTTGGTAATTTTCCGGTGAATAATTACCGTAAGCTGCATACACATTTTCCGGATTTCCTTGTGTCGAAGGACAATCGGTGTATGAGTGAGGACCGCCACATGTTTCACAAGGATTAGCAACTGCTTTAACTTGATGTTGTTGTTGGTTTGAAGCGAGAAGCGTAATACTTTTGCTCATTTCAGCCATCATGCGGGTGAGTTCGGTCATCTCAGGGTTTGCTGAGGTAGAGGAAACATTTAAATGAAGGCTTCTCACAACGTTACCATCACGCTCTTTCGAGATGATTTCAAGAATGAACTCTAGATCAATTTTGGTGTGGTCATCTGGAGGTTTATCGAAGGATTTGTGAGAGAGCATCAAGTCTCCATTTATCCGTAAAACGACAAGTGCCTTCATATGGCACACCGAGAATTTGACCAAAGTCTTCAAGAGAGTATTGAATCAATTGATCATTCAATACGAAACGAATGAAGATTTGTCCATTGTATTCAATCATGGAGTAGGTGCTAAAGAATTCAAGAAGGAATGGGGTATATATCTTCTTCTATGTTGAGCAAGCAATCAAACCCCGAAAGCTCAAACATAGATAGGATATAGACATAACCAGTTATTTCCTTGTCAACAACTCTACCCTCATGGAAACAACGAGTGGAAAGGGATGGAAACGCGTTTTGAAGTTGGGGGGAAGCATAGGTTTGGGAGATGTCGGGCATATAATCTTTAGTGAATTGATGATCTTTTTGATATTGAGAAGGCATGATTAAGTACCTAAATACAAACACAAGACAATATTTCTCCAATCACTCATATGAAAAATAAAAAAGAAAATGAAAAACGAAAATGTGTTATATCAATTTCTTGACAAACATAGGATTGAATCCATATCATTTTCATGTTCACAATGTGTCTATTCCATCATTAACCAAGAACACATGATCTATGTTAGATCAACAGTGGATTAGAACATTGGTTTTTCAAAACAAGGTTTTTAGGTAAGCATTAACAATGTCATTACCTACTTGTTCATGGGTTCATCTCAAATCCATTATTCAACCAAAATCATTTAGCCTAAATTCGGATTTGTTCTACAAGTGGGTTTTAGTCAAATCTTAATGAATATCAACCTAAGGAATCATAGTAAAATTACCATGTCAACCCACATTCCTATTAAGGTTTTAATTCAATTTCAATTTTAAAAATCCCCAATTATGAAAGGATGAACCCTAGAACAAAATAGATGAAATTGGAAGAAAATACTTACAATTAATTGATGTTAGATGAAGGATGAGTGAAACCCACAACTTGGAATCAATTAATTTGAGTGATTGAAGGTTTTGGAAGCTTCAACAATGGTGGAAAAGGTAAAACCCGTCGGCTATGTGTTTTTGGGAGAGAGAGAGTTTGGTTTGAAAAAAATAAAAAACCCAAACTGGCGCTCTGACAAAAGTTACTGCCTGCGGTACCTTATTGATAAGGAACCGCGGGTTTGAGCCGCGGAGATAAGGAACCGCCTACAGAGGCAGGTTTCTATCTCTGAAAAACGCCAAATTTTGAAAATCCAGTTTTTCTAAATACTTAAAATTAAATCATGAGCCTTTTAGAATATCATTGGATCATCATAACATTCAGCAATATGCCTTAACGAAGGATTACGAGTTAAATCAAGATCGAAAAGAACCGAAACGGACAAACGACTACTAGTAGCAAAACGACTAAGTGGAGAGAAGTCAAGAGAAGTGAATCAAGACTAGGATCAATGCTCAAGGGATTAATGACAATCTTCAAGTAGTTGAAACGAAGAGCTTGTGTCATATATAGTGGTTTAAGACGTGCCTTTCCGGCGAAACGATAAACGGCTTTGGTAATGAATAAGCTCAAAGCAATTATTCAAGTCTAAACTAAGATCACTTTCAATAATAGTCTTAGTCTAAACTAAAATATGAGCAAAGTATTAATTCACTTTCTCTCCCACAAAGGGCCTACTAACCGTATGGGTACAAACCATGTAAATCACGCTTGATACTTTAAGCTTCTACTAACTCACTCTACATCACCATAGTGAGTCAAGTATCCAAGCAATGAAGGTTTGAGAGGATAAAAAAAAACACAAACCACAAATAAATGTCAAGGCAAGGATGCCGAGAACAAGCACATAGTCAAATAATGATCAAAAGAATGATCAAAGGGCGTGTGGAAGAACGAAAGCGTACCTTGGCCACGAAGAGAAATCCATGAAGGAATACGTGCTATGCCCAATCAATGACTATGATGAGTACTAAGTCTTCAAGGACTAGTATCAATCCCAATCATCTTGGTATCATCATTCAAAGATGTTAAAGATCAATGAATATGATTCTTCTAAAAGTGCAAGTAACTCAATCCATAACCAATAAAGTGATTGATCTTCATGAGTACCTACACATAGCAAGATGCAAACTAGTAGATACATTTCAAGAGTATATCTAAAATGCATAAAGGCTACTAATCTTAAGTGGGATGCAATATTACCAATTAAAAGACATATTTTTCAAAGAAAACATAGTTTTGACCAAAGAGAAACTTTAGTACAACTAGACCTTCTAATTTGAGGAGACAATGGATCGATCCAAGTTTTAAAGTACAATATACTTCAAAGATCTTGAGTGACCATCGCTCTGATACCAATTGTAGAAACTAGAAGGGGGGGGGGGGGGGTTGAATAGTTTCTCTTCGATTGGTGACCAAATTAAAATTGCTTTCAATTTGGTTTGTATCGAAACTATCTTTTACTAAAAGCTAAGTTGTATAATGATTAGGTTCAATTGAAATGCACTAGCAAGAATAATAAGCAAGTATAATAATAATCAAATAAGTAAAGAGCAAGGAAGGAGACAACCTAGTGAGAAGACACCAAGATTTATAGTGGTTCGACAACAAGGCTTTATCCTCGTTTCTACTCCACTCCTCGAGTACACCTACTCGAGATTTCCACTATATCCACAAGCTCCCTTCTCGGCGGAGAAAACCTTACATCGTTGCTTACATTATTTTCCGACACTAAGCTAATTGTCGAGACCTAATCTTTATCTAGGACCAATCTACACGACGTTGCCTACTTCACAATTTAACGACACAAGGCTAGATGTCGAGTTCTAATCTTAAGGTAGAACCAATCTTCACGACGTTGCCTACTTCACCATTTTACGACACAAGGCTAGATGTCGAGTTCTAATCGAAAGCTATAACCAATCTTCACGACTCTTCACTTTGAAGCTAAGTGAGAATTTCACACAACACAACTACTAATCAATTTAAAGTTTAGTGAGAACTCACAAGACACAACCACATCACTTTATAGTTTAGTGAGAACTTGATGAGACTGCTTTTATACATGGTCTCATCGTCCAAAACGGGCTTAAAATGCATAAAATATCATTGAATATACCAAATATATGCTCGTGTTTGTTACTTGTGTATTTTTAGGTACGGATATTGAGGAAATGGCAAAAGATCACAAGAATCAATCAAAAACGAATACGGGAAACGAAGCCGCACAATGAACCGGGCCCAAGTTTGGAATTTTGCAAAAAAACCCTTGAAGAATTGAAGATTGGCAACTTTAGTCTCTCATCTTTGAAGAACTTGTCACAAATGACCCTCCAAATGTCAATTGTACAAGAATGGTCCCTAAAGTTTGAAGATATTACAAGTCCAGTCCTTGAAGAATCCAAGAAGTACAAAAGGAGTCCTTGTTAAAAGTTGTGAAACATTTTGTGCCATTTTTGACAACTTGCCAAAAGTTGTCATGTGTAAATTGGGCGTTGATGCCAATTAATACAAAGTGAACAAAAATGAAAACATTGGGGGCCAAGTCTGCCAAACCAACAAACCCACTCACCCAACCAGACTCTGCCACGTCACCATACCCACCCAAATACCCAAACCCTACACCCGACCTGCCCATAACCCAATACCCACCCAAGTTTATTTATTAAACTTGGTCAAAGACCAGTCAACACCCCCACTCATTTCCCACCAAAACACATTTTTTAAACTTAACCCCACCCAAAACGGATTAAACCCTCCCTAATCCCCCTTTAAACCCTAATAATCCCCAGTCACAATTAATCCTAAATCAAAGGGTTTTTACCCCAATCACTCCAGATCCTAAATTTACCTTAACCTAAACCTATCCCACATCCCACATCACCACAAGACACACCCATGTGTCTTGTGGGACCCTCCCCTGCAACATCACTTTCGCCCAAAACCCTAACCCGACAAAGGGAACGGCTAGATTGGACTCCTTGCCCCCCAAGATCATTTCAACAGCTAGGATCATCACAAACATCACTCTCCACAGCTGGCTACAACAACAAGATCACATGGCACGAATTTTGACCATTTTCAGTCAAAACTTCAAGGGCTTTTTAGGAATTCCAGTTACTAGGGTTTAGTAGGTCTAGATAGTTCTGTTAAGTAGTATAAAAGGAGAATGTGGCATGTACATCTCCCTTGTTCCAGATTTTACTCAAAATTGTAATCTTTTTAAATATTTATAAAGTTTGGTATTTGTGTGTGAAACAAGTGTAATTCCTTTTATGAGTTTTAAAATTGATATGTTTGTGAGTAATTAATCTGAGTTCCATTTCTCTTGTGTTAACACTTGGTGTGTTTAAGGTTTGTTAAAAATTTTCAAAAGGTTTCAAGTTAGTTCAAATTTCAGAAACCCAAAACTCCTTTGAAGTGAAAGTGGATAAGGAGGGTTTGGATTTGTGAGTTTGAAGCTGTTTTTGAAACGTGTCAATTGGTTTCAAGGTTTGTGAAAAGGGTTTTAAGAAAGTTTCAAAAAAAATCAGAAGTGTTATATTATTTGCTTTGGTTTGTTCTTGTTTGATTGCAGGTTTGTTGAAGGAGCTTGTCCAAGGATCAGCTCAGGCCCCAGCCTGAAGGAGGTGACCTTGCTGTCACTGAGGGACTTGGATGTAAGTCCCTCAAGGTAAAAATCTTTTACCATTTTCATATTTTAGGTTTATGAGATTTGAGTGATTTTGCTTTGTTAAATGTTTTAGTGTTGTTTATGTGGTTTGATATTGCTTCATTAAGGTTATTATGCATGCTGAGGTTGATTGAAATCCATTTGGTTAAGTTTTGATGTGATTTACTTTGAAAAAAGTTCATATTAAGTTCTTAAGGGGTGTTTGGATTAGCATATAAAGTGAGCTTCTTTGGTTGATTTTGTGTTAAAACGTGTTAGAATCACTTCATAGGGTAGCAATAGGTTCTGGTAGTTGTGCTTTCAGTTTGGAACAAGTTTTGAACCAATTTGCAAGCTAAAAAAGGGTCAATAGCATATAAAATCAGTAACTGCCTTGTCTGTATGAATTTTGAGAGATTTTGGCTTAATCTTTTGTTCATTGCTATATTAAAGGTTGTTTGAGGTTTGAGTATTGCTGGTATGCCATTTACTTTGATTGTATGCAAGTTATGAAGGTTTGAAATTCATTTTTATGCATGTACTTTGGTCATTTTGTTCATCAGTCAACAGAAAGTTTTATCAGTAACTTTTTGTGTCATTTGGTGATTGATCTTGAGTGATTGCTTGTTGTTTTTTGTACTTTAATTGACTCCTTATACTCCAAAGAGTATAAGGGTGACCCCTTTGTCCAACAATTCACCACAATCAACAAGAACCAAGCCCTCTTGGTTCAATATTCACAAGTGAAAGAACACACTTGTGTTCATCAGAAACATAAGCTCAACTGGGCACGTTTTCTTTTGTAATCTTGCTTTAATCTTGATAAACTTAAATTGTGTTTGTGTTTTAGTGATTAACAAGGTCTCTGGATTTGTGTTTTAAAAGTTTAAAAAAGAAAAAAAATTAAAAGACCAAAAAGGACGTGGCCAGGACTCGAACCTGCGCCACTCCTCTCACAACACAACGTGCTAACCATCTGCGCCCTAGGGACTTTGACTGATAGGTTTGGTTTCAAATTATACTTAAGGTAGTTTTGTTTTGGCTTATCTTAATTAAGCCGTAGCTTGTTTGGGCTTTTCAGCTTATTTAATAAGCTTATTTGTGATAGCTTATTTTTCCTAGGTTCTTATTAGGGTTTTAGATTTTTCTGTTTAAAAAGTAGATTTTTCCCTTTATTTATTTATTTATTAGGATTATTTTTAGATTTATTTTTAGAAAGTTAATTAAAAATAGCAAAAAGAATTTTAAAAATCCAAAAAAATAGTTTTTAGGTTTTAATTTATGTTTTTGAGGTTTACATCCAAAAAGTTTTCAAAAAGTCTAATTTTTAATTTTATTTGATTTTAGGGTTTTTAGACAACTTTAAAATTTAATATAAAATTAATAAAAAGGTTTTAGGAACTTTTACTTTCATTTTTGTCTTAGTTACATTATAAGGGATTTTTAGTAATTTTTTAGAATTATTTTATAAACTTTTTATTTTTTTGATTATTTTAATATTATTTTATTAGTAAAAATTCAAAGTTGGTTTTTTCTACTTTTTTCATTTTTCCTAGATTGTAGACATTAAATTAGGAACTTTGTAACTTTCCAAATATTTTTTTAGGCTTTTCATTTAATTTTTATAATTAATTTAAGTTTTAATAGCTTTTAATAGTTTTTAGTAATTAAAAATAGATTAATTTGGTTTTAAAATTTTTAAAAATAGTTTTTAGCTTAATTAGGATATTTTTGTGTTTTACAAACTATAAAATCTTGTTTAGGGCTTTTTAATAATTAATTGTGATTTTTAGGGCTTAAATTAGCATTAAAAAGTCATTATTTAATTAATTAAAAGGTTTTAGCAAGTTTGGATTTATTGTAAACTCTTAGAATTTTATTGGGGATTTTTAGTAATTTTTAGGAATTTTTAGGTTAAAATTTTAATTTTGGTAGTTTTTTAGGTTCTACGTCTTAACTTTCTAGTAGTGATTTTTTCGTTAATTTTTATTTTTACGACTTCGTCATTTTCTCTTCTCTTTTCTTCTTAATAAAATCATCAATCAAAATCAATTCATTACACAACACACGTGCCTCCTCGAGAACGAACTCACTTTTCTTAAGGGTCATTAGTGCTTGGTTTTCCTAAACCGACACTTAACGCTTACCACCACTTTGTTGCCTCTTTTCCTAAAAGGGTGTACAAAACTTACAACATCATTTTTTGGCGCCGCTGCCGGGGAGGCGTGTTGTGTTTTGATTGAAACATTGTTGTTTTATATATTAGCCAAAATAGTATTTGTATTAGTAGCACTCTAATAATACGTATTATCGTTTTTCGGTTTTTGTGTGAATATTATTACTATATTGTATACGTAGAACAATAAATTCACAAGTACTCCAAATACGTGAGAAATCACAACCTTGACTTGGGAGGTCATTACCCAATCATTGTATTCGAATCTCAAACCAAAGAAAAAGGCAAAAAAAGATAAATACTTTCGTGAAGCTTAATCTTGATAATACAAACTATAAGGTGGGTATAAGGTGGTTGTATTTCACGACCTAAAGGAAAAAGGCTCTTAAGTGATTCGCGCCGCCTCGTTTCCTCCGCTTGCTTGTGCGTATTTGATTTTGAGAGTGAATCGAGGGTTTTCCGCCCAAAGTATTATTACATATTATATATATTTTCTTGGTTTCATTTGACTAAACCCTCTTGAACGATTTGGTGTTCCACCATCGTTCTAAAGTCATCGAAGGCGTTCACTCCACGTGATCGTTTTCATTCCTTGAGGCTTCTTTAATCAAGAGATTTGATTAAGGAGGAGATTTGTGGACTTTTTGTCTACCTAATACATTTCACCAATTTCCAAAAAAGTTAATACCATCAAAAACCACCAAAAAATTGAAAAACACAAAATACCAAAAAGAATCTTCTTTGCTCGTCTCCTCGTTGTACGTGACGTTTATGCTCACTCGTAATCAAGCAAAACGTGCACGTAAACGAAAGAACAAAACTCCCACTCCAACTCATTCTAGTGAGGAGTCTCCTATTGACGAACCCATTGTACGAGAAGAACCAACCATGGCGAATCGAACTATGATGGAGTTACTTCAAGCACCCACCGAGGGTTATGGAGAAGCTATTGTGATTCCCGCAATCCTTGCGGAGAATTTTGAGGTGAAAACGAGTTTGTTGTCGATGATCCAAAACAACAAATTCCGTGGTGATGAGAAGGACAATCCTCACAACCATATCCGCCAATTTAATCGTCTTACCGCCACGTTCAAATTTAAGGATGTCTCGAATGACTCGATTAAGATGATGCTTTTTCCGTATTCCTTAGCGGGGCCTGCTAAAATTTGGTTAGAGAAAGAGCCACCCAATTCTATATTGACGTGGAAGGATCTCGTTTCAAAATTTGTGAACCAATATTTTTCGCCCTCTAAGACTACGCATTTGAAGAATGAAATTTCTAAATTTTCACAAGAATCAAATGAAAGTTTTTCTACGGCTTGGAATAGGTTTAAGGAGATGTTACATGAATGTCCTCATCACGGTTTTTCTGATTTGCACCAAATCGACACGTTTTACAATGGACTTAACGATCATGAAATAGATTATTTGAATGCCGCCGCGGGTGGTAATTTTTTGTGTAAAACGGTTGAAGAAGCTTTGGTCATAATTGAGAATAGGTCTAAGGTTTATAGCCCTCGTCACACACCGAGTGTTGCCAAAATGGGCTCATCCTCATCTCGTAGTATCAATGCTTTACATGATGAGGCAAATGAAGAAAATCGATTTTTTGATAGATTTGCTAGCCTTATGTCCCATTGGAAAGCTCAAGAAGCTTCGAATTCCGCTTCGGTTAAAGCGGTTTCTAAGAGTTGTTTGTCGTGTGGTGGAGCTCATGATCTTTCCGAGTGCATTACCGCGGATGGTAACACTTCGAGTGCTTATGTAGCCACGGGAACTTATAACCAAATCGATCAAGGTTCCCGCCAAAATCAAGCTCCACCAAATCAAAATGCTAATAATTATCGAAACAACAACCAAGGAGGAAATTACCAAGGAAATCAAAGGAATTATAACAAGGGTAATTACCAAAGTGGAAATGGGCAAATTTCAAATCAAAACCAAAACCGTGATTTTCAAACTTCTAACCAAGGTTTTCAAAATGATCACACCAAAAATCTCCAAGGAGAGTTTTTGAATTATGCTAAGGCTAATGATGCTAAGTTTGATAATATGCAACGTGAAATGGTTAGCTTAAGATCCGAGTTGAAAAACGAGCTTAAAAACAAACTTGCTAATGAACTTAAAACTCATGCTAACAAAATGGAAGGAAATGTCACACGTCTCCAACAAAATCAACAAAAAATGGAGCAAGGTCAACATGAGATTAAGCAAGAGTTGTTAAAAGAGGATGCTAGGCAATCTAAGTTTGAAGACCGAATGGCTAAAATGTTTGAAGCTATCATGTGTAAGCCCTCTTCTTCGGGTGGTCTTCCTAGTGATACCATCGTGAACCCGAAAGGAGAATTGAAGGTTATTACTACACGAAGTGGTAAAACTTTCAAAGAACCCATTTCTCGTCCAAGTACTTCTATGGAGAAGGAAAAAGAGAAAGAACCCGAGGTTGTGGTAGAAAAGGAGCAAATTACAAGCCCACGAAGTACCGCTCAAACCACACCTACGGTTGAACCTACACCAATCATGGAACCCGAGATTCCAAGGCCGATGCATATGCCTACTTTGCCCCAACCCACACCACCTTTACCCTACCCTTCAAGACGAGACAAGGAAAAGGCACAAGAACGAAATAATTATCAATTTGAACTCTTTATGAAAATGTTTCGTGACTTGCATTTTAATATAAGTTTTGCCGATGCCTTAGTCATGATGCCTCGATTTTCCGCGAACTTCAAAAGTATGTTGAATAACAAAGAGAAATTGCAAAAATCGTCTAGTTGTTCTTCGGTTTTTCTAAGCCGCATACCTCAAAAAGTCAGTGATCCTGGAAAGTTTTTAATCCCATGTGCTATACAAGACATGGAAGAATGCTACGCCTTGGCCGATCTTGGTGCTAGTATTAATTTGATGCCTCTTGAGATTTTTAAATCGCTCAATCTTCCAAATCTCACTCCTTCAAGAATGTCAATTGAAATGGCCGATCATTCTACGATTCTAGCTTGTGGAGTTGCCGAGGACGTCTTTGTGAAAGTTGGAAAGTTCTACTATCCTGTAGACTTTATTGTTGTTGATATTCCTATCGATCCTAAAGTTCCGTTAATTTTAGGTCGATCTTTTTTGGATACCTCGAGAGCACTTATCGATGTGCATGCAAGAAAAATCACTCTTCGTTTCAATGAGGAAGAACTCGTCATTAATGCAACCCAAAACTCCACTCTTTCTCATGTGTATTCTATCACATCTTTGTACAATGTCAATCCCACCAAAAACATTTGCAAAAAGATTTCAAATAGAGTTTTAGGAGTTGTTGATAAAAATGAAGTTCCGTCCCCTCCGCCGGTGGAGGTTAAGAGTGTTAAGCCTACGATTCCAATCTCGAGTGATTCTTCGGATGATGAATACGTTGATCCCGATGGGGAGGTTTTCTTTGTTGACAAAAGATTTGAAAACTTACCACCACCTAAACCAAAAAGATTTCAAAATGTGAGAATTTTTAGTGTGACTAACATTGCTTTAGATACACTAAATATTTTTGACATAATTAAATCGGGTTTTCACAAGGAGAGTTTAAAAGATGAAAAAGGAAAAGATTTTAAATTGAATTTAAAAGATTTTTCTACAACTCTAACTCCGTCATCACCGCGTGTATTGAGTACTACAAGCTCGTCTTCTCCTTTTGACGATGCTTTGTGTGGACTTAGTGTGGGGGAATCCCCTTATGTTCCCTCCCCTTTCTCCATCGAGGATGAGATATTTGATCCTGGAATTGCTTATATAGGGAAATCTCGGTCTTTCACCGATGCAATAAATGGAAAATCTTTTCATTTGATTGGTGCGAGTCTACCTCGAGTAGCTCAATGTTTTCATGACTTACCCATTGTCCCACCCTTCTATTTCTTCTCTCCTATTTTCTTGAAACTCTTTGAGTTTTTGTTGACCATTGATGAAGTGGCGTTGATTAGTTTTTCCAATGAAAACAAGAACGCCATCTTCGATCCCGGTATTTTGCTCCATCAAAGGACTTAGTCCTTTATACCGGTTGTTTGTGGGACTTGTTTATCATGTAAGCCCCACCAAAAATTGACCATACCATGATATCCCTAAATGATCACATTTATGGGGATTCGAGTCGAGCTTTTGACTCGGTTATCAAAAACAAGGTGCCTCGTGGGGGAGACCCATGATTATCCATGTACATATTATTGCTTTCTAATGTAGTTTAATGTGAGGGGATTTGTCCCCTTCCAACCTTTGTTTCATGGTTGTTTGTGAATTGTGGTTTTTAGATCATGATCTTCACGATTGGAGCCTCTCGTGTTCGTTTTATGGGAGCACTCGATCGTTTGCTTTGGAGACATTTCTCAATACCCAAATGATATATCCTTTTATGTTCTAACCTTAGGTTTATAGCACACTTCATAAACGGCTATTACTTATTGGTTACACCCTTTCCATGCTAGATTAGGCATTCGACTACGTCTCTAGTATGGGGGTGTTTGCACCCCTAGACTCGAAACATTGAGGAAAATGTTTAACTTTAGTATGGGGGGTGAATAGATACTTGCCTTGCCAAACCTTCACGCTTTCCAAAGTTTATCATTTTGTTTATCGTTTTGTTGCAAAATAAGGCTAAAAATGGCCAAATTTTAAAATTTTTCTCATGTTTTATAAGTGTTTGAAGACACGAATGTAGGTTTTCCGATGGCAAGAATAAGAGTAATTTTTGACTCGACCGTGCGTGTTGAGCACTTAGCTTTGATTCCTTAACTACACATTAGGCTAAGTCTCTTAAATGAGGACGAGAAATGATAGAGTTAATTATAAGTTACTATGCTAAACGTAGAGTACTCGTATTCTTTCAAAAACTCATGTGTTCTCGTTGTTTGCTTATTCTCCCTTCGCTTGTAAATATTTTTTGCTTAATAAATATTGACTTAGCGGTTTAGTTAGGATTGTTGGGTTTCTAGTCTTTTCTAGTAGCTTCCGTGTAATTAAATTGGGAAGACATTAAGGTATCGCCAGCGTCACGGTTTTGAAGTATCGGCACCCGAATAATCGAAATCTTCACCCAATAATAAGATTTCAAGTGCTCACCTAAATCTAGCAAACAATTTGAAGCCCCACAAGGCCTAAAATCTATGCAAAATTGAAAGTGAATCGAGCCTTAATCTTCGAAGCTTTAAAGATCCAAAATTCGCTTTAGCGTGAGGATATACGTCTTTGGCTATTAAAACCACCGATGAGGCGGATAATAAAAGGCAAGGAAAGACCGAAGTCATAATAAAAGCTTCATGGCGAAGTTGAATAAAAGATGGAGGTAAACCAAAGATAATAAGGCCCTTCCGTTAGGGGGCGTATAAAAGTCTTGGTAATAAGTCTCATGTTCAAAACCGTTATAAAACTGTGTTTATCGATTCTTCTTGTCAACTTAATTTTTTAACATCGTTGTCTATTAGGAGGGGTTATTGATTTGATGGTTTTAGTTACACCGTTAGGACTCTATTTTTAGACCTAAATCTCTATTATCACATAATTCAATGATGTATCCTCGTGATCATTAAGACATAATAAAATATAAGAGATACAACTTAGGAATAATGGGAGAATAAGTACGTGATTAGGGCATATGAGTAGTGTTAGCATTACTAACTTATAATGACAATGATCTCGTTGCACGCTTGGCATGGAATTAAGGTAAAAATCGAGGACGACGAAATTATTTCTAACGAAGCATTCACGTGTTCTTATTCTATGAACCTAAACGTCCCATTTTGCGATGAAAATCATACATTATGTCTAAAACGCAAGTAGTAGTAATAGTAGTAGTGTAGCTAGTTTATCATTTCAATAAAGTGAATAAAATTGAATTTTGGAGATGCTTCGATACTTTATTCTAGCATTGTGTGAGGGCACGGCAATGGTTTAGTATGGGGGAGTGATGAGACTGCTTTTATACATGGTCTCATCGTCCAAAACGGGCTTAAAATGCATAAAATATCATTGAATATACCAAATAAATGCTCGTGTTTGTTACTTGTGTATTTTTAGGTACGGATATTGAGGAAATGGCAAAAGATCACAAGAATCAATCAAAAACGAACACGGGAAACGAAGCCGCACAATGAACCGGGCCCAAGTTTGGAATTTTGCAAAAAGACCCTTGAAGAATTGAAGATTGGCAACTTTAGTCCCTCATCTTTGAAGAACTTGTCACAAATGACCCTCCAAATGTCAATTGTACAAGAATGGTCCCTAAAGTTTGAAGATATTACAAGTCCAGTCCTTGAAGAATCCAAGAAGTACAAAAGGAGTCCTTGTTAAAAGTTGTGAAACATTTTGTGCCATTTTTGACAACTTGCCAAAAGTTGTCATGTGTAAATTAGGAGTTGATGCCAATTAATACAAAGTGAACAAGAATGAAAACATTGGGGGCCAAGTCTGCCAAACCAACAAGCGCACTCACCCAACCAGACTCTGCCACGTCACCATACCCACCCAAATACCCAAACCCTACACCCGACCTGCCCATAACCCAATACCCACCCAAGTTTATTTATTAAACTTGGTCAAAGACCAGTCAACACCCCCACTCATTTCCCACCAAAACACATTTTTTAAACTTAACCCCACCCAAAACGGATTAAACCCTCCCTAATCCCCCTTTAAACCCTAATAATCCCCAGTCACAATTAATCCTAAATCAAAGGGTTTTTACACCAATCACTCCAGATCCTAAATTTACCTTAATCTAAATCTATCCCACATCCCACATCACCACAAGACACACCCATGTGTCTTGTGGGACCCTCCCCTGCAACATCACTTTCGCCCAAAACCCTAACCCGACAAAGGGAACGGCTAGATTGGACTCCTTGGCCCCCAAGATCATTTCAACAGCTAGGATCATCACAAACATCACTCTCCACAGCTGGCTACAACAACAAGATCACATGGCACGAATTTTGACCATTTTCAGTCAAAACTTCAAGGGCTTTTTAGGAATTCCAGTTACTAGGGTTTAGTAGTTCTAGATAGTTCTGTTAAGTAGTATAAAAGGAGAATGTGGCATGTACATCTCCCTTGTTCCATATTTTACTCAAAATTGTAATCTTTTTAAATATTTATAAAGTTTGGTATTTGTGTGTGAAACAAGTGTAATTCCTTTTATGAGTTTTAAAATTGATATGTTTGTGAGTAATTAATCTGAGTTCCATTTCTCTTGTGTTAACACTTGGTGTGTTTAAGGTTTGTTAAAAATTTTCAAAAGGTTTCAAGTTAGTTCAAATTTCAGAAACCCAAAACTCCTTTGAAGTGAAAGTGGATAATGAGGGTTTGGATTTGTGAGTTTGAAGCTGTTTTTGAAACGTGTCAATTGGTTTCAAGGTTTGTGAAAAGGGTTTTAAGAAAGTTTCAAAAAAAATCAGAAGTGTTATATTATTTGCTTTGGTTTGTTCTTGTTTGATTGCAGGTTTGTTGAAGGAGCTTGTCCAAGGATCAGCTCAGGCCCCAGCCTGAAGGAGGTGACCTTGCTGTCACTGAGGGACTTGGATGTAAGTCCCTCAAGGTAAAAATCTTTTACCATTTTCATATTTTAGGTTTATGAGATTTGAGTGATTTTGCTTTGTTAAATGTTTTAGTGTTGTTTATGTGGTTTGATATTGCTTCATTAAGGTTATTATGCGTGCTGAGGTTGATTGAAATCCATTTGGTTAAGTTTTGATGTGATTTGCTTTGAAAAAAGTTAATATTCAGTTCTTAAGGGGTGTTTGGATTAGCATATAAAGTGAGCTTCTTTGGTTGATTTTGTGTTAAAACGTGTTAGAATCACTTCATAGGGTAGCAATAGGTTGCTGGTAGTTGTGCTTTCAGTTTGGAACAAGTTTTGAACCAATTTGCAAGCTAAAAAAGGGTCAATAGCATATAAAATCAGTAACTGCCTTGTCTTTATGAATTTTGAGAGATTTTGGCTTAATCTTTTGTTCATTGCTAGATTAAAGGTTGTTTGAGGTTTGAGTATTGCTGGTATGCCATTTACTTTGATTGTATGCAAGTTATGAAGTTTTGAAATTCATTTTTATGCATGTACTTTGGTCATTTTGTTCATCAATCAACACAAAGTTTTATCAGTAACTTTTTGTGTCATTTGGTGATTGATCTTGAGTGATTGCTTGTTGTTTTTTGTACTTTAATTGACTCCTTATACTCCAAAGAGTATAAGGGTGCCCCCTTTGTCCAACAATTCACCACAATCAACAAGAAACAAGCCCTCTTGGTTCAATATTCACAAGTGAAAGAACACACTTGTGTTCATCAGAAACATAAGCTCAATTGGGCACGTTTTCTTTTGTAATCTTGCTTTAATCTTGATAAACTTGAATTGTGTTTGTGTTTTAGTGATTAACAAGGTCTCTGGATTTGTGTTTTAAAAGTTTAAAAAATAAAAAAAAATAAAAGACCAAAAAGGACGTGGCCAGGACTCGAACCTGCGCCACTCCTCTCACAACACAACGTGCTAACCATCTGCGCCCTAGGGACTTTGACTGATAGGTTTTGTTTCAAATTATACTTAAGGTAGTTTTGTTTTGGCTTATCTTAATTAAGCCGTAGCTTATTTGGGCTTTTTCAGCTTATATAATTGTAAAACCCGTAAAAATAAGGTCATAATTTAATTCTATTTTCAATTATTTTAAAGTATTTTATAACGTTAAATAATATTATGTTTAACGGTTTAAGCTGAAACCGATATTAAATATTATATTTTAATATTTTGACGAGCAACGAGGACTACTATTGATCGCGATACTGACGGATGCCAAAAATTTTATATTTTATTATCGATAGTTTCGATATTTAATACTTTCGACGATATCGTTTCAATTACGTATCGAGTCGTTATATTATTATTTTTCGTGTGCGATTAAACTTTTAAAAAAGTACAATCTAACATTTTCAGGTAGTGAAATATTTTCTCGTATAATATTTTGAAACTTATTTTTGTGTTGGTTGACGAACTCACAATTTACGGATTTAAATCTGGGCTTACGTGCATAATTTAGCGTCCCTTACGACTAAACCGGAAACCTTAGGATTACGTATTTACGTTTTTGAACTCCGTTTTTGATGACAATTTTTATTGGATTCGTTTTGTGTCGTTGATTCATAATTTATAAAAACATTTTTCGTAAAACGACCCGAGGGCACGTAAATCGAGAAAACTAGAATCGAGGAATACCTGTAAATTAGTGAGGTGGGACAAAATACATTATCCCACCCCACTAGCTAACATGGGATGGCACACATGACACCACATCTAAGGATGTGGCATCATGTTAACTAACTAGCTACAAGTGTAAGCAAAGCTTACACCTTAAGCTACTCTTTTCCACTATCTAACACAAAACCATCAACTAACTTCACACATTCCATTTACTTACATGTAAACCAACACAAATCCTCTCAAAAACCTTCACCATTGCCATCCATAATTAAGCTACAAACACCCCTTTTGATCTTTTCTAGCCATGAAATACATGTTAACTAGCTCTATCATGGAGTTATCTTGAAGCCTTGATCATTTGGTGGCCATATTAACAACATTGGAGTTGATTTTCTTGTGTCCTAGGGCTGATTTCTCAACTATTGTTCTTGGTGTTTGATGATCTTGGAGTTACTTGTGGTCTTCATCAAGTTCTTGTCTTCCAAAAACAAGAAATACACTTGGTTGGTAAAGAAGATCATCCTCTCCATTTTCTCTTGTTATTTTTGTGAAGAACAAATGTATTTTCTTTATTTTGTATATGTATATGATGTATATATGATGATAAAAATGTTGTGTGGGGCTCAAGTGTTGATAAATATGCTTAAAAATGTTAATAACCATGAGAAATAAGGCTAAAATCATGATTATTTAGTTAGCTGTATAAAAACAGTATATAACTAAAACTTGAACTGATAAAATTGCATGGTATGATCCATTTACAGTAAGTACAAGATGTTATACACATGTGAGAGTTGTCCATGCAATGGAATCATTATAATGAGTGAGATATGATCAAAACAAAATAGGTGTGCTAATCTGAATAAGCTGTTTTGTAGGGACTGTTAAGCATAGATAAACTTAAAATGAGCAGTAGCTATAACTAGTTAAATGTAGCACATAATATGAAGATCATGCCACCCAAAAATGAGCTTCTAATTCATTGTAGAACTCTAGATATGATAAAAATGGTGAACATGAAAATAAAAATCAAATTTTGAGAATTAATGTTTATTATTATTATATAAGCACTCAAATTTTATTGTATAAAATGTAAAATAAAAACCCACTAACTTATGAAACTTATTTATATAAATATGTAAAAGGTTAATTAAATGGATAAATTATATAAATGGTAGTGGAATAATACTTATAAGTAATAAAAACTATAAACTTGATTTTTACGACTTTTTCGGCTATTACCGTAAAATTAACATTTTTCGCCAATTAAAACTTAGACGATCAAACCCGTCTAATGTAAAGTTTTTAAAAGTCATATACTGATATATAAGTAACTAATACAAGTAAAAACCGATAAAACCCGAACTATAGGACATACGGACATTAACGAGCTAACTAAGCATATTGGACTAATAATTGGACTAAATAAGTTAAACACTTATAAAAAGGACTTATTGGGCTTAACCAATTTGGGCCCAACATGGAAAGTATAGATACTGATAATATAGGTATAAAATGGATTAAAACAAGTTAAAGAACTTATACTAAGCTTATTGGACTTAAAATAGGTAAGTAGGTAAAACTAGTAAACTAGTAAAAAGTTACCAAAACGTAAACACTAAAATGTGTAAACAAGGATATATAAACCCACTTGATCATCATCATATGTACAAAACCATCATATGTATATTGTTATTTTGATAAAGGTTATTAGACAAGAGTCTAAGACCGATTATTATTTATATAGGTTTCCGTGACCGAAGCACGCCCGTAGCCGATAATCCGCCTTTCATTATCAACATGAGTCTATAGCCTCGCTTTATACTAGTTATTAAATGATTTTAAACCCGCGAGGGGGAATACATGTTTTATAAACTTAGAACACAAGATTTCAATGGTATGCTTTGTCCCTCTATGAATGGACCCGTGGTTGCATTTAAATTGCATTAAGTGATTGCCTTTGTTAAAACCTCAATTATGGACCGTTAATTAACCTATGATGGGTTAACCGCTAGTACAATTAATAGATCTATGGGGGAAGCCGCCCCGGTTCAGTTTTTGTGGACTTGTCATAGAAGCTTAGGCCCGACCTCCACACTGTTTGAGCATATTGTATTGAGAAGTCAGGTATACGGCAATGTACCAATAATCTGGAGGTAACCGATAATCAATAAATCTCTCGTCTTATTAGACTGATATGGGAGTGTCTAAGGGATCGGTTCCATGAGCTTATTGCAATTTATGCTATATACAATTATCATTGTTGATGCAAATTATTATTTGATGCTTATAAGCATGCCACAAACTTATAATCTTTGTTTGTGTTCAAATTGATTTCATAAACCTATAGATTCACTCGGCATTTTTGCTGATTGTTTTACTCACATGTATTTCAGGTAATCAAGAAGTGGAAGCTTGGAGGTCACGGGGAATGAAGTTGTGCACTGCTTTTGTTGTTCAAACTCTTTTATTTATTTATCGTTCCATTTTTAAAACAAACCAATATGTTGTTTTAACTTATCTTTTGGTAACGATTACTTAGGACTACGCTACTCTGACAAATGTTTTAGGAACGATAAATCTAAAACGTCTCTTTTCGAGTCGTTCTTTATAAATTATGTGTTGTTGTATCATTGTTTAGCACCCAAAGATGTATTCCGCTGTGTGTAAATTTGGGGGTGTTAGAGATTGGTACCAGAGCCATGAGTTATAGAGAACTAGGTCTTTATTTTAAAAAAAAAACCTAAACTATAACTGTCAGTTTTTATTTTTCAAAGAGTCATGTGCACAGGACTTCGCGTGACTTCAGGTTCAAGCTACTTCTGGGATTACCACTTTAGTATGCGTTATTATGTATACCTTATTGCCAAGTATTTATAAATAAATACTATGATCCATTTATGGATATATATTTATATCTAGGATCCCTTTAATCGATATATATATATATATTTATGTCGTTAAACGTTCCGATAAAAGTTTATCATTTATTAATGATTAACTTAAATAAAAACATTGAATTTTCAAGATCTTTCTGTATTTATTTTTGAAGTATTTAAATTGCTTTTATTGCAAATTTTATATTATGACCTTACATACCTCCATCTGCGCGCGTTACTTTTATTGCTTAACCCTTTGAGATATCTATATAGATATCCAAATCGTCTTCCGACTGTTTGTGTTTAGACGTCTTGAAACGTAATTTCTAGACCATTGTGTAGCTCAATGTGTCCTTGGAATAGACTAACCGCTATTTATTGACATTTATATGTATTGACTCCGAAATGTATTGTTCACTTATATCTCGGTAACGTCATCGTTATTTTATAAATCATCGTCTAGATTATGGCACTAGAATTGGAATACGATTTTACTTATATAAAATTGTATCATCTGTTTTTCATTAACCTTCTCGCTCCCGGAGTGTAGCATGTTAATGTTCCATTCTTTTCTTGTTATGTTTTGTGTTTTTGACAATCGTGGCACCAAGGAGATTTGCCTACATTGCATTTTGAAATCTAAATTACGAAGTCTTTCACCGTTTTGCTTCCTAAATTTCGTGTTGAATACCTTGAAGCATCTTATGTCATTTATTATACTATATTTTATTTGATGCTCATTATGAGATTTATTTTTCATTGTTGTAAAATCCACAAGAGATGTGTGTATATATATATATATATATTTTGAGCCGTTAAGTAGTGTCGAAAAATACACTTTATGCAGAAACTGTAGGGGCAGTATAAACAGGTCAAAACATAAAAGTAAAACCTGCGTTTTCAAAAAAAAATAGTCAAATCTGCACAGAACTTGCAGGGGTATTTTTGTCATTTATTATTGGGTTTCAGGTCTCGGGTAAAACTAGAAAGTCGTCTGAAACGTCGTTTTGCATCAAAATGCTTTAGACTCTGAGTCTTGGAGATGTCGTTTATCGGGTCAATTAATCGGCTCATATTTAAAAGTTAAATTTGATAGAAAATTCGAAACATAGGTTTTAAATGTTTCTAAGCTGTTTTGACTTCATTTGAGATCGTAAAATTTTAACAAATATTATTTTACAACTAACGAATACACATGTGGATTGTTTTATTCTTTTCATATATATGACTCATTTATCATTCGATGTTATTTTATTTTCGTTTTCTTCTAACCTTCCACTGATTTGAGTTGAGTTTTGAAGTTTTGCCTTCACATTCTTCGTTGACATTCTTATCGCGTATGTCATGACGTTTTCGTCTAAACCTTATAACCCTTTGAAAACTTAACAACTTGTAACCATTTCATTGGTTGTTTTATGAGCTACTATTTGCCACTTTTTGCAAAACCTTGACTACTTTATACGTTGTCATAATGTCATATTATAAATAAATCTGATATTGTTTTACGATTATTTTCACCAATTGTTTTTACTTTGGTCTTATAAAATACTTTTTGTAACATTAAAAGTTGCTTATTTAGTATCTCACAAATTACTTGTATCCTATAAAATTATAAACTATTTTTAAATTCCATTTTACAAATGGAATGGTTTATATAAACATAAGAAACGTAATACTTTTTGACGAAATGAAGCACTGCATTGCTAGCCCTAAATTATACATGGCCTGATCACCTATGTCTAATTTAGAAGGAGCCATGCTAGGCTGAATAGTAGTCACCTTAAAAATCTTGATAATAATCACTTTTTACTTGTATTTATGATAAAGATAAATAAAATGAAATAAAGTGAAAATAAGTTTTAAAAACCTTTATATTTCATGCAAGTAGCGCAATTTCTATGCATCCGCATATGTTTTCTTACCTTTTCTTGAACGAATTACGCGCTTACGAATACGTTTTTACTCGACAATCGTTTTTCCACTTGTTACTTCATTTTGTCTTATAACTGATTTCTTTTGACCGTTCGTCTAATTATTGACTGTTGATAAATGACTTGAAAGTCTCAATGTTTTATCCTTCCTTCTCGTCCAATCTTCTTTATACGACTGGGTAGATCTTTGGAATGTCTCCGCACGTGAATAATGAATTATCACTAGAGTGATTTCTGTCTATCCGGGATGACGTCCGTCACTCTCATTTGTCTCGAAATCCACTCTTGTGAACCGTGCTTTAACTTCTCTCTTTAAACACTAACATCGTTCATTTGATTTGTTTTAATTACAAGTGATTATTAGGAATTTTATTTTATTAAAACTTTTTTATGGATTTTATTCCCGATCATGTATCGACCACCGCTAAGTTAACGAGCTGATATTGGTGAACCATCAACCGCACTAACAAAATTGACAAATTGTTTAATCTTTTATTTCTTATCGTCTTACCATCAACGCCTTTATTTTATTATTCTCTTTAAGAATTCATACGACATTTGCTTCGTTCTCTTTTGTACCATTGATTTCGTACTAATTGTTGACTATTATTTCCATTCGTATTCGTTTGTTATCTTTCACATTTTGTATCACCCCATTTTGATATATGGAATGTCACGGGTAATTATGGCGTGTCATCAAAGCATGCAAGGTAATATGTAGTAAAACATACATGACCATAGGGAAAACCGGAATCAAACATCGGTTCCCAAACATAAGCCCAAAACATAATAAAGTAAATGAATTGAATGAAAGACTAAACAAGCACAAATATATGAAGGAAACAGGAAAAGAAGTCTATGGCAGCTTCCATCCTATGCATGTCCTCCATATGCTCGAGTCTTGGGTACCTGCCGTTTTGGGACATGGAAAGGAAAGTAACGGCTGAGCAAAACGCTCAGTGCACGGATATACAATATAGCATGGAATAGGATAAGCATGTAACATATAACAGCGAAAGACTAAGTTCTGAGTAGACTGGTTAAGTATCGAGAAAACTGGTTTTATAGTTTGAAAAGCCTTATGTTTATCTTATGAAAACTGTTTTAACATAAATATACCATAGCCCATATAGGTCATGAAAAGGTCACGTGCATGAATACTTGGAGGGGTGACCTCATCATGCTGATTAGAGGGGATGCCTCTAATTAATATACTGGTTTGGGTAGGAGGGATCAACTCCTTGTGAAGGATGCAAGGCACACACCACATTCACCATGATATACTGAATAAAACATGTAACTAGGATGCACCCATACGCCCCACCTGATATAATAATATGGCCAAAACTAAAAAGGGACGCCACGAGCAATCACTCCACCGTGGGGAAGTCATAACATTGGTGCCTCCAATGTTATGGTTATGGTACCTCCATAACTAGGTGAAACTGGTCATGCTTGTATATGGCTATAGATTATGCTAATTAAACATAAGCAGTTCAAAACAATAAAACAAATACTGGGGAA
Source organism: Glebionis coronaria (assembly GCA_025667525.1). Classification (NCBI taxonomy): domain Eukaryota; kingdom Viridiplantae; phylum Streptophyta; class Magnoliopsida; order Asterales; family Asteraceae; genus Glebionis; species Glebionis coronaria. The sequence goes on from JANFOE010001024.1 coordinate 208,356, forward strand.
AACAGTTGGCTGCATACGGGGAAATCCTAATAAGGAAAGATTGTCCATACTGAAAGGACGGGAATCCGTACCTCAAGTCCAGTGAATGAACGGAAGAAAGACTCCTACTTCTGGATCACTAACGCTACATGAATACACACGTGTATAAGTATCGATTCACTGATTACGTACTGGGTTTTATGTCTCGTCTTAGCTTACTTTGTATGTTTTAGATCATGGTTTACTGTTTAATGCCTTAAACTGTGTTTATCTTGTATTCTTATTAATCTGTTTAAGTATTACTGGTATTTCATGTATTATTATACTTACTGTGTTATAATAAGTAACTTTCCAAAAATAGCAGGTTTCCAAAAATAGAAAGTTTCCAAAAATAGAAAGTTTCCAAAAATAGAAAGTTTCCAAAAATAGAAAGTTACCAAAAATAGAAAGTTTTCAAAAAAATAGAAAGTTTCCAAAAATAGAAAGTTTCCAAAAATAGAAAGTTTCCTAAAATAGAATTTACTGCTAAAAATAGATTAGTTTCTAAAAATAGATCAGCTGCCTTAATTAAATAAGTTTCCATATATAGAAGGTTTCCATGATTAGATTAGCTGCCTGAAATAGATAAATTTCCATATATAGAAGGTTTCCATTAATAGATTAGTTGCCTTATTTAATTAAGTTTCTATAAATAGAAGTTTCCATATTTAGAATTAAGCTGGTTACATAAGCTAACATATAAGTCTACGTGTTTATAAGCTTATTTCTTAAGTCATATGATATAGTATATAGTTTAATTATTATTTCATGTATTTTAATTAAACTATAGGTTAAGCATTTTAATTAAAATATAACATGTTTAATTAAAATGAAATAAGATACTTAGGTTAAAATGTGTATTATTATTATTAATAATATAACCTAAGTCATGTCTAAATTAATTAATTATAGGCATGTTTTAAATAATTAATTAATTATAACTTATAACATAAAATACTTAGGTTAAATTAATATCATGCTAAATTAATAATTAGAATAACCTAAGTCATGATTTAATTAATATCTCATGTTATTAATTAATTTATATCCTAAGTTCATAATTCATAAAAATTAACATGTATCATAGATCATGATTTAACCAACGAACCATGAATCAGGCATGAACTCGACACCGTACCTCGAGCCTAACTCGGGGTACGTGTGCCCCCTTGCTGCCATGGGTCCCACAAGCACCAACCAAGACCAAAAATGGTCTTGGTGGTGGCGGCAATAAGCAAACCAAACCCCCCCTCGGGTTTGTTTTGCTAGGCGGCTAAAACAAACACCCTTTTTATATCATTCTTTGATTTTAATTTACCCTAAAACATGTTAGATCAATGTTTAATTATCATGTTTTAATAAGAATAATAATAACATGTTCATGAAAATAATCAAAGATTAAAAAGAATTAAAAAGAAGGGTTTAGAATGATATACCAATACGTAGCTTGAAAGGGGATGAACAACCACGGTTTCTAGCACTTGTTTTTAAATGTCAAAAATCAACAACAACCTCCTATGGTGTTGATATAGGTGGCGGCACAAAAAGAAACCAAGGAGGAGGAGAGAAAACTCTTTTAGGGTTTTTATGTTTATTTTCTTGAAAAGTGAAATGAAAAGAAAAGTTACCATAACCCCCCCTTTCATGTAAAAGTCAATGGGCTAAGCCCATTTCTTGGTTATTGTGCCGTGGGTATGGGGGCCCCACATGGGGTACCCGTACCTTTCTCGTGTCCCGATGTTTCGTGTTCGTTCGTGGTTAAACGTGTTCGTGTTTAAAGTGTTTCTGTTTCTTTTATCATGTCGTTAATCGTAAACTTTACGCTCGTAATTATATTATATGTATTTACGTAATTATTCTAGTTCGTATTTTAAACGGTGATCATGATTTAATTATGTTCACGTGACATATTTATTAACTATTTCTCATGAGTTCGTACGTAATCGATACTTATCATGTCCTACACGTATGCACTTGCTTGATTATTAGCACATGAATGTGATCAATACTAAATAAGGTAAGTTTTAATCTAGGACGTACGATCTTAAGGGCACTGTTCATGGTAAAAGCATGCGGGTTTTACAATTCTTCCCCCCTAAAAAGAATAATTCGTCCCCGAATTATAGATAAAGTAAACTGGAAAGAAGTAACATACCCGAATCAAACTGGAAAGGTATGAAAAATAACGGAAATAAAAGTGACATGGTAGAAGGGAACGTGGAACGTGACATGTCTTGAAAAGACATGGAACGTGACGTGACTGAAAGGACATATCTAATCGATAAAAGAAAAATGGATAAGAAGTCCGGATGAACTTGTCCGTTTCCAAGTGGCCTCCCTCTTGGAACTGTTCCTTCAGAAGATCCTGACACTAATGATAAATCTTGGTCCTCCTGACCTTGACTTGGAATACGAAGAAATTCTTTGTTATCAACGGAAGGTAGATCCCCTAAATTCGATCGAGGAAAATAAGAGTTAACGTGCAAGGGTAGCTGAAACGTTACGATGCAAGACAATCTGACTTAACTGATAATTAGAAACGATGCGCGAGACATAAAGAAACGTAGTACGTGAAAAATTTTGAACATGATACGTGAAAAATTTTGAACGTGCTACGTGGAGATATGGCAAGTGTAGTATGAGTAAACATATCGCGATACATGATACGTGTAACATATTTTGATCATGATATGAGGAACGTGGAATGAACATGACATGTGAGACATATCGTGATCATAGAATATAATGGCGGTAACGCCAAACGCTACAAGGTGAGACGTGGAATATGACGTGAAACGTCTATCTGATGATGGAGAGTTATACTAAACTTGGGTCTGGTCTCACAAGTTCTTGCTAACTTCCCAGAATGAGAAAAGAAATGAACGTAAAATCGTAAGCCAAAATACGATCATGAACGTGAATAGTGTCATGAACGTGCACTACTACACAAAATGCTAAAGAGACCCCCTTAAAAAGACTGGTTATGAAAAAACATGTCTCTATGACCAAAAATGGTGGGAAAGGAATGCATAGAAACTGGTTTTCTTGAAAAAAACCAGTCTCCATAATGTGAATTCTAAAGAAACCGGATTTTAAGATACAACCAGTCTTTTTTATAAAAGTAAAGACACTGGTTTTTACGTAACAACATGTTTCTATGTGTTTGTTTTATGTACACCATTTTTTATAAAAAAAACCAGTGTTTTTACACATTTTAAGACATTGGTTTTTATAAAACCAGTCTTGTTTTATTTTAATAGATTGTGGTTAACTTTTTTTAAACTTATAATCATAAGGACTAAATGGTACATACTTGTTTTTATAACATATTACGTTGTTAGACTTTATAAATTATATATGTGAATAAAGTATAAGGACCATTAATCCATTTACGCTATATGAGTCCATAGGGTATCGTTGTACACGATAAGAGTCGATATGGTATCGGTGTACATGACAGGATTTGATAGGGTATAGTCGTACACAATATTAGTTGATTGGGTATCGTTGTACATAATATGAGTTGATAGAGTATCAGTCTACACTATATGAGTCCACAGGGTATCGTTGTACACAATAGGATTTGATAGGGTGTCGTTGTACACGTAATGGTTATGAGTTTAAGGTTATGATTACTAATTTATTTTTATTAAATTTTTAAATAATATAATATTAATAATAATAATATTTGTTAATATTTATTTATTTATTTTAATTATTATTATAATAATAATATACTACTAATATAAACACTATTATTTCGTTAATAATAATAATTTTATTATAAATAATTATTTTTATTTTTTTAATAATACTTATTTTATTAAAACTAATAATTTTTTTATAGTTATTATATTAATAAGTTATAATATTTTAATAATTTAATAATAATTGTTACTAATAATAATTTAATTAATAGTAACTTTTTTATTTGTGTGATATTAATTTTCGATTAAAGTAAAAAAGTTTTGTTGAGTAAATAATCTCCCTCTAACTTTTCGCAAACCCACCTAAACATTTTCCAAAAAATAAATTAACCATCTACAGTTTTCTCATATCCTCAAAACCCTAAAAAAACACTCCCAATCTCCGGTGAACCTCAAAGCCCACGCATCTCAATCTCAAATCAACATCCCTAAACACATTTTCATCCATCACCCCCCTTCATAAAACCTTAACTCCCAAACACGGTCTGAAACCCCCATTGACCCATCTTCAAATCACTCATGATGTTGCTGAAACTGAAGAAGTTGGGGGGAAGTGGTGGAAGTCAAAGTCAGTGTGGAGGATGTTGAACTGAAGAAGGGGCAAAGTGGATGAGGATCGTTTAAGCCTCCGCTTCGCCTTTTGCCCATTTACAGAACAAGAAGAATGCTATTATGGCGGTTTCTGAGAGTTTGGGCTATTCGAGCTCGTATGACGCCAAGTGGTAATTCATTTGTTACATTGTGTTTAATGCTTTGGTTTTGGGCGTATTTGAGTTCCTGTCATGTCATATCACTTCCATATAATCCCGAAAAAGCGAGCTGAGAACTAATAAAATAAGCTTATAAGATGAAATAAATGTCTCTTAAGTTGTGGTTTTATTAAATCTACACGCGGTTGCTGTGGAATATTTTCATATTGATGTTCTTGATAAACTGATAATGGTGAAAGAGGTAGTGATGACGTTTTCGTTAGACAGCGTCTTCTTGAAGATTTAAATATTGTCACGGGGTTGTCCTTGGTAATATGGCGTAGGTCTTTAAGGTTCAAGTCTAGGTTTATCCGTTTAGCTAAGTCTTAGATTAAAAATGGGGTTTTCAGCTGTTAGATCAGTAACCTGCACTAGAAACAAGAGCATTTCTTGAAGAAGAATAAAACCAGCATTAGTGGCAAAAAATTATAACTGGCTCGCATAATAAAAAAAATTAAAAAAAAACATCAAAGACATCAAAGCCATCGGTCAACTAACTTTATATGATGGGCTTCTTCATCTTTTTCCCCAAATATATATAACGTAAAAAAAATTAAAAAAAAAACATCGAAAAGTGAATCATGTTGGAAAAGATCGGGTTCCCATCAAAGCCATCGTTAAGAGGAAACAATTGGGTGGTCGATGCTACTCATTGTCAAGGATGTTCTAACTCCTTCACTTTCATCAATCGCAAAGTAGGTTTCTTTCTTTCTTTCTTTGTCTTGTTTTTAAAAGTCAACTGGTTATCATCCTAGTATTTTGTATTATCATCATGAATTCATGATCATCAGTAGTAACATTAGTTAAGATTTATTTGACTTTTTAATACTCAATTTGGTTAATGCTACGTAGTTATTATGAGATCAGGAAAGCAAATTTAGATAGAGGTGTTTATACTTTATTATATGAGTCGTATAAGCGGTTTACGTTCGTTGATGATAGAGTGTTGGGAAATATGTGTAATCCCACATTAGTTAATACTTAGATTGAAAATAAGATGTTTGATTAGTAGCAGTTATTAGATCACCAAATTTAAAGGATGGTATTCCGGCAGTTGCGGACAAAAGAACTAGGATCCGGATAAAAAATCAAGTATCGTAACTTAAAAATGGAGGATTTTAGGTTTTAGAGTGTTACATGTTCGACTTCAGTGTGTGAATCTCGTCTTTTTAGTAACATAAGTCCGCCCCTAGTATCGCCTTCCTAAGTAAACATATGCGGTTTTCCCTGTCCAGATTCTTTCTTAGTCTGCTGACATGTACAAACTTTGCAGACCGAGTTTTTTTTATAAAGCACAACCGCTTTACCTTGACTTAATTACTATTCTTGGGACTTAAATATTTTTCTTAAAAATTTGATTGTTGTCCTTTTTTCATTATCTTTCATGCGTTTCCAGGCTCGGAGATTATCAATGCTGATCTTGGACAATTTTTGCACTTATCGACCACAGTACTATCTTCACTAGCTCATTTCCCGTGTAATACACGGGTTGTACAATTAATTTCTGAAAAAATGATACCTTCTAGAGTCGCCCTTGGTAAAAAATAAATTCATCATAGAAAGCAACACGTTAAAGATAATCATAGAAAAGGCATACTAAAATACGTGTGCTACCACCTCTATTTCGATTTATAAGAGCATTTTCGATACAAATATTCGTAATGATTTTCTCAAAGACATAAGCTTATACTATTACAAAAGACTATTTAAATACAAAAAATAACTTACACACTCCGAGACCATTATCTTCATGATAGAATAAGTTTGACGTAAGTTAGTAAATATTGTGACCATGACTTGAAGATTGTTACAGAAGCTTGAATGTCATTATTTCAGCAACATGCTTTATCTCCGTCATATTGTCCATCTTCATATGTTGGGAGAGATTTAAATGACAAAAGTTAACCATATGCCTAAAACTACATGATTTTGTTATGAATAACGAATTTATCTAAAATATGAAGCTATTATATCAACTTCTGCTATTATATCATCTTCTGGTTCAGGTCTGTTGGAAACAACCTAATCAAGAAAAAAAAAAGTATAGAAGTTGTAGTAACATACCTTGCCATGGGTATTTGCAATAACATACCTTGACACCAACAAACTATTACATGTGTTATCTTTTAACCCATACCAGTAAATTACCCATTTTGACCCACACCATTTTTGAACTTTCACTCAACCTCACCTAAAGATTATGACGGCTCTTGGATTCAAATTTATTTGATGCAAAGATGCCATAGGAGAAGAGCTTAATTAATCGTCTAAACATCGTTTACGGATAGTTTTTTTTAAACGCAACTTGTAAGCACCATTAAATGACCGTCAAGGGTTGTTTAAAAAATGATTTACAGTTCTTAAATGTTCTTATCGTGAAAGATCTTCAAAGTTGCCTCTGACATTCTTAGACCTCTTAACAGTAAATCACCAATTGCCTTAACCGCTATGTTCATGTTTTGCATATCAAGGTAAGTGTTTAAGTTCAAGTTTTAATAATAGTAGTTTCAATCATGTGTTAATTTTTTAAAAGCTTACCTGGTCTTGCAGACAAATGGTCTAGAGTCAACCCTACTGCACCTATTCCGACCTGCACCAAAACTATCCATTATGACCCAGTTGTTATAGGGAGTAAAACTACAATTTAGACCATTTACCAAAATCTATTATTGCATTAGATTTGTCAATAACAGTGTTGGATCAGGTTCCAGATACATTTTGAACCATATTTTTTTCAAGTTCTGCCCTCTTCCACGCCCAGTAAAGTTTCTACAATCTGCTAAAAACCATGATCACTTGTTATGAGTATAAACTGGTTTAGTAGCAGTTGTTTCAGGAACTAATCAAATATGTGTGAAACTGGTTTAAAAAGCTACCCCTTATAACAAAGTTAAAATGGAATGGTGAACACTGAACACTCTTGCTTCTAACCATTTTATATAGTTTTAGGCACCAATATTTAACACGTAGAATTTCTTGGGAACCTCAAAAACTGTAAATTAAAACACACAAACCATAACCAATCTTAGACATAACTTTGAGGTTTAAACAACCATAAAAGTCAAGAAAGTTGTAAGCTCCATATATATTTTAAGCTAAAACCATTAACAAGTAAGAAATAACAAAATTGAAATCTTACATCATGATCATAAGTAGATTGATCGAAGTTATTTCCTCTCGAAGGTTGCATTCTGAATAAGAAAAACAAAAGAAACAAACACTTGAGAAAACCCCCTGCATAATTTGCGTTATCGAAAAAAATTTGTCCTAACCTAAATCCACAACAAATCTAAGAAAGGTATTAAAGGAAAAAGAAAAGATACCAACAGCTTGAAAGATTGATCGGTGAAAAATCTATAGACGTGCTTTGATTGTAGTATCTGTTTATTACAGAGTATAAAAGAATGAAGAAAACGTAGCAGCTAGCATGATTTTGAATTTGAATTCTCGTAAGAAGAGAAAGTGAAAAAGCAAAAGAAAAAGTGCCTGCAAAATTTTTACGTTCACTTGCATTTTTGAAATGTTTGTTGAGAGTTCCAAGAGAAAAAGGAAAAAATTACGTATTTGCAATTTTGCATAGCATAATTAGCATAAATAATAGTAAAAAAAAGTAAATGGAAATACATTATGGTGACATCATATTTTGTTGAATTAACAGCTTCAGAAAATGACACCTTGACAAAAGTACAAAAACATGACATCAACCAAAACTCTATTTTAATAGAATATATAGATTATTAGTGGTACATTTGGAGGATCGATCATGTTTTTGAATGGGTAAAAAAGGAACAGGTCAACCTGTTATACTTAATTATATCAGATGGTTCGCCTTTGTGGTTTACCCCATCCTTGATCTTTGCTTCTATGGGACAAGCATTCAGCACTCTGTTACTTTCTATATAATGTTCTGACCTCTTTGTTTATTTTGCAGACCAAAGTGATGAACTGAAGAATCAAAAACAATTCGTTGATGTACCCGCTGACCACATCAGGAAGACTAATGAATAGTAGTGGTTTAAAGCATGCACCAAGGTAAAACATAGAATTAAATCTTGCATTGAATTCTAGACAGCGAGCTATCATGTAGGGGCGTACTGATAAGAAGCTCACACAGGCTCAACTTGCTCAGGAGGAAGAGAATGCCATATATATTAGGTCTTTTGTGTTCGGAACTTTTTTCATAATATGTTGCACCCTCAAACTCTTCTTTGTAATTTCTAAAGATGATAATAAAGTAAGCAAACTGTTAGACCTAACTCCTTTCAGGGATGATTCGCGTATTAAGGTTCCTTTAATCAGGCTATGACGATTGGACTCTTTTAGAAATCCCATAGAAGCTTACATGGTAAATTATGTTGAGATGGTTAAAGAGGTGATAGTGTCATTAGTTTGCTTGATATATTTTTTCAGTTATATTATAATTTTAGGAAGTTGCCTATGTGGCTATGTGCTGGTTTGGTTTTGTGCTCTGTCCTTATTGCTGAACAGTGCATCATGAAAACATTCAATGTTAACAAGCTAACAAAAGCTGCTCAAATGGTTTTAGGTGTTGTCAAATTATGAGACGTAATGAGAAGGATAATTTGACCGGTGCTCAGATATTCTACCCGTGTATGTAGTATGCAGATGTATTATGAGACGATTATTTTTTTTACTGCTATTCACGTCATTTTCATTTTTTGATTTTTGGGCTGACTTTCTTTTTTAGGAATTGCGGCAATGGAGTTGATGGCGATATTGTTGTTCTAATATATGTCAACACGGGCAATAAGAACCGAAAACTAATATGCAATCGTTGCTGCAGAAAGGGGCATGTTTGCTGATCCAAGAGACTGAGGTAAATATTATCTTAACAAAACATGCTTTTAACAACTTTTAACAAGTTTAGCATCTTTTATTTTAGAGGGAACAAGGAAGACCTTCTATACTATCTCAAGGACACCATGGGGGTTGATAACGATGGTATACATGTATATAAATAAACCTTCAAAAAGAGGCTGCTATAATTATGGGGGTTGATATGGACTTCTGCTTCTTGACGCTTTTGTGGCTTATATTATGAGTTCCTGAAACTAATTCTACAAGTAGGTACTTTAAGAATCAACATGCTTCCAACGCTAGAAAAAAATAAATTGTACTCATTTTTAAGGTAAATGTTTCATGTTACTTTGCATTCCAGAGTCAAAAAGAGGTCAGGTTTGTGTAAGGTGAAGGCATCACTTGTAGATGCTAACAGTTGATCACTGACCTAAATGAAAAGGTACACGATTCTCAAACTTTGAAATCTCTTATCCTTATTACACTACTCACTTTAAATCTATTTTTCTTCTTTACTTTGGTTGTTTGTAATTTCTGAGAAACTATCGAAAGAAATACTAATATTTATCCTTATTCAGCGCAAGTATATAATTAGTTCCTACGTTCAACGTGGTGCGTAATTTCTGTTATAGTTATAAGCCACACTATTTAAATAATGGCAAGATCAATATGTCATGTCTACATTTAGTTTGGTTGGTAACATAACACACTTTGATGTCTATATTTTGTATGATGTCGGTCCCTTAAATGAATTGCTAAATGATCAATGTCCAAAACACGGGCTTGAGCTTTAGGTTTGATATGCCTTACATAACTTTATTAGGCCCAAAGGTAATGGCTGACGATATCCTGGGGCTAATTTTCCAAAATTAAAAGTACCTTGCATATATTGTTCAGTAAGCTGCAGGGACCTAGACCTTTCACAAGCAATTATATAGTACTTTCGCTAGCTGTTTTTAGTTTTTGTGTGTTATAAATGCTTGTGAATTTTCTTTGGTTGTAGGAGTTGAGGAAAACAGTTTATTTTCACTATTTTCATTTTTTGTTTATAACAAGTTCTTACATTTTATAACCCATCAGTAGGTGTGTTTGGAGAATGGGTATGATACTTTGGAGTTGCTTATTTAGATCTACATTGTAAATTAACTCAACTTCATTTGTAAGTTTGTGGGTTGAATGGGTCACTTTTGCCATAGTGTTTCTGACTTTCTCCATATTGTGAATTTCATTGCCAATAATGAAATAGAAACACCCTCATATATATTATAGATTAAAGATTAATACACATGCATTGTGCTTTTGAAGTTATCTCTAATTACAATGCTTTGATCTCCACCCGAAAACCCGCGGGTCTATAGTCTCGTTTGTATATATATTGTTTTCTAGCTGTGTAATGACATATCATTTTGGTTTTACACTTGACAGGAGGCAAAGAAGACTGGTGTCTTGCGTCTAGCAAAATCTGAGCTGGAAAGAAGTTAGAGGATCTCACGTGGTGCTTGCTACTTGAGAAAAAAACAAATTTGATTCGAAATATGTATTTGACAATTTTAATCCTTCCAATAAAGTTGTCTTTATTTACATACATTTGTTGTTTATGACAATTCAAGTCCTTTAATTTCGTTTTTTTATAGAATTCTTATATTTACATTATTTCATTGTAGAGGGTTAAATTTGTAAAATTTGGAATTTAATAAAAATTCCAAATTTTTTTTTAAAAAAAAATTAATTAAAAAGAGACTGGTTTTTAGAAAAAAACACATTTTTCTACTCCATAAAAAGACTGGTTAGATGCTCTTAAAAAGACTGCTTTCTGGAGATTAGTATGGAGACCAATCTCTAAAGAGACTTGTTTTTATGAAGATAACCAGTGTCGATTCTTTTAATAGAGACTAGTTTAAAAACCAGTCTCTTTATGTTTCGAGCAAGGAGATCCTCCACATAGAGACGTCCTACAAAACCAGTCTCCATTGTCTTTTTGGACCACTCTCCATGGACTTTTTTGTAGTAGTGGTGAGCGCGAAAGCAAGTCGTGGAATTAGAATGAAGACGCGAAGTAAGTTAGGAGTACAATTACGAATCTTTGTCTGACCCGATAGCTGAGGGATTGCCAAGTGATCGGATGAGCCTTGGTTGGAACATGTTCGTTCAATCTGTTGGTTCTGAAATCCTTGCGGATGTAAGGATTTTGCAGACTTGATCAAACTGTTAGCAATAACCCAGTTAGCATCATGCTTCTTCTGAGTTTGCTGAAATCTGGTAACCAAAATTCGTGGGATCTTGTCCCATTTCAATTCACAAATTCAGATGATGAAAACATCCCAGTTTGTTGGTGTCCTATCTTAACCTGTTGGTATGTCAGGTACCTAGATATGAACGTAACTGTATCTTGCTTCGTAGAACTTGATACATAGGAGTTTGCGAAACTCTGAGTCTCTGAATCTAGACTTCTCCTAGCGTAGGATTTTCTAAAACACCTAATGTAGTGTAGGGTTCTCTCCTTTACGCATAAGCTGAGTCATGGTAAGACTAACCATAGAAATCCATGTGATCCAGCGTGTCACTGTAATCAAACAGAATTGATATTGGAAAAATTTCCAGGGTGAAATTTCTCTTGTCATAGAATTTGCAACATAGTGCAGATATGGTCTTCCTGTTCTTCTCTAGGCTTAGAAGAAATTAGGTTATCCTCAATGAAAACGCTGATGAATTTGTTTAGGAGTTCATGGAAACTCAATTTATTAAGTCCATAATGCGGTTGGAGCATTCATGAGACTAATTCAAAATCATAAATTTAGCATGACCGAGTCGTGTACGAATAGCAGTCATGGACATGTCCTGCTTTTTCACTCGTCACTGTTGGCAGCATGATCGTGAGTTCGATCTTGGAAAAGTGATTAACACCATACGGTTGATTGGACATGTTGTCAATATGTGGAGGAGAATAACGGTCATGAATGGTGATTTATTTAAGTCGACGATAGTCGACACATAATCTCATGGTACCATCGTTCTCCTTGAAGGTTCTTCTGAAGTGTAAGGAACAATTTTGGAATAATCTGTTGGTTATGCGTAAAAGGACCTTAGTAGTCGTGTGTTACTGACAGCTAGAAAATTTTTGCAATATGGCTAACAAAGCACGTGCTTGAAAAGCATAGATAATTTGTGCAGATTTTCCTGATGGAAAATCAAGCTGAATGTATTCAGGAGCCTGAACATTACTGTACATAATTTATGAATCATAACATGGTGTGGTGTTCATAGTACATAATTAGGATAAAATTCATCTCGTGTCTGTCCGAGGAAAATGCGTTAGCAGCTTGGATCTTATCATTAAGCTGAAGGAAAACCTTCGTATGCGTGGGAATACGAAAGGCGTCCTTCATGGTTATGAATATATGAACTATGGTGAAAGAAATGAAAGTGACATCGGCAACGTGACAGTTCTCACTGATGCGCCGATAATGGTATTGAAATTCTTGTGGCCTGATTAATACATGGCACAACAACATAGATATACCCTTGGAGGGTACCCTGAATTTCTTAGAAATGTTCCATAATTAGACGTGAGTCATGTGTCTTGACTCGTGTCTTAAGAAATGTAAGCGTGACATATGTCTTGACTGGTATCTTGACATGTGTCCTTAGAAAGTATACGTGAGACATGTGTCTTGACTGATGTCTTGACATGTGTCTCGAGATGTGAAACAATTAGAACTACAATTATTAGGTTAATATGCCAGAATTGGCGGATCGGTTGGACTACTGATCATTTGTATGTCTGATCACGTCCGTGGCCGGAGCCTCGGTTGCGATTTCTAGGATAGTTGCTGTCATAGTAGTGGTTACTATCATCTTGTCTGTCGGTTCCCTGACGGTCATTCTCATGACCGTGACTCATGTAACTATTTAGCTGAGTGGCCGGCTGGTACTGGTTTGCACTCATATGGCTGAAATGACAGCCGAACGACGTGTGACATGTAACTATGAATTTGGGACAATGATTGATGGGAATTGTCTGATGGTGAAGCATCTTCTCGTCCAATTGCTTTGCTCCGACGCCTTTGTCTTCGTCTTTTAGGATCTCCAGGTTGTGAACAGCATCAGCATCAGCATCTCGTAGCGTCTCCCAACATCAGCAGCATCAACCTTCAGTAACATCTCCAAGCTATGAGCGGCATCGACAACCTTGTAGAATATCAGCAAGTGAACATGCGCCTGAGATGATTTAGAATCGACTAGCGAATACTCGTGAAGTATTGCAAGTGGAATACACATGGATTAAGGTACATGTAATACACATGAAATACGGTACGTGGAGTACACATGGAATGCACATGAAATGATTGGTATGGGCTCGATCATTTGTCATGATTTAAGGAAAGTAAACTGGTTAAACGGTTAGAAAAACCATCATGATAACCTGGCAGTATTAGCATAGACATCATTCTGGTTGCATAGAGAAACGCTAAAGTGTGGTTACACAAAATTCAACGATGATTTGCCTGACAGCATGATCAATGGAAACCAACCATGACTATCATGAAAGCATGATTCAAGAAATCTAACAATGTCTTGCAGGACAACGTAAATAACAAAAGAGGCGTGAAACATAATCAACATGAAGACGGAATTATCATGAGGAAACATTAAACCATCTATTACGAAGAAGTGTATAACATAATCAGCATGAAACTGAAGTTAACCATGACAGTATGAAGGCATACTTGACATAAAAACATAATAACTTATGATGGGACATGAAAAAATTTTTTATGCCAATTTAAATCATGAGAAAAATTTTATGCAAGAAAAACAGTGCATGAATGCGTAATGTAGTTTATAAAACCTTTATATGTGCGAGGGAACGCCTATGGGTCGGTTCCAAAACAAAAGACATGGCGAGGGGACGCCTATGGGTCGGTCCCAAAGTTAAAAGTTTCGATAAAAGCACATGCGACTAAATAGGGCCAGTCCTGTACCAATCATTACTTAGTCAAAATTCCTGTGACAGATGACATATGATATAAATGCATGAATGCATGAAACATAATAATTAAAAGTCATTGTCAAAACTTAACAGAAAAAAATTTTTATGTGAAAATTATGAACTACTGGGGTCAGTCCACATCGTCACAGTTCACTAGGAACATCATGCATAGACAATGACACATAACTAAGTATGGATGACGGTTGTTCATTCCATATTAGTAAGACGATACTGGTGAAAACATCATGGTGAAAACAACAAGGTGCTGAAAACGTCATGGCTAAAACAAAAAGGTGCTGAAAACATAATGGTTAAAACAACAACGCGCTGAAACATCAATACGTGGAATAACAATCGTTGGCTTAGGAAGCTCCTGGTGACTACCCACTAGTCACAGGTCGAGTTTTAGAGCCTACAGGTCGAAGCCTTGGGCTCTGATACCATAATTGTAACACCCCATTTTGATATATGGAATGTCACGCGTAATTATGACGTGTCATCAAAGCATGCAAGGTAATATGTAGTAAAACATACATGACCATAGGGAAAACCGGAATCAAACATCGGTTCCCAAACATAAGCCCAAAACATAATAAAGTAAATGAACTGAATGAAAGACTAAACAAGCATAAATATATGAAGGAAACAGGAGAAGAAGTCTATGGCAGCTTCCATCCTATGCATGTCCTCCATATGCTCGAGTCTTGGGTACCTGCCGTTTTGGGACATGGAAAGGAAAGTAACGACTGAGCAAAACGCTCAGTGCACGGATATACAATATAGCATGGAATAGGATAAGCATGTAACATATAACAGCGGAAGACTAAGTTCTGAGTAGACTGGTTAAGTATCGAGAAAACTGGTTTTACAGTTTGAAAAGCCTTATGTTTATCTTATGAAAACTGTTTTAACATAAATATACCATAGCCCATATAGGTCATGAAAAGGTCACGTGCATGAATACTTGGAGGGGTGACCTCATCATGCTGATTAGAGGGGATGCCTCTAATTAATATACTGGTTTGGGTAGGAGGGATCAACTCCTTGTGAAGGATGCAAGGCACACACCACATTCACCATGATATAATGAATAAAACATGTAACTAGGATGCACCCATACGCCCCACCTGATATAATAATATGGCCAAAACTGAAAAGGGACGCCACGAGCAATCACTCCGCCGTGGGGAAGTCATAACATTGGTGCCTCCAATGTTATGGTTATGGTACCTCCATAACTAGGTGAAACTGGTCATGCTTGTATATGGCTATAGATTATGCTAATTAAACATAAGCAGTTCAAAACAATAAAACAAATACTGGGGAAAACAGTTGGCTGCATACGGGGAAATCCTAATAAGGAAAGATTGTCCATACTGAAAGGACGGGAATCCGTACCTCAAGTCCAGTGAATGAACGGAAGAAAGACTCCTACTTCTGGATCACTAACGCTACATGAATACACACGTGTATAAGTATCTATTCACTGATTACGTACTGGGTTTTATGTCTCGTCTTAGCTTACTTTGTATGTTTTAGATCATGGTTTACTGTTTAATGCCTTAAACTGTGTTTATCTTGTATTCTTATTAATCTGTTTAAGTATTACTGGTATTTCATGTATTATTATACTTACTGTGTAATAATAAGTAACTTTCCAAAAATAGCAGGTTTCCAAAAATAGAAAGTTTCCAAAAATAGAAAGTTTCCATAAATAAAAAGTTTCCAAAAATAGAAAGTTACCAAAAATAGAAAGTTTCCAAAAAAATAGAAAGTTTCCAAAAATAGAAAGTTTCCAAAAATAGAAAGTTTCCTAAAATAGAATTTACTGCTAAAAATAGATTAGTTTCTAAAAATAGATCAGCTGCCTTAAATAAATAAGTTTCCATATATAGAAGGTTTCCATGATTAGATTAGCTGCCTGAAATAGATAAATTTCCATATATAGAAGGTTTCCATTAATAGATTAGTTGCCTTATTTAATTAAGTTTCTATAAATAGAAGTTTCCATATTTAGAATTAAGCTGGTTACATAAGCTAACATATAAGTCTACGTGTTTATAAGCTTATTTCTTAAGTCATATGATATAGTATATAGTTTAATTATTATTTCATGTTTTTTAATTAAACTATAGGTTAAGCATTTTAATTAAAATATAACATGTTTAATTAAAATGAAATAAGATACTTAGGTTAAAATGTGTATTATTATTATTAATAATATAACCTAAGTCATGTCTAAATTAATTAATTATAGGCATGTTTTAAATAATTAATTAATTATAACTTATAACATAAAATACTTAGGTTAAATTAATATCATGCTAAATTGATAATTAGAATAACCTAAGTCATGATTTAATTAATATCTCATGTTATTAATTAATTTATATCCTAAGTTCATAATTCATAAAAATTAACATGTATCATAGATCATGATTTAACCAACGAACCATGAATCGGGCATGAACTCGACACCGTACCTCGAGCCAAACTCGGGGTACGTGTGCCCCCTTGCTGCCGTGGGTCCCACAAGCACCAACCAAGACCAAAAATGGTCTTGGTGGTGGCGGCAATAAGCAAACCAAACCCCCCCTCGGGTTTGTTTTGCTAGGCGGCTAAAACAAACACCCTTTTTATATCATTCTTTGATTTTAATTTACCCCAAAACATGTTAGATCAATGTTTAATTATCATGTTTTAATAAGAATAATAATAACATGTTCATGAAAATAATTAAAGATTAAAAAGAATTAAAAAGAAGGGTTTAGAATGATATACCAATATGTAGCTTGAAAGGGGATGAACAACCACGGTTTCTAGCACTTGTTTTTAAATGTCAAAAATCAACAACAACCTCCTATGGTGTTGATATAGGTGGCGGCACAAAAAGAAACCAAGGAGGAGGAGAGAAAACTCTTTTAGGGTTTTTATGTTTATTTTCTTGAAAAGTGAAATGAAAAGAAAAGTTACCATAACCCCCCCTTTCATGTAAAAGTCAATGGGCTAAGCCCATTTCTTGGTTATTGTGCCGTGGGTATGGGGGCCCCACATGGGGTACCCGTACCTTTCTCGTGTCCCGATGTTTCGTGTTCGTTCGTGGTTAAACGTGTTCGTGTTTAAAGTGTTTCTATTTCTTTTATCATGTCGTTAATCGTAAACTTTACGCTCGTAATTATATTATATGTATTTACGTAATTATTCTAGTTCGTATTTTAAACGGTGATCATGATTTAATTATGTTCACGTGACATATTTATTAACTGTTTCTCATGAGTTCGTACGTAATCGATACTTATCATGTCCTACACGTATGCACTTGCTTGATTATTAGCACATGAATGTGATCAATACTAAATAAGGTAAGTTTTAATCTAGGACGTACGATCTTAAGGGCACTGTTCATGGTAAAAGCATGCGGGTTTTACACATTTCGAAACCCGGATGTAACCCATATTTATTTTGGAATGATAAACACCTTTATGTATTCCTACAAAGTATTATAAAAAATTTTATGGAACTTGTCTACATTTTCTAATGATTTTCAATTATCGAAATAACCATCACAAGTAAAAGGTCAAATTTATACACCATATTTTGTATAACTAAAAGTAATGTTTAAAATGAAATTATGCTCTATCTTTTGAACTAATTGACTTATCATACTTTACTTTTAATGTAATGAAATTACCGGTTTAATTTATATTCCTAATAGTGATTTAATTTGGAAATTATATTTTCTAATTGTAACCATCAATATGAGTTTAATTAATAAATTCATGTCATTCTTTCAAAGTTTCTTAAGACAACCAAAATAAATTATGAAGCTATTTAACTTCTATTTTTAATATATCATCTTTATCAAGACAGTACCTCAACTGAGTTTTAAGGTAATACTAAATCCGGGACGGATAATTGTGACAAATGTTATTTTAATAATAATGTATAATTTATTCTTCGCTCTCATTTTTCTAGTATTGTGATTTATTATGTTTTACGGTTACGTGAGTCGAGATCCCTCGTCGATCGTCAATTTTAAATCATTTTACCACATCTTGTTCGTTTATGCGTTTATTGAAGTCATTTTTATCTCGTTATGTTCCTCGTATTGAAGATCACTATTTTATTTTGAGTCTAAAATGAATCTCGGGAAGCAGTGTATAAGAAGAAACGATAAGTGTCACCAGGATTTATGCGTGTACTTGTGGAATGATGGAGGACCGAATCTATTAATGAATGGAGTTAATAAATTCGTTACGACCTCGAGGAGTATGTTGAAGCCGACACCGCAAGTGGAAAGACTCTTGAGATCAAGTAGTTATTATCAAGGGTTCTTTCAAAGTTTTCTTGATGATTAACGGTGAAGATCTATACTCGATGTTTATGTTCGACCTTTTCTTTTATGTACTTATATGGTGTGTGATCTAGTCAAATGATCTTAAGTTGTGAGAACTTGAGACGGCATCATCTGATGACGTCCGATCATGTAGAACATATATTATGTAATATCTTTTTGACTTTCAACGACGATGTTTATTGAGACTTTAATGCGCGTTGTCGAAAGTGAGATGGTGTCTTTGTATTATCTTTTGAGTAGGGACCCGTGTGTGAGCACCCTCCGATGACGAAAATGTTTTTCTTGTTAGTTCATTTTGATGTGTGTCCATGGCTATCCGGCCGGTGGCTATCCTTTAAATTGCAACATTCTTTTTAACTCGACTTACCCGTAAACCCTGACACCTATCCTTGTCGTCGAATGAGCTTCGTGTGATTCATAAAATTTTGATGTGTCGAGCTTGCCGGATGACTGGTGGATAAGGATTTATTTATTCCTTTTTGGTGAGATACAACTTGACGACAAGTTGCGTTTTGTAAAAGAACCAGTGGAGATCGTGGATCGAGATACACGTGGGAACGTAAGGACTTCTTTATAAGGAATGCCCTCATCCTTCCGGGTAGTGAACAACTCGTGTATGAGGCGAGTTGAGCGCCGGGACGTCGCTCCCTTAAGGTGGTGAGGATGTAAAACCCGTAAAAATAAGGTCATAATTTAATTCTATTTTCAATTATTTTGAAGTATTTTATAACGTTAAATATTATTATGTTTAACGGTTTAAGTTGAAACCGATATTAAATATTAGATTTTAATATTTTGACGGGCAACGAGGACTACTAGTGATCGCGATACCGACGGATGCCAAAAATTTTATATTTTATTATCGATAGTTTCGATATTTAATACTTTCGACGATATCGTTTCAATTACGTATCGAGTCGTTATATTATTATTTTTCGTGTGCGATTAAACTTTTAAAAAGTACAATCTAACATTTTCAGGTAGTGAAATATTTTCTCGTATAATATTTTGAAACTTATTTTTGTGTTGGTTGACGAACTCACAATTTACGGATTTAAATCTGGGCTTACGTGCATAATTTAGCGTCCCTTACGACTAAACCGGAAACCTTAGGATTACGTATTTACGTTTTTGAACTCCGTTTTTGATGAGACAATTTTTATTGGATTCGTTTTGTGTCGTTGATTCATAATTTATAAAAACATTTTTCGTAAAACGACCCGAGGGCACGCAAATCGAGAAAACTAGAATCGAGGAATACCTGTAAATTAGTGAGGTGGGACAAAATACATTATCCCACCCCACTAGCTAACATGGGATGGCACACATGACACCACATCTAAGGATGTGGCATCATGGTAACTAACTAGCTACATGTGTAAGCAAAGCTTACACCTTAAGCTACTCTTTTCCACTATCTAACACAAAACCATCAACTAACTTCACACATTCCATTTACTTACATGCAAACCAACACAAATCCTCTCAAAAACCTTCACCATTGCCATCCATAATTAAGCTACAAACACCCCTTTTGATCTTTTCTAGCCATGAAATACATGTTAACTAGCTTTATCATGGAGTTATCTTGAAGCCTTGATCATTTGGTGGCCATATTAACAACATTGGAGGTGATTTGCTTGTGTCCTAGGGCTGATTTCTCAACTATTGTTCTTGGTGTTTGATGATCTTAGAGTTACTTGTGGTGTTCATCAAGTTCTTGTCTTCCAAAAACAAAAAATACACTTGGTTGGTAAAGAAGATCATCCTTTCCATTTTCTATTGTTATTTTTGTAAAGAACAAATGTATTTTCTTTATTTCGTATATGTATATGATGTATATATGATGATAAAAATGTTGTGTGGGGATCAAGTGTTGATAAATATGCTTAAAAATGTTAATAACCATGAGAAATAAGGCTAAAATCATGATTATTTAGTTGGCTGTATAAAAACAGTATATAACTAAAACTTGAACTGATAAAATTGCATGGTATGATCCATTTACAGTAAGTACAAGATGTTATACACATGTGAGAGTTGGCCATGCAATGGAATCATTATAATGAGTGAGATATGATCAAAACAAAATAGGTGTGCTAATCTGAATAAGCTGTTTTGTAGGGACTGTTAAGCATAGATAAACTTAAAATGAGCAGTAGCTATAGCTAGTTAAATGTAGCACATAATATGAAGATCATGCCACCCAAAAATGAGCTTCTAATTCATTGTAGAACTCTAGATATGATAAAAATGGTGAACATGAAAATAAAAATCAGATTTTGAGAATTAATGTTTATTATTATTATATAAGCACTCAAATTTTATTGTATAAAATGTAAAATAAAAACCCACTAACTTATGAAACTTATTTATATAAATATGTAAAAGGTTAATTAAATGGATAATTTATATAAATGGTTGTGGAATAATACTTATAAGTAATAAAAACTATAAACTTGATTTTTACGACTTTTTCGGCTATTACCGTAAAATTAACATTTTTCGCCAATTAAAACTTAGACGATCAAACCCGTCTAATGTAAAGTTTTTAAAAGTCATATACTGATATATAAGTAACTAATACAAGTAAAAACCGATAAAACCCGAACTATAGGACATACGGACATTAACGAGCTAACTAAGCATATTTGACTAATAATTAGACTAAATAAGTTAAACACTTATAAAAAGGACTTATTGGGCTTAACCCATTTGGGCCCAACATGGAAAGTATAGATACTGATAATATAGGTTTAAAATGGATTAAAACAAGTTAAAGAACTTATACTAAGCTTATTGGACTTAAAATAGGTAAGTAGGTAAAACTAGTAAACTAGTAAAAAGTTACCAAAACGTAAACACTAAAATGAGTAAACAAGGATATATAAACCCACTTGATCATCATCATATGTACAAAATCATCATATGTATATTGTTATTTTGATAAAAGTTATTAGACAAGAGTCTAAGACCGATTATTATTTATATAGGTTTCCGTGACCCAAGCACGCCCGTAGCCGATAATCCGCCTTTCATTATCAACGTGAGTCTATAGCCTCGCTTTATACTAGTTATTAAATGATTTTAAACCCGCGAGGGGGAATACATGTTTTATAAACTTAGAACACAAGATTTCTATGGTATGCTTTGTCCCTCTATGAATGGACCCGTGGTTGCATTTAAATTGCATTAAGTGATTGCCTTTGTTAAAACCTCAATTATGGACCGTTAATTAACCTATGATGGGTTAACCGCTAGTACAATTAATAGATCTATGGGGGAAGCCGCCCCGGTTCAGTTTTTTTGGACTTGTCATAGAAGCTTAGGCCCGACCTCCACACTGTTTGAGCATATTGTATTGAGAAGTCAGGTATACGGCAATGTACCAATAATCTGGAGGTAACCGACAATCAATAAATCTCTCGCCTTATTAGACTGATATGGGAGTGTCTAAGGGATCGGTTCCATGAGCTTATTGCAATTTATGCTATATACAATTATCATTGTTGATGCAAATTATTATTTGATGCTTATAAGCATGCCACAAACTTATAATCTTTGCTTGTGTTCAAATTGATTTCATAAACCTATAGATTCACTCGACATTTTTGCTGATTGTTTTACTCACATGTATTTCAGGTAATCAAGAAGTGGAAGCTTGGAGGTCACGGGGAATGAAGTTGTGCACTGCTTTTGTTGTTCAAACTCTTTGATTTATTTATCGTTCCATTTTTAAAACAAACCAATATGTTGTTTTAACTTATCTTTTGGTAACGATTACATAGGACTACGCTACTTTGACAAATGTTTTAGGAACGATAAATCTAAAACGTCTCTTTTCGAGTCGTTCTTTATAAATTATGTGTTGTTGTATCATTGTTTAGCACCCAAAGATGTATTCCGCTGCGTGTAAATTTAGGGGTGTTAGATTAATAAGCTTATTTGTGATAGCTTATTTTTCCTAGGTTCTTATTAGGGTTTTAGATTTTTCTGTTTAAAAAGTAGATTTTTCCCTTTATTTATTTATTTATTAGGATTATTTTTAGATTTATTTTTAGAAAGTTAATTAAAAATAGCAAAAAGAATTTTAAAAATCCAAAAAAAAAATTTTAGGTTTTAATTTATGTTTTTAAGGTTTACATCCATAAAAGTTTTCAAAAAGTCTAATTTTTAATTTTATTTGATTTTAGGGTTTTTAGACACCTTTAAAATTTAATATAATATTAATAAAAAGGTTTTAGGAACTTTTACTTTCATTTTTCTCTTAGTTACATTATTAGGGATTTTTAGTAATTTTTTAGAATTATTTTATAAACTTTTTATTTTTTTGATTATTTTAATATTATTTTATTAGTAAAAATTCAAAGTTGGTTTTTTCTACTTTTTTCATTTTTCCTAGATTATAGACATTAAATTAGAAACTTTGTAACTTTCCAAATATTTTTTTAGGCTTTTCATTTAATTTTTAGAATTAATTTAAGTTTTAATAGCTTTTAATAGTTTTTAGTAATTAAAAATAGATTAATTTGGTTTTAAAATTTTTAAAAATAGTTTTTAGCTTAATTAGGATATTTTTGAGGTTTACAAACTATAAAATCTTGTTTAGGGCTTTTTAATAATTAATTGTGATTTTTAGGGCTTTAATTAGCATTAAAAAGTCATTATTTAATTAATTAAAAGGTTTTAGCAAGTTTGGATTTTTTGTAAACTCTTAGAATTTTATTGGGGATTTTTAGTAATATTTAGGAATTTTTAGGAATTTTTAGGTTAAAATTTTAATTTTGGTAGTACTTAGGTTTTACGTCTTAACTTTCTAGTAGTGATTTTTTCGTTAATTTTTATTTTTACGACTTCGTCATTTTCACTTCTCTTTTCTTCTTAATAAAATCATCAATCAAAATCAATTCATTACACAACACACGTGCCTCCTCGAGAACGAACTCACTTTTCTTAAGGGTCATTAGTGCTTGGTTTTCCTAAACCGACACTTAACGCTTACCACTTTGTTGCCTCTTTTCCTAAAAGGGTGTACAAAACTTACAACATCAGAACTCCTAATCAAATCTATTACAACTCAACTAGACTTATCCAAGTACACACATGTAGCTTGGATTTACACAACACAAATCCAAGCAAACACATATGCAATGTATGTACACAACAAATCCAAGTATTCACAAATAACTTGGATGAACACAACTAGTCCAAGTATTCATAAATACATTGGATTGACCTAAAACAAAAAGGTATCATGATGAATATGACTAGCTCATAAATTCATCTTTATCACTACACTAGTGAGTGAGTGATCTTCTCATTGGACATGGTAAAGGAGGGGATCAAGAGGATAATCATATGTAAACATCCTTAACAAATTAAGTGATCATTTACTAATGATTATGCTATAGAAAATAGAAAGAGGGCTGAGAAAAACGTCCAAGAGGCTTACTGGAAAATGAGATTTGACCCACTATTTAAAGGAGACAAAGTTACAACGGATCTATAACGGCTACTGTGCGCGGTACCTTATCTCACCCCGCGGTACCATATCGCTAAGGTACCGCGTAGGTACTTAAGGTACCGCCACTAGACTCCGCTCCGTTTTTTGTCTTTTAGTGGGGTGGGAATATCTGAGGTATTTGAACCCTTCAAAGGATATTCTAACAGCATTTGGAATATGCCATTTTCAAATTTTCATTTTCCATTCTAATAAAACATTTTCTAAAAAAGAAAGTTTATTAAAAAGTCTTTTGTCTTATTAACAAAAGTGAGTTTTAAGGATAATCATTTTGATGATCACTAAGTATGATTAAGAAAGGTTAGTGATATGATTATTACCTTGATGATAGTGTTAGTTAAATCATTCATTTTGTGTTTCTACACTAAATGTGTTGTATGGTTTGTTGTGATCAAAACTAAGAAAGATTAGTTAACACTAATAATGTTTTTAGGCATTACTTGCATTAATAGTGGTGTTTTGTTGGTGTAGTTGGGACGACAACAAGAGCGCCAAGAGAGAGAGTTTAGGTGGTTTTGCATGTATGAATGGGAGGAAAATGGTTTTTGTTTAACTTGTTTGTTGGTTTTAGTGTTTTGGTAGAAATCAAGGACAAGTGTCCTAAAATTTAATAAGTTTTTGACAAGTTAGCTCTTATGAGCTTGCTATGGATGCCACATGTATGGGGGTGGGCAAGTGTAAATTTGTCTCATCCCCATTAATTTACTGGTATTCCTTGATTCTAGTTTCGTCTATTTACGTGCCCTCGGGTCGTTTTACGAAAAACGCTTTTATAAATTATTAATCAACGACAAAAAAATATTCTAATTATAATTGTCTCATCAAAGACGGAGTTCAAAAGCGTAAATACGTAAACCTAGGGTTTCTGGTTTAATCGTAAAAGACCTTAAACTATGCACGTAAGTCCTAATTTCTTCTCGTAAATTTGTGAGTTTATGAACAAACACAAATTAAAATTCCAAAATAATATTCAAGAATAAATTTATTTCCTGAAATGTCAGACTGTCACAAAAACGGTGTATGTAAACGTAAGCACGTAATGTAGAGTTCTCCGGTTTAGACGTAGTCGATGCTACTTTAAGACGTAAACCCTTATTTCTTCCCAAAAGTGAGTGAGTTTATAAATTAATAATAAAATAATGATTTTTAAATAATACTTTAGAATAAAATATCGACCATAAATTGACGGATTGTCACATACATCCTCTTGAATGTTGACCAAATCTTTATTCCATTGACTGAAGTAGGTGCTTCAGTCTCATACTTGGCCTGCATCAACCTCCAAAGGTCTGCCAAGTCTTCCCTATCCAGGCTTGCAAACAAAGACATAAGAGTAGTAAAAGTATGTACCTCTTTCCCATATCTGCCAATCATCCAAAACCCACTTGTATCTTCCTCATAGTGAACTACAGGGCTTCTGGAATCATGAGGTAACACTTATACCATATGTGAAGCTTCCAAGGGCGAGAGCTTAATACTCCTTCTAATAACATCTTTACTAGGATTCACTCTATCCAATTTTTCGGGGAACTCAAGTGGAACTCCCTTCTTCAATGGTCTTGGTGTAACCAAAGCCTGTTGGATCTGCATCTCTTCTGCAAGTTCTTCCTTTCTTTCATTTGAAAGAAGCCTGATAGTGTTCTGTTCTTGAACACTTGCCTATATAAGATAAGCTTTATATTCCAACTCATCAATAGACAATCCCTACAACTTCTTAAAAGTCCAACCTCCTTGATGACATCTAAGCAACATGTAGTAGAGCTCCCTTCTATCCTTCTTAGTCTGTGAAAGAACTTTGCTAGCTTTATACTTCAGAATCACCTTGCAATCTCTTTGAACTCTTAGTAGAATCTCCAAACCCCAAATTTGATCTGATAAAGTCATGTTTGGATTCTCCATTACCTTATTCTCTCATGCAAAGTACATCTGAGCCACTTCAGGCATCTCATAATCCACCTGATTTTTCAACTCTGGAATCTTTTCCTATGCCAACTCATCACCATATTCAAGTCTCTCTGGTTCTTCAATAATCATTACACTTGAATCTGTACTCTTATCATAACTGCCTTCCTTACTCTCAATAGCAGTTTCCTTCATCCTCTCTTCTTTCTCAAGTTGTGCAGCAAATATGAAATCAAACTTTACTTGGGCTGTATCCTTGGGAACTACTGTTTCTACCATAATCCCTTTACCTTTATCAAATATATCAATGGTGGGTAAAGATGATGATGGTACCTGTGTAGACACATCCTTGATGATAGCTGATGACTAGGATACATCAACCACACCTACAGGTCTATCAACTTCTAAAACCTGTGTGTCAACGCCTAACTTACTCCTATCAACGTTTAGCTTGTCAATGTCAAAAACCTGCTTGTCAACGCTAAACTTACTCTTGTCAGTGCTTGGCTTAGAAACCTGTTCCAGCATCTCCATAAATGATATATTTGTTGGAGTTGCCAGTGAAACATCAATAACTGGCCTCTCCTTCAAGCTGGTCAAAGCTTCAGCCATCTCCACACCAATAGAACCACGTAAGCCTTTGTCACTTAAATTAAATGGCTTAGTAGCAGCTTCCTCCCCTTTGTAAGAATCCTCCCCTGATGAAAGGACTCTTGTCTTCCTTCTCCTAGTCTCAGTAGCTTCCAAAACAACAATCCTCTCCTTCAATTGCTTGAGTTCAAGGCTTTGTGTAGAGACAGTATATACAAAGTCTGCATTTTGCTTTTGCAAGATAATGTAGACAGCCGTCACTTCAAACAATGTGTAAGGTTCCAATCTACCCTCCTCTAGAATGGGAATTTGACCTCCCAAAGTAGAGTCATGGGGCATGGATGGGGTCTTAATGATGTTAGGACTGGCTTGGCCTGCATGTAAGCTAGTACCAATAGTCCTAGCCCCAACCATGTCAACAACCACACTTGTGGTGGTGGTTCTCTCTGCAACATGGCTAGGACCACTAGAGGAGAACACTCTAGGAGTCCTTTGGCATTTTTCCAACCTAAATTTAGGGGGTGTAGAAGATGATGTGGATTGGGTTTCAGTTTGAAGGTTAAGGGGTGTTTGGGTTTGTTGTAAAAGTGTATGAGTGTCTGGATTTGGAATGTCAACGCCAACATTTAACGTGTCAGCGTTTAAGGGATCTTGGTTAATTTCCATATGTTGGGGTGATGGTGGTTGTTCAGGTAATGGGTCTGGTTGTGGTAGTGGGTCTGGTTGAGGTTGTGCTACTGTAATAACAACAATCATGGCTTGGGTAAAGGGTAAGTCTTGATGAGGGGGTGTATTCATCTTTCCAAAAATTGCTTTCTTTTGAACAGGGATCTTATAAAAATCATTGTGATCCCTAGTGCAATATCTTTGTTCATCAAACACCATTTGTAAAAATCTTGGGTAAGCAAGAGTCATCTTGCTACCCTTGTTACGACACATGCCATCAAAAATAATTTTAGAACAATTATATTTTTTCCCAGTAGCAATATACACAATGGCACTCCCAATTGAACGGTTAATTTCATTGTGTGCAGTACATTTGGGACTCAAACATTGAAGAATGACATGTATCAAATACTTCCAAGCTCGGGGAAATTCCTGTTTTGAATATTTGTTTAAAGTGTCCTCTGCAGGCAAAGGATAACCTAAAGCTTGAAGTCCATGTTCTAGCTCACCAATGGGTAGGGTGGTTATACCATCTGCATCATTAAGATGCAAAGCTTGGCGAACCAAAGCTTCAGTAACCACCCATGGAAGCCCATGGACTGTAGCAGTCAATGTAGTCACATTATTAACTGTTGAGGAAGTGACAATATTCCAAAACTGTTTAATATGAGTGATAGGGATAAGAGGAGTATGAGAAAGTACATACCTTATTGGGGATGCATTTAAATACTCCACCATCTGAGTATATTTGGGAAACAGAGCATTGTCAGCCTCTAAATAAGCAACCACGTTGTGCTGACTTCTGAACCCCAATTCCAAATCACTTGGTTTAAACTTAGGCGTCATTGATGTAGAAAGCTGTGATAAATGTTATGAAAGATGAATGTGTGTGAAAATTTAGTTAGACAAGAATAAGTAGTTACCCTGTTTCATGTGACTGGTCAAAGGAATGAGCCAAATATATAGGAGAGGTGAAAACATGTGACTGGTCAAAGATGAGGCAGTTATTTTTAAAATATAATGATTAAAATCTTGAAAATATATAACTTATCTTGTGCATTAATAAAAAGTTACCAACTCCTAAAATTACGGCCCAAATTTTCGTCAAAAATAACAACTGCGTAGGACCCAATGTTTATCAACGGTAAAAAATAACTTAACAACGCCTAACGGCTATATTCTTGTCAACGTTGGATTTTGCCATGTCAACATCAAAATTGGTCCTAACAACGTTTGGAAATAAAACTGTCAACGTCAAAAAATAAAAATAATATCAAAGAAAAAGGACCTTAACAAAGTAATTTATCCTAGTGAAGATAACTCATAGACTGAAAATCACCATAGGGTGGCAAGCACTGTCCAATCATGCACACTTGCTTAAGCAAGATAGACATAATTGTCCTTAAGTGTCCCTTGCTAACCAATGTTCTTAACAACGAAGTTATCTTATAAAATCATTTGTAACTTCCTAGGTAAGCCCAATAAAAATCATACCCAAGTCTCCTAATAGACCACATCCAATTCTAGGTCAAAAAGTCTTGGCAACGTGCATAGTATATCAACTTTGCATGCTACAGTGTCTCACGATTTAGTAAACTAACTCGTACTCACCAGTGGACACAATCTAGAATTGTGATAAGAGTATTATATGAATACCCAAAAATTCCTAAGGGTTTCCTAAGCCTCCCCTTAAACTATGATACATAAGTTGCCAAACATAATACATGTATTAAAAATTTATGTCAAGATAGGAATATAAATATTCCAACCATCATCCATAAACTTGAACATGCTCCAAGTAAGCTCCAAGGATCTATAAGCAACTTTGTATCCGTTTATACAATGCTAACAATGCCCGCATAATTAGATCAAAAACCATAAAACTAACATATTGCTGTCAACGTCAGTTTAACACTTATCAGCGTTAAAATAACCTTTGTCAGCGTTAGACAAATAAAGTGGAAAATCTAATTTTGTTTAGAGACCAATAACAATGCATATTGTGACAATTCATCAATTTATGGTCGATATTTTATTCTCAAGTATTATTTAAAATTATTAACTTAATGTTATATTATGAACTCACTCATTTTTGGGAAGAAATTTGGGTTTAGATCTTAAAGTAGCATCGACTACGTCTAAACCGGAGAACTCTACGTTACGTGCTTACGTTTACATACACCGTTTTTGTGACAGTCCGACATTTTAGGAAATAAATTTATTCTCGAATATTATTTTGGAATTTTAATTTGTGTTGGTTCATAAACTCACAAATTTACGAGAAGAGATTGCGACTTACGTTCATAATTTAACGTCCTTTACGACTAAACCGGAAACCCTAGGTTTACGTATTTACGTTTTGAACTCCGTTTTTGATGAGACAATTTTTATTTGATTCGTTTTGTGCCGTTGATTCATAATTTATAAAAACATTTTTCGTAAATCGATCCGAGGGAACGTATATCGAGGAAACTAGAATCGAGGAATACCCGTAAATTAATGTGGATGAGAAAAGTTTACACTTGCCCACCCCCATACATGTGGCGGCCAAAAACCAAGGGTGGCACCCTTGTTGTCAAAACTTTAAGTGTCTTAGAGACACTTGTCTCATACTAGCCATTTCAAACAACTAAAACAACAAAAATCATCAAACTTTCTTCACACACTTCACACAACACATGCAAGTTTAATAAAATTTCATCAAAACTCTCTCTCTTCCTCTCTCTTTGGCCGTCTATAACATCCACCATATCACCATGATCATCAAAAATTAAACCATGAATCTTGTGTTTAGCTTGAACAAGATGAAAATCCATTGAAGACTTGTTGATTTGAGGTGATCTTAACATCTAGAATGGAGATTTCATGAATATCAAGGGCTGATTTCTCAAGAAGTCTACATATTCTTGGTGATCCTAGAAGTGGTGTTGATATTTCATAAGATTGGTGGTTACCCAAAACCAAGTCTTATTCATCTAAAAATCTCAATCTTTCATCTTATTGAGTGTTATAGAGATTGTTTCTTCCTATCATATTTTTATTTTGTAAAAGTACTCATGTATTTTCTTTTTAGATTTATATGTATATGATAATTAATGATGATCAAAGTATTATGTGGGGATCTTGTGTTGATAGATTTGGTTAAAAGATTAAAATCTAGAAGTTAAAATGTTAAAATCTTGATTAGATTTATGGGCTGTATAAAACAGTAATTAACCATATAAAAACTTGGTAAAATGACTTGGATTAATGAATATACTGCTAGATATATGATTTTTACATATGTGGAGAGTTGGCCACTCAATGGAATCAATAAAGTGAGCAAGATATGATCAAAATACTATTATGGTTCAAATCTGTATAGTCTGTTTTGAACATAATTATTAGGAATACTTACAAGATGATTGAGTAGTAGCTAAACGGGAGTTATTTGTAGAACATATTATGTAGTTTGTGCTGCCCAATTTTGAGCTTATATCTCCTTGTAGAACTCAAGATATGGCAAAAATGGTGAAAATGATTTTGATAATCAGATTTGGAACTAAAAGTATATAATATTAAATAAGCACTCAAGTAAAACCCACTAACTTATGATAATATTTATAAATAAGTTATATACTATGATAAATAAACTTAGCATTTTATAAAAGTACAAACTCAAATGTTTTCTAAAGTTATAAAACTATATATAAGTTTTATGTCTTTTCGGGTAAAACCGAAAGATTAACGTTTTCGTCAAATAAAACTTAGATGGTCGGACCCGTATAATGTAAACTTTTTATAACTCATCTACTGATATGTAAGTACATTTGACAAGTAAAAACCGATAAAACCCGAGCTTTATAACTTATGGACATTAACGAGGCAAAGTAGCCTTATTGGACTATTGACCCAACTAGTTTGGCTAAACACTAATGGACTTACTCATGGGCTTAACCCACATGGGCCCAACATATGAGTATAGGTCTGGTATTAAAAGTATAAATGGACTAATAAAATGTATTGGGCTTTTAATGGGCTTATTGGGCCCTAATATATAAATAAGTTGAAACTAGTGTAACTAGTCTAAAATTTGGCCAACACATAACACTATAATGTGTATGAAGAGATAAAATCCCCCTTGATCATCATCATACTTATAATATCATCATATATACATGGCCATTGTTTTTATAAAGTCATTGGACAAGAGTCTAAGACCGAGTATTATTTGTCTAGGTTTTCGTGATTAAAGCACGTACCGTACATCCAAATCGCCGATAACCCGCCTTTCTCAAGCAACGTGAGTTCATAGCCTCGCACTCTTTTAAATGTTTTATGAAATGTTTTATAAACCCGCGAGGGAGATAACATGTTAGTTTCAATAAGAATAGGACACCAGTTGTCTCGATTGTTTGCTTATTGATATGGACCCGAATGATTATATGACCTGATGAATGAAATGAAATGGATTATTATTAGTTAGGTTACGTCACCAAAAGTCCCATTAGCATGAATTGTGAACTACCGGTATTTGGTAGACGCTTATGCATATAATAGTACTATTTGGGGAAGATCACCGTAGTTCGCGCCTTGACGGTTGATCCCGATCGTGCCACATTGATTGGTAAGCAAATTTATGTATGAGAAGATTTATATAAGCCTGATTATTGTGACGACACGTTGTTTTAGATGGGCAAAGGAATTACGGGTTAGCTACCCGTTGTTTGTTATAGTAAGGTAGCAATGTCATGCGGCTTATAATAATCCAATAACGAAAATACTGCTATACGCATTGAATTATAATATTTTGCCTGACTAGCAATACGGGGTCTTATTACTGATATTAGGTTCGTGTTTTGGTTTTACATAACCATTTTCATATAATCGTTTTTTATTTAACTCTATACAACGTTATAAAATGTATTGTATGATGTTTTTACGACAATGGTTCGTATAATGGTTTTGAAGGCAAAAGCCTATGTTATGATTTACGACAAAGAATTGTATAAAATGTCTTTGGCCTATTTTATGGCCTACGCTAATGAATTTTATAAAATGTATTTCGATAATGATTATATACCGATGATATATTAAAGGTTTTGTTAAACTCCATGAATTCACTCGGGGTTTTCGCTGACTTTTTAACATGTTTTATCTCAGGTACTTGAATGTAATTCTCGAGAAGACGACAAGAATTGATGGCCCACATTCAAATAAAATTTCCATTCAAATGTTTTGTAAAATTATATGAAATACTATGACCTGAGGACCTATGTAATTTGATATTCATGAATGGAAAATGCTTTAGTATTAAACGACGTAATTTTTAAGCGTTGCCTATGATTTGAGTAATGTGCTATCCCGTAACACCAACGAATCTTCCGCTGAACTAAAGTATGAAAATTTGGCGGTGTTACAGTTTGGTATCAGAGCTCTCGTTATAGAGAACGGAAGATGTTTAAAACCAAGGTTTTGAATAAAACATTTCAAAACCTTTTAAGCATAAATATTTTTAAATAAATATTTTGAATAAAATGTTTAAAAATCTTTTGACTATGACGGTGCCGAAGAATTACCGAGTTACCAACACGGCCAGACTGAGAAGTGTTATTTTAATATATATATATATATATAACTTGGATTATATATATATGTTGTAATTTGATTACATGATTGTTTGATGATTATTTTAATACTTATACGAGGTATTTATACGACGTAGATTGTCACAATGAACCCTAACCCTTCTAGCTAATCAATCGAAGCTATTCATGTAGGAATTCTAGCTATTCCAGATATAAACCAAGTTGTGGATATTTATGATCCGAACAAAATGGTTGATATTCGTAGAAATGTTGATATTAGTTGATTATGATCTTGAAGAAGAATTGGCGAGATTAAATCTGATATCCATGTCACGACGATCTTTCCTTATAGAGTGGAGTTTGACAAAACCTTACCACCTAGAAAGGTGCCATCTGATTCGGTGTCACCCAATTCTTAATTTGAAATCAAAAGGGTGAATGTTGCACTTGAGGTTGTCATTGGAGCCTTTACCCAAAAGCCTCATGCCACTTGTACCTTTCCGAGAAGTCTAATTGAATGTGTGAGTTATTTCATACAAGTGACTCATTTGATAACTATTTTGTAAGAGCTATAGGATTGGAAATTAAGTGTTGTTCATATCGAGCTTTTATTTCCCTTTCAAGGTCTAAGAATAAGGTTGAAAGTATTGGAGAATGAGGTAGGATATCGAATTGAGTATAAGTTGGTTGAAACTTGAATAAAGTAAAATTTAAATCGTATGGAATATGAGATTGTTAATAGGAAGTCGTTGAGTCCTGTGGTTGAATTATAAGGTTTTAAATGATTTTTGATTTGTGTTAAGGGTTGTTCCTAGACCATTGTCCAATGACGAGGATGCCCAGTGTCCAAGAAATAAATTGAAGAAATCTTCTTCTAAATTGGGACCGATAGATCTTCCAGGACATATGGAACACCTAATGACTCTTGTAGATTAGTATTCATTGTAGTATCTTTTAAAAATCCCTAACTTAACTGAGACATCAGTTGGTAGGTGATGTTGAGTAAAATACGCCT
Organism: Glebionis coronaria; assembly: GCA_025667525.1. NCBI lineage: Eukaryota > Viridiplantae > Streptophyta > Magnoliopsida > Asterales > Asteraceae > Glebionis > Glebionis coronaria. Next base: position 242,257 of record JANFOE010001024.1, read on the forward strand.
TTTAGGAAAAAGAGTGTAATTAGGGCAAGTATTAACAAGTGACTTAGGAAAATCACAAGTTATGACCCAAAGTAGGGATCGTTCTCAAGGAGGCTTGTGTGTTGTGTAGATAAATGATTAGTGATGTGTTTATATGATTATGAGAAAGAAAATAGAAATGGTATAAGAAGAGAATGACGGTTACGATGACGGATTACACTAAGGCAAAAGGGTCGTATACGTAAAACCGTAAAAAGCACCAAAATAAAAAATTTATCCTCAAAATTCCTAAAAAATTGCAATAAATCCTAAATAATGTACTTAGAGTTTACAAAAAATCAATAATCACTCAAAACTTTTATTTAATTAAATAAAGATTTTTTAATGCTAATTAAAGCCCTAAAAATCAATTTAATTTTCTAAATGCCCAAAATGAGATTTATCACTTTGTAAACCTCTAAATACCCTAACTTAATTTAAAACTATTTTTGAAAATTTTAAAATTAATTAAAACTATTTAAAAACAATTAAAAACTATTAAAACTTAAACTAATTATAAAAATTAATCTAAGAACAATAAAAATATTCTAAAATTTGTAAAATTCCTAACTTTATGTATTTAACCTAAGAAAAATGTAAAAACTTGAAAAATCTAAATTTTAATTTTTAATAATAAATTAATAATAAAATAATATTAAAAATCCAAAATGTATAAAAAGTTCTAAAAACTTGCAAACTAGCTAATTTTAACCTAAATAACATAGAAACGAAGTTGAAATTACCTAAATACCCTTATTGGGCCTAGAAAATGGGCTAAAGTCTAAACAGTCCCTTAATGGGCTTAGAATTGGCCCAATAAGAAAAAGTGGCCCAAATTAGCCCAAAAACCACTACTTGACTCAAAATTCAGTTCTGAACAACTTTTTCCAAAGGCCCAAAAGCTGAAAATGTGAAATAAGCAAGCTTATACCAAACAACTTATTCTTAATGTGCTTTTTGGCCAATTAAGCTATAAGCTAATGCCATAATCTCAAATTAGACACACAAGCTTCTTTTGGGCTAACTAAGACTTCTGTAAAAATAAATTTGAAATAAGACAAAGGAATAAGCCTGAAAATGCAAAAAGCAATCTAAAGAAAACAAAAAATAGTCGTTTTGAGTTCTAGGCTATCCCAAGAGCTGATTCAAATTGCAAAAGCTTTTAAATTAATTAACTAAGCTTAATCAACAAAAAAGTTTTCAAATAAGTTGACTCAATAAGCTGGAAAAAAGCAAATAAGCACTTATGAAAAAGTCAAATAAGTTGGTTTTCTAGCAAAAAGTCAAAGTCAAAGTCCAATAAGCTCCAGTTCAATCAAATGGGTCAAATAATGAAGATCTATCATAAAAAATAAGTTGTTGCAGGTCTGGATAAGCCAAAATGGCTTATTGATAAGCTGAATGAAAAATTGTACTAGTAGGGGCTAGTTTTGGGTGTTGAGCAGTGGAAACTTTTTCCACTGCTTGACTTGTTGACTTTTTTGTCTTTAGTGACTTTTTTGGATATTCAAGTTACACAAAGGCACCCAATTGATCAGTGGATCAAGAGGAGTCAAACACAACAAAGAAATCACAATCAACAACAGCCAATTAGTACAGTTTAATCAATCAATCACCAGATCACTCACAGACATGAACAAATAAGCAGATTAGGTTCAATAAGCACTTATAGCACAATTCAGCCAGCCAAACTTAACCAAATGCATACACAAGAAATATTAAACTTAAATAAGTAAGTCTAAATAGGTTTCATGCACTGATTCAAAGTTTTAAGCAAGATTCAAGCACTTAAAGTTACTGATGAACACAAGAACATGCAGTTTACACTTTTGCTGATGCAATTGACCAACAAGCCAGATTCAATCACTCAAATCTATCACATATGTTATATAAATGATGTTTATGAAAATTTTAACCCTAAGCATGCATAAATTCTAGATTTTACCAAAATCTTAGGTCAAAAACAGTTAAAATCAAGTAGTTATAGCACAATGTATGATTTGGGGTTTCAAGCCCAATAACTTGTAGCAAAATGCACTCAACCAAGCATATAGCAGATACCAAGCATAAACACAACCTTCTAACAACACAATAACCAATTATGATCTCAAACAGGTAATCCCAAACACCCTTTTAACTTTTCAAATCAAAACAGCATTACAAGGTTACCCAAGCCCAAATCAACACAATAACAAATAGATAAGCAGATTCAAGCAAGATTAAGTCACAAAATTCACAAGAACACAAGCAACACTCAAATATCACAAATATCCAATATTTTATCTGATTTTGAGATTAAGGGTGTGTACCTCATGGATGTACATCCACACCCACGAATTTTGAGCTTATGTACTAGTAAGAACAAGTACAAGCTTCCACAACAAAGCCTGCTAAGATTCAACAAGGTTAGAAGCAAAATAGTAAAATCAGAAAAGTGAAAAGCCTTGATTAATGCAACTCTTGTCCTCCACACTTGATTATCCCCAAGTTATAAGCTTCACCACACCTTGATAACTCAATATTAGGATGCTATGATCAGCCTTATAGCCCAAGAATTCCAAGATAGACCAAGAACTTAGCAAAATATCAAGCTTGAAGGAAAATGTGCAAACTTTTGCACACTCCTTGAAAACAGGTTTTGAGATTCAAGATTATCAAATTAATAACAATAATAAGCAGATATAAAGGATGGCACTTGAGCTTTCTTCAACATTTCAAACACATTTCATTAATACTGAAAATGGATTTATAGAAAAGTGATTAATACTGAAAATGGATTTATAGAAAAGTGAACCAAGGAAAATTCAAGAGCAAACTAAAATGTAATGAACTAAGGCCTTTTAATAGGCATACAATGAACTACTGATGCTAAGAAAAACGTAAAACCCTAGTTGTAGAAGTCCTAAAATGCCCTTGTAGTTTTTTGAACTCTTGAGGATCATGTGACTGAATTTTGTTGTCTTGTGGTAGCTGGCAAGTGAAAAGTTGATCTAATGGCTTGTATTAAGCTTGAAATGTAAGATGGATCCTTGGACGTTGGATGACTGTTACTATCTTGTCTTCTTGCTCAATGATGTAGCAGAGGAGGTACCATGTAGACTCTTAGGTGATGTGGCAAGTGATTTAAAGGTTGGGATATATTCAAAGGATCATTAATCATAAATATGGAAATAATTAGAGGCTAATTACAGGTAATTAGCAAACCCCTAATTATGTTCTTGAGGTGAATAGTTGAGAGTTTGATCCGGTTTAGGGGTGGATTATTTTTAAATAAGTGTTAATGGCGCCAAGGTTTAGTTAATTATTTAATCCAGGTGAGTAGAGTAGTGACATGGCCAAGGGATGAGTTGTGATTGGCTGGATGGAGTAGGTGGGGCACGTGTCACCCCCCACTGGTCTAGGTAACTATCTTGTCTGCCATGATTCACCCTTCATCTTTCTTCTTCTTGTCATTTCAGCTTAAAACCTTAACAACGCGAAAATCCTTTGTAACAACTTTTCCTTTTTCACACTTTTGCCCCAAAAAGTTTTGTAAAATGATTTCATGGGTATTTCTTGCCAATTTGTGATTCTTGAAGGGCTGTTTTGGTATTTTCTTCAAGGATTATGGTCTTGACTTGTATGATTGGCATTTTGGAGGACGAAAATTGCCATGTCTTCATTTATGAGGGACCATTTTTGCCAAAAATTGAAAGTTAAGTGTCCTTTTTGCAAATTAACATATTTCAAGGACCAAACTTGTCTTTTCTTGTTCTTTGAAGGACTTCATGATATATTTGACTTTAAGGATGATAATAGTGACAATTTAGCTTTGTGAGGGGCTAAAACTGCCAATTCTTCAAAGTGGAGGGCCCTTTTTGCAATATTGACAAACTTTAGGGACCAAACTTGTAATTATGAGGATACAAGGGTATAAAGTGTCAATTCATCCATATTGGAGGACCCTTCTTCATAATTCTTCAAATCTTCAAGGGTTTTCTTGGGAAAATTCTTCATTAGGGCTTGGTTCAGTGTGCGACTTCGTTTCCCGTGTTCGTTTTGGCATGATTCTTGTGATCTTTTGTCATTTTCTCAATATCCGTACCTAAAATACACAAGTAACAAACACAAGCATATATTGGGGTATTTTGATGATATTTAATGCATTTTAAGCCCTTTTTGGACGATGAGACTATGTATAAAAGCAGTCTCATCACTCCCCCATACTAAACCATTGTCGTGCCCTCACGTAATGCTAGAATAAAGTATCGTGGCACCTCCAAAATTCATATTTATTCACTTTTATTGAATGATAAACTAGCTACACTACTACTATTACTACTGCTACATGCGTTTTAGACATAATGTATGATTTTCATCGCAAAATGGGACGTTTAGGTTCATAGAACAAGAACACGTGAATGCTTCGTTAGAAATAATTTCATCGTCCTCGATTTTCACCACAATTCCATGCCAAGCGTGCAACAAGATCATTGTCATTATAAGTTAGTAATGCTAATACTACTCATATGCCCTAATCACGTACTTATCCTCCCAATTTCCTAAGTTGTATCTCTTATAATTTATTATGTCTTAAATGTTTCACGAGGATACATTGTTTGACTTATGCGATAATAGAGATTTAGGTCTAAAAATAGAGTCCTAACGGTGTAACCAAGACCATCAAATCAATAACCCCTCTTAATAGACAACGATGTCAAAAAATTAAGTCAACAAGAAGGATCGATAAACACGGTTTTATAACGGTTTTGAACATGAGACTTATTACCAAGACTTTTATACGCCCCCTAATAGAAGGGCCTTATTATCTTTGGTTTACCTCCATCTTTTATTCAACTTCGCCATGAAACTTTTATTATGACTTCGGTTTTGCCTTGCTTTTTATTATCCACCTCATCGTTAGTTTTATTAGCCAAAGACGTATATCCTCACGCTAAGGCGAATTTTGGATCTTTAAAGCTTCAAAGATTAAGGCTTGATTCACTTTCAATTTTGCATAGATTTTTCGGCCTTGTGGGGCTTCAAATTGTTTGCTTGATTTAGGTGAGCACTTGAAATCTTATTATTGGGTGAAGCTTTCGATTATTCTGGTGCCTATACTTCAAAACCGTGACGCTGGCGATACCTTAATGTCTTCCCAATTTAATTACACGGAAGATACTAGAAAAGACTAGAAACCCAACAATCCCAAATAAAACACTAAGTCAATATTTATTAAGCAAAAAATATTTCCATGCGAAGGGAGAATAAGCAAACAACGAGAACACATGATTTTTTGAAAGAATACGAGTACTCTACGTTTAGCATAGTAACTTATAATTAACCCTATCATTTCTCGTCATCATTTAAGAGACTTAGCCTAATGTGAAGTTAAGGAACCAAAGCTAAGTGCTCAACACGTACGGTCGAGTCAAAAATTACTCTTATTCTCGCCATCGGAAAATCTACATTCTTGTCTTCAAACACTTATAAAACATGAGAAAAAATATAAATTTTTGCCATTTTTAGCCTTATTTTGCAACAAAACGATAAACAAAAGATAAACTTTGGAAAGCGTTAAGGTTTGGTAAGGCAAGTATCTATTCCCCCCCCCCCCATACTAAAGTTAAACAATGTCCTCCATGTTTCGAGTCTAGGGGTGCAAACACCCCCATACTAGAGACGTAGTCGAATGCCTAATCTAGCATGGAAAGGGTGTAACCGTTAAATTTAAAGTCGTTTATGAAGTGTGCTAAAAACCTAAGGTTAGAACATCAAAGGATATATCATGGATATTGAGAAAGTCTTCAAAGTAAATGATCGAGTGCTCCCATAAAACGAACACAAGAGGCTCCAATCGTGAAGATCATGATCATCTAAAATCCATAATTCACAAACAACCACGGAACAAAGGTTGGAACGGCACAAATCCCCACACGTTACTACATTAGAAAGCGATATAATGTACATAGGATAAGCATGGGACTCCCCTACGAGGCACCTCGTTTTTGATTACCGAGTCATGAGCTCGACTCGATCCCCTCAATACTAATTATCATTGGGGAAGGTGATTTGGTCGAGGTAGTTCAAGGATGGAACTTCCCCGCCAAAGTAGTGCTTCAACCTATGTCCATTCACCTTGAAATTGGGGCCATTATTTTGAGCTAGCTCGATGGTCCCATAAGGAAATACTTGAGTCACGGTGAATAGACCGGACCAATGGGATTTCAACTTACCGGAAAAGATTTTCAAACGAGAATTAAAAAGCAAAACTTGATCCCCAATGTTAAAAACCCGGTTTTAATTTTAGAATCATGCAACTTTTTAGTCTTTTCTTTATAAATCAGTGAATTTTCATTAGCAATATCCCTTAATTCATCCAATTAATTTAATTACATTTTCTGGTGTTTTCCCACGGTCTCCATGTCATCATTACAATGGTCTAGGGACCAATAAGCCTTGTGTTCCAATTCAATTGGCAAGTGACAATTTTTCCCATACACAAGCTTATAGGGAGTGCACCCAATGGGCGTCTTATGAGCGGTCCTAAAGGCCCGTAAAGCATCGTCTAACTTATCCGACCAAGATTGTCGGTTTTCCCCAACGGATCTTTCCAAGATCATCTTCAACGCTCGGTTTGAAACCTCGACTTGCCCACTCGTTTGTGGGTGATAAGCCGTAGAAAGCCGATTTGTAACCCCATATTTCCTTAGGACCCTTTCGAATTGGTCGTTACAAAAATGGGTTCCACGATCGCTTATGATCGCACGAGGGGTTCCAAACCGAGAAAACAAGCTTTTCAAAAACTTGACTACCACACGAGCATCATTGGTGGGCAAAGCCTTAGCTTCCACCCAGTTAGATAGGTAGTCAACTGCGACAAGGATGTACTTATTACCACGAGATGATGGGAACGACCCCATAAAGTCTATGCCCCAAAAGTAAAAGATCTCACACACTTGGATGATATTTTGTGGCATTTCATCTTTTTGTGAGGCTTTTCCTTGTCGTTGGCATGAGTCACACGACTTCACAAGCTCATGTGCATCTCGGTAAATAGTAGGCAAAAAGAAACCGGCATCAAACACCTTTTTAGCCGTGAGATTAGCACCGTGGTGACCACCCGTGGGTCCCTTGTGACAAGCTCTAAGGATATTAGAAGCTTCGGTGCCAAATACACAACGTCGGATGATTTGATCCGCACAAGTTAGAAACAAGTAAGGGTCGTTCCAAAAGTAGAACTTGACGTCACGATAGAATTTTCGTTTTACTTGAGTCGTCATACCCTTGTTGATGAAGTTGCCCGCATGGTAATTTGCAAAGTTCGCAAACCATGGGGTGGAAGAATCAAGCTTAGAATTCACTACACCAAGTGTCTCGAGTGGAAATGTTTTGGTGATTTCCTTGGGCTCGTAAACACATTGGTGAGGATCTTCCAAACGAGAAAGATGATCGGCCGCTAGATTCTCGGCTCCTTTTTTTTCAACAATTTTGTGATCAAATTCTTGAAGGAGGAGAATCCAACGAAGTAATCTTGGCTTAGCATCTTGTTTAGCCATAAGATACTTGCTAGCCGAATGATCCGTATACACTATGCATTTCGTCAAGACGAGATAAGGTCGAAATTTCTCAAATGCATACACCACGGCAAGGAACTCCTTCTCCGTTGTAGTGTATTTAAGTTGAGCCTCGGTCATCGTCTTGCTAGCATAGTGAATAGGCAAGAAGTGCTTTTCATGATGTTGCCCCAATACGGCCCCTATAGCGTAGTCACTAGCATCACATATGAGATCAAAGGGGAGGTTCCAATTGGGAGCAACAAGAATGGGAGCTTCGGTAAGTTTCCTCTTAAGGATTTCAAAGGCTCGTACACAATCTACGTCAAAGACAAAAATGTGCCTCTTTTTCAAGAAGATGTGTAATAGGTCGAGAGATCTTTGAAAAATCCTTGATGAATCGACGATAAAAGACCGTGTGGCCTAGGAAACTCCTAAGTCCCTTAACGGTTTTGGGATGAGGTAATTTGGCGATGACATCTACCTTAGCTTGATCTACCTCAATCCCCGCTTTCGAGACCTGGTGCCCTAAGACGATTCCACTTTTAACCATAAAATGACATTTTTCCCAGTTGAGCACAAGGTTGGTTTCCTCACAACATTTCAACATTCTCTCGAGATTCGACAACCACGAAGTGAACGAACTACCAAACACGGAAAAGTCATCCATGAAGACTTCCATCGTCTTCTCGATCGTATCATGAAAAATAGCCATCATGCACCTTTGAAAGGTTCCCGGTGCATTGCAAAGTCCGAATGGCATTCTACGATAGGCAAACGTTCCATATGGACACGTAAACGTAGTTTTTTCTTGATCACGAGGATCGATGGGGATTTGGAAGTAACCGGAAAAACCATCTAAAAAACAATAGAAATCGTTTCCCGTAAGACGCTCCAACATTTGGTCCATGAAGGGAAAGAGAAAATGGTCTTTACGGGTGGCTTCATTCAACTTACGACAGTCAATGCACACTCTACATCCGGTCACGAGTCTAGTGGGAATTAACTCGTTGGCATCGTTTGGCACAACGGTCATTCCTCCCTTTTTAAGGACACAATGAATAGGACTCACCCAAGGGCGATCAGAAATAGGGTAAATCATTCCCGCGTCCAGGAGTTTTAGGACTTCCTTTTTGATGACGTCGTTAATTTTGGGGTTCACCCTCCTTTGACATTGGATTGCGGGCTTGTAATCCTCCTCCATCAAGATTTTGTGGGTACAAAATTTGGGATCGATCCCCTTAATGTCGGATAACTTCCACGCAATTGCCCCTTTATGATCCTTTAGAACATCGACAAGTGCGGTTTTTTCATCATCCGAATGTTCCTTCGCAATAATCACCGGCAACTTGTCTCCCTCCTCCAAATAGACATATTCGAGATGAGGAGGTAAATCTTTCAACTCGAGGATAGGTGGTTCCTCAATTGAAGATTTGGGCTCGATACTGATAACCTCCTCGGGTGGAGGAAATAGGAAATCGTTAAGGAAATCCTTGATAATCGAGAAGTCCTCATCGTTGTCGAGGTCTTTGTTACAAGTACGTGGAACATCGAATTCTTCCAACGTAAAACCACCACCTTCAAATGGAGTGAAGGTTGGTGTTGAGTTATCAAGGATGGGATCTAACATTGTGGGATTGCCACTATTCTCATCATCACCAAAACCTAGAACTTCTTGTGAAAATTCCTCGCAAACCACGTCAATCATATCAACGAGGTTTATGGTCGCAACAGAATAAACATGAGAAATTTGAGAGTTTTCAGTTGCGTTTATAACAAGTTCCTCGTCGTTGAAACGTAAGGTGGTCTTTCTAGCATGAACATCGATCAAAGCCATAGACGTATCTAAAAACGAACGACCTAAAATGAGAGGAACTTGAGGATCCATGGGAATATCGACAACGATAAAGTCTACCGGATAATAGAACTTTCCCACTTTCACAAAAACGTCTTCCGCCAATCCACATGCGGGAATCGTTGAATGGTCGGCCAACTCGATAGACATTAGTGAAGGAGTAAGATTAGGAAGATTGAGCGACTTGAATATTGCAAGTGGCATCAAGTTAATGCTATCACCAAGATCGGCTAAGGCAAAGCATTCTTCCATATCTTGGATTGCACAAGGGATCAAGAATTTACCGGGATCACCAACTTTTTGAGGTATGCAATTAAGATAAAACGATGAACAACTAGACAATTGATGCAATTTCTCCTTGTTGTTCAACATACTCTTAAAGTTAGCGGCAAATCGAGGCATCATGACCAAAGCATCGGCAAAACTCACATTAAAGTGCAAATCACGAAACATTTTCATAAAAAGATCAAATTGGTAATTGTCGCGCTCTTGACGTTTCTCCTTTCTAAGTCTCGATGGATAGGGCAAAGGTGGTGTGGGTTGAGGCATAGGCATAGCCTTTGGAATCTCGGGTTCCAATGTTGGTAATGGGTCAACTGTAGGTGTGGCATGAGTGGTACTTCGTGGGATTGGAACATGCTCCTTTTGGACCACCACCTCGGGTTCTTCCTCAATTGCATCCTCCGTAGGAGCAATTGGTTGAGGAGTCGGTTCCTTAGGTGTCTTACCACTACGTGTGGTAATCACTATCATCTCACCCTTAGGGTTTAATATGGTGTTGCTAGGAAGACTACATGAAGACGGTTTGCACATAATTGCCTCAAACATAGATGAAATTTTATCCTCAAACATGGATTGCCTCTTCTCGGCTTTAATCATCTCATTCTTAATTTCATGTTGCCCTTGTTCCATTTTTTGTTGGTTTTGTTGTAACCTTGTTACATTTCCTTCCATCTTGTTGGTATGGATTTTAAGCTCATTTGATAACTCATTTTTCAACTCTTTCTTCAAGTCGTTCTTAAACTCGGATCTTAGGCTAATGATTTCTCTTTGAATGTTGTCAAACCTAGCATCGTTCCCATTAGCGTATTCAACAAATTCATTTGGAAGATCTTTCAAAGTTTGCAAACCTTTGTTGTTGTTTTGAAAATCATTTTGATTTTTGTTCGAAACTTGATTATTAGCCCCTTGATTACCATAGTTTCCCTTGTTGTAATTGTTTGTGAAACCAACTTGATTGTTGCGATAGTTGTTGTTAGCATTTTGATTTGAACCAAAACCCGGTGGAGTCAATTGATTAGAGCGGGTAACTTGGCCGTTTTGGTTGTAAGTTCCTGTGGCCGCGTAGGCACTCGAAGTGTTACCACCGTTGGTAATGCACTCGGAGAAATCATGACCTCCACCACAATACATACATGAAACCTTAACCGCTTTAACCATAGCGGGAGCACTTGGTTCTCCAACTTTGAACTCAATCAAAAGACCTTTAAGCTTATCAAAGATTTTGTTTTCCATGTTCGCCTGAATTTGGCAAGCATCGATGGTAGTAGACAAAAAAAGGTGAAGTCGAAGACGAAGCCTTACGAACACTAGACGTGCTACGAGGACTATACACCTTAGATCTATTCTCAATTATCACCAAAGCTTCCTCAACCGTTTTACACAAAAAGTTACCACCCACGGCGGCATTAAGATAATCCCTTTCATGATCATTAAGTCCATTGTAAAACGTGCCAATTTGATGCAAGTCGGAAAAACCGTGATGAGGACACTCATGTAACATTTCCTTAAACCTATTCCAAGCCGTTGAAAAACTTTCATTAAACTCTTGTGAAAATTTTGAAATCTCGTTTTTCAAGTGTGTAGTCTTAGAGGGCGGAAAAAATTAGTTCACAAACTTAGAGACGAGATCCTTCCACGTCAATATAGAATTGGGTGGCTCTTTCTCTAACCAAATTTTAGTAGGCCCCGCTAAGGAATACAAAAAAAGCATCATCTTAATTGAGTCATTAGCAACATTCTTAAACTTGCAATTGGCGGTAAGACGATTGAATTGGCGGATATGGTTGTGTGGATTGTCCTTCTCATCACCACAGAATTTGTTGTTTTGGATCATCGACAACAAACCCGTTTTCACCTCAAAATTCTCCACAAGGATAGCGGGAATCATAATAGCCTCTCCATAACCCTCGGTAGGTGCTTGAAGTAACTCCATCATAGTACGATTCGCCATGGTTGGTTCTTCTCTTACAATGGGTTCGACAATGGGAGATTCTTCACTAGACGATCTTTGGTTTCCTTCCTTTTGACGACGTTTACGTGCACGTCTTGCTTTGGAGCAAGTTTGCATAAACGTCACGTACAACGAGGGGATGAGCAAAGAAGTTTTTTTTGGTGTTTTGTATTTTTCCAATTTTTTTGTGGTTTTTTATTGTTTTGACTTTTTTTGGCTTTTTGTGATTGTATTAAGTAGACCAAAGTGTACAAATCTCCTCCTTAATCAAATCTCTTGATTAAAGAAGCCTTAAGGAATGAAAACGATCACGTGAAGTGAACGCCTTCGATGACTTTATAACGTTGGTGGAACACCAAATCATTCAAGAGGGTTTAATCAATGAAACCAAGAAAGTATATATGATACTTAATAATAATTTGGGCGGCAAAACCCTCGATTAGCTCTCAAAATCAAATACTCACAAGCAAGCGGGGAAACGAGGCGGCGCGAAGCACTTAGGATCCTTTTTCCTTAGGATATATTTTATAATATCCGCCTTATACCCACCTTATAGTTTGTATTTTTCAAAATCGAGCTTCACGAAAGTATTTATCTATTTTTGCCTTTTTATTTGGTTTGAGATTCGAATACAATGATTGGGTAATGACCTCCCAAGTCAAGGTTGTGATTTCTCACTTGTGGAGTACTTGTGAATTTATTGTTCTACGTATACAATATAGTAATAGTATTCACACAAAAAACAAAAAACCGATAATACGTATTTGTAGAGTGCTACTAATACAATTAGCTATTATAGCTATATAAAAACAACAATTGTTCAAATCAACACACAACACGCCTCCCCGGCAGCAACGCCAATATGATGTTGAGTAAAATACGCCTTTTAGGAAAAAGAGCATAATTAGGGCAAGTGACTAAGGAAAATCACAAGTTATGACCCAAAGTGGGTATCGTTCTCAAGGAGGCTTGTGTGTTGTGTAGAGAAATGATTAGTGATGTGATTATATGATTATGAGAAAGAAAATAGAAATGGGATAAGAAGAGAATGACAGTTACGATGACGGATTACACTAAGGCAAAAGGGTCGTACACGTAAAACCGTAAAAAGCACCAAATTTAAAAATTTATCCTAAAAATTCCTAAAAAATTGCAGTAAATCCTAAATAATGTATTTAGAGTTTACAAAAATCAAAAATCACTCAAACCTTTTATTTAATTAAATAATGATTTTTTAATGCTAATTAAAGCCCTAAAAATCAATTAAATTAACTAAAAGCCCAAAATGAGATTTATCACTTAGTAAACCTCTAAAATACCCTAACTTAATTTAAAACTATTTTTGAAAATTTTAAAATTAATTAAAACTATTTAAAAACAATTAAAAACTATTAAAACTTAAACTAATTATAAAAATTAATCTAAGAACAATAAAAATATTCTAAAAGTTATAAAATTCCTAACTTTATGTATTTAACCTAAGAAAAATTGTAAAAACTTGAAAAATCTAAATTTTAATTTTTAACAATAAAATAATAATAAAATAATATTAAAAACCCGAAATTTCTAAAAAATTCTAAAAACATGCAAAAATAGCTAATTTTAACCTAATAAACACATAAATGAAGTTGAAAATTACTTAAATACCCTTATTGGGCCTAGAAAATGGGCTAATGTCCAAACAGTCCCTTAATGGGCTTAGAATTGGCCCAATAAGAAAAAGTGGCCCAAAATAGCCCAAAAACCACTACTTGACTCAAAATTCGATTCTGAACAACTTTTTCCAAAGGCCTAAAAGCTGAAAATGTGAAATAAGCAAGCTTATACCAAACAGCTTATTCTTAATGGGCTTTTTGGCCCATTAAGCTATAAGCTAATGCTATTAGCTCAAATTAGACACACAAGCTTCTTTTGAGCTAACTAAGACTTCTGTAAAAATAAATTTGAAATAAGCCAAAGGAATAAGCCTGAAAATGCAAAAAGCAATCTACAGAAAACGACAAAATAGTCGTTTTTGAGTTCTAGGCTATCCCAAGAGCTGATTCAAATTGCAAAAGCTTTTAAATGACTTAACTAAGCTTAATCAACAAAAACGTTTTCAAATAAGTTGACTCAATAAGCTGAAAAAAGCAAATAAGCACTTATGAAAAAGTCAAATAAGTTGGTTTTCTAGCAAAAAGTCAAAGTCAAAGTCCAATAAGCTCCAGTTCAATCAAATGGGTCAAATAATGAAGATCTATCACAAAAAATAAGTTGTTGCAGGTCTGGATAAGCCAAAATGGCTTATTTATAAGCTGAATGAAAAATTGTACTAGCAGGGTCTAGTTTTAGGTGTTGAGCAGTGGAAACTTTTTCCACTGCTTGACTTGTTGACTTTTTTGTCTTTAGTAACTTTTTTGGAGATTCAAGTTACACAAACGCACCCAATTGATCAGTGGATTAAGTGGAGTCAAACACAACAAAGAAATCACAATCAACAACAGCCAATTAGTACAGTTTAATTAATCAATCACGAGATCACTCACATACATGAAAAAATAAGCAGATTAGGTTCAATAAGCACTTATAGCACAATTCAGTCAGCCAAACTTAACCAAATGCATACACAAGCAATATTAAACTTAAATAAGCAAGTCTAAACAGGTTTCATGCACTGATTCAAAGTTTTAAGCAAGATTCAAGCACTTAAAGTTACTGATGAACACAAGAACATGCAGTTTACAATTTTGCTGATGCAATTGACCAACAAGCCAGATTCAATCACTCAAATCTATCACATATGTTATATAAATGATGTTTAAGAAACATTGAACCCTAAGCATGCATAAATTCTAGATTTTACCAAAATCTTAGGTAAAAAACAGTTAAAATCAAGTAGTTATAGCACAATGTATGATTTGGGGTTTCAAGCCCAATAACTTGCAGCAAAATGCACTCAACCAAGCATATAGTAGATACCAAGCATAAACACAACCTTCTAACAACACAATAACCAACTATGATCTCAAACAGGTAATCCTAAACACCCTTTTAACTTTTCAAATCAAGATTTTCAAATCAAAACAGCATTACAAGGTTACCCAAGCCCAAATCAACACAATAACAGATAAGATAAGCAAATTTAAGCAAGATTAAGTCACAAAATTCACAAGAACACAAGCAACACTCAAATATCACAAATATCCAATATTCTATCAGATTTTGAGATTAAGGGTGTGTACCTCATGGAAGTACATTCACACCCACGAATTTTGAGCTTATGTACTAGCAAGAACAAGTACAAGCTTCCACAACAAAGCCTGCTAAGATTCAACAAGGTTAGAAGCAAAATAGTAAAATCAGAACAATGAAAAGCCTTGATTAATGCAACTCTTGTCCTCCACACTTGATTATCCCCAAATTATAAGCTTCACCACACCTTGATAACTCAATATCAGGATGCTATGATCAGCCTTATAGCCCAAGAATTCTAAGATAGACCAAGAACTTAACAAAATATCAAGCTTGAAGGAAAATGTGCAAACTTTTGCACACTCCTTGAAAACAGGTTTTGAGATTCAATATTATCAAACTAAGAACAATAATAAGCAGATATAAAGGATGGCACTTGAGCTTTCTTCAACATTTCAAACACATTTCATTAATACTGAAAATAGATTTACAGAAAAGTGAACCAAGGAAAATTCAAGAGCAAACTAAAATATAATGAACTAAGGCCTTTATATAGGCATACAATGAACTACTAATGCTAAGAAAAACGTAAAACCCTAGTTGTAGAAGTCCCAAAATGCCCTTGTAGCTTTTTGAACTCTTGAGGATCATGTGACTGAATTTTGTTGTCTTGTGGTAGTTGGCAAGTGAAAAGTTGATCTAATGGCTTGTATTAAGCTTGAAATGTAAGCTAGATCCTTAGACGTTGGATGACTGTTACTATCTTGTCTTCTTGCTCAATGGTGTAGCAGGGGAGGTCCCATGTGGACTCTTAGGTGATGTGGCAAGTGATTTAAAGGTTGGGATATATTCAAAGGATCATTAATCATAAATCTGGAAATAATTAGAGGCTAATTACAAGTAATTAGCAAACCCCTAATTATGTTCTTGAGGTGAATAGTTGAGAGTTTGAACCGTTTTAGGGGTGGATAATTTTAAATAAGTGTTAATGGCGCCAAGGTTTAGTTAATTATTTAATCCAGGTGAGTGGAGTAGTGACAAGGCAAGGGATGAGTTGTGATTGGCTGGATGGAGTGAGTGGGGCACGTGTCACCCCATCACTGGTCTAGGTAACTATCTTGTCTGCCATGATTCACCCTTCATCTTTCTTCTTCTTGTCATTTCAGCTTAAAACCTTAACAACGCCAAAATCCTTTGTAACAACTTTTCCTATTTTACACTTTTGCCCCAAAAAGTTTTGTAAAATGATTTCAGGGGTATTTCTTGCCAATTTGTGATTCTTCAAGGGCTGTTTTAGTATTTTCTTCCAGGATTATGGTCTTGACTTGTATGATTGGCATTTTGGAGGACTTAAATTGCCAAGTATTCATTTATGAGGGACCATTTTTGCCAAAAGTTGAAAGTCAAGGGTCCTTTTTGCAAATTAACATATTTCAAGGACCAAACTTGTCTTTTCTTGTTCTTTGAAGGACTTCATGATATATTTGACTTTGAGGATGATAATAGTGACAATTTAGCTTTGTTGAGGGGCTAAAATTGCCAATTCTTCAAAGTGGAGGGCCCTTTTTTCAATATTGACAAACTTTAGGGACCAAACTTGTAATTATGAGGATACAAGGGTATAAAGTGTCAATTCTTCCATATTGGAGGACCCTTCTTCATAATTCTTCAAATCTTCAAGGGTTTTCTTGGGAAAATGCTTCATTAGGGCTTGGTTCAGTGTGCGGCTTCGTTTCCCGTGTTCGTTGTGGCATGATTCTTGTGATCTTTTGTCATTTTCTCAATATCCGTAGCTAAAATACACAAGCAACAAACACACGCATATATTGGGGTATTTTGATGATATTTAATGCATTTTAAGCCCTTTTTGGATGATGAGACTATGTATAAAAGCAGTCTCATCAGTAGGATGAGTCCTTAGAATTGTATGACATGGCGACACGTAATGTGTGACGGTACAATTTTTGACTTGTTTGTGATTAATGAAAATACTATCTTTGATTACTAAATCCTACGTGTATCGATTTTATCTATTTGTTCTTGCTTCTTCCTAATGTTCGCATTAGTGATGGAACCATTGAACAAGTACTCATTTCGGATAGAGTTGCGTTGTAGATTCTTCTCTTTGTATTCATGATTGCCATCGAGGTCATGAACCTCATGATTATTTGGCTAAACTCATTTCCTATCATATTGTAATTAGTTCTTGGTGAACAATTCTGTATCACTCTTTTGCAGATCACTCATTGTTTTATAAGTAATACAATACCTTCTGGGGGAAATTATGAAATTCTCATTATTATATGAGTTAATTAAATCTGTACTATTAGTAGTTACTGTCGAAT
This sequence comes from Glebionis coronaria, assembly GCA_025667525.1. Classification (NCBI taxonomy): domain Eukaryota; kingdom Viridiplantae; phylum Streptophyta; class Magnoliopsida; order Asterales; family Asteraceae; genus Glebionis; species Glebionis coronaria. The sequence goes on from JANFOE010001024.1 coordinate 259,414, forward strand.
AAAGTTTTTATCAAACATTTTGTAAATGGAAATGCTTTCATAATGATGAACATTTTGAAAAAATTATTTGAATTTCAAAATTAAACAGGAAAGTATATTTTAAATATGATGAGAAAGTTTTGACGAACTAAGTATTGCATCGTTAATCCTAAAATTGTGTATAGTTGCGCGCCTACATACAATCTGGAAGGAACCATGCAAGGCTGATTAGTAGTCACCATGAAATTATTAATAAACACTAAATTTTCTTTGAAGATTGTGAAAGATTAAATTTTATGAGATCTGTAAGAAGTGCAAAAATAGGGACATATTGTTAAAGACACCTACATATGTGCCCGTACCATTTATTTTTTCTGAATCGAAATTACTCCTCTTTGGATATTGTCATAATTGACAATTGATATCCCCTTCTTGTCCAATTCTCTCGTGGTGTGATTCTTTGGAAAAGTATCTGATTATCAAGTGTTGATACCCGACTAGGTGTATCAGCGTTCCTATCATTTCTTTTGATTAGATTTCATTTGAATGACTTGGGTAACGATCCGAGGTGCTTTCGAATGCTTACTCAATGCATGAAAACATGGGATGCATTCATATTCGTTAGTGTTCTCGTCTTTATCTGATTTGAAATTCTCTCGCGTAAATTATGTGTTGAACTTACTCTTTTAATGTTAGCTATGTCTCCAGATATCCTTGAATTTGAGAAGGATTATGAGTTATTATTAGTCTTTTGAGAAGTTCACATCTTATCAACGGTAATGAAACTAGAAAGTTGGTAGTGGCAGTAGAATGGATAGGTTGATTATGACATGATGTCATTGTCTAAATTGACGAGAACTCGAGTAGAATTCCCCTAAAAGATAAGATGTTGATTATCAAAGGCGATCTAAATAATTCCGGATGGATGACCACATCCTGCATTTAGGCTTGAAATTATACCGTGAATGGTTATGATATAGTCATAGATCTTGTAATTTAGAAAGAATCTAAAGTAAATTTACTAAAAGATGTTCCTGCTATCTGAAACTTTCGGAGGTATTTGTTGGTGAATTACCTAGACTTCCGCCAATAAGGCAAGTTGAATTTGGAATTGATTATATTCCTGGTGCTGCACCTGTGGCATGTACACTATACATCAGCACCATCTGAATGGATAGTGTTGTCGTACAACTGAGAGAGTTATCGGAGAAAGCTTTTATTCTACCGAGCTCGTCATCATGAAGAGCTATGGTGTTATCATTCCTTGTATTTATGGATTACCGTGAACTGAATAAATTGACGATCAAAATTTATATCCATTTCCCAAGATGGAAGATTTGTTCGATCATTTACAAGGTTCTAGCGTATATTCAAAAAAAAATTGATCCACGGCATGGTTATCATCAACTTCGTGTCCGCGAAAAAGATTATCTATTCCAATCACTACATCCACAACTTGTAATGAACATTATGAGTTTCACGTGATGTTGTTTGGATTGACCAATGCACATGTAGCATTCACGAATTTGATGAATCGCGTGTGTAAGTTGTATTTTAATAAGTTCATGCTTGTGATCATTAAGGATCATTTGTTTGTTTCTAAGAATAAAAAGGAGTTAATTATCATTTATAGACTGCCTTGAGTTGGCCGAGAAATGAAAACCTTTAACACCCCCAAATTTACACGCAGCGGAATACATCTTTGGGTGCTAAACAATGATACAACAACACATATTTTATAAAGAACGACTCGAAAAGAGACGTTTTAGATTTATCGTTCCTAAAACATTTGTCAGAGTAGCGTAGTCCCAAGTAATCGTTACCAAAAGAAAAGTTAAAACAACATATTAGTGTGTTTTTAAAATGGAACGATAAATAAATCAAAGAGTTTGAACAACAAAAGCAGTGCACAACATTCATTCCCGTGGCTTCCAAGCTTCACCCTTCCTGATTACCTGAAATACATGTGAGTAAAACATCAGCAAAAATGCTGAGTGAATCTATAAGTTTATGAAATCAATTTGAACACAAGCAAAGATTATAAGTTTATGGCATGCTTTTAAGCATCAAATAATAATTCGCATCAACAATAATAATTGTATATAGCATAAATTGCAATAAGCTCGTGGAACCGAGCCCTTAGACACTCCCATATCAGTCTAATAAGACGAGAGATTTATTAATTGTCGGTTACCTCCAGATTATTGGTACATTGCCGTATACCTGACTTCTTAATACAATATGTTCAAACAGTGTGGAGGTCGGGCCTAAGCTTCTATGACAAGTCTACAAACACTGAACCAGGGCGGCTTCCCCCATAGATCTATTAACTGTACTAGCGGTTAACCCATCATAGGTTAATTAACGGTCCATAATTGAGGCTTTAACTAAGGCAATCACTTAATGCAATTTAAAGGCAACCACGGGTCCATTCATAAAGGGACAAAGCATACCATAAAAATCTTGTGTTCTAAGTTTATAAAAAACATGTATTCCCCCTCGCGGGTTTAAAATCATTTAATAACTAGTATAAAGCGAGGCTATAGACTCACGTTGATAATGAAAGGCGGATTATCGGCTACGGGCGTGCTTCGGTCACGGAAACCTATATAAATAATAATCGGTCTTAGACTCTTGTCTAATGACTTTTATCAAAATAACAATATACATATGATGATTCTATACATATGATGATGATCAAGTGGGTTTATATATCCTTGTTTACTCATTTTAGTGTTTACATTTTGGTAACTTTTTACTAGTTTACTAGTTTTACCTACTTACCTATTTTAAGTCCAATAAGCTTAGTATAAGTTCTTTAAGTTGTTTTAATCCATTTCATACCTATATTATCAGTATCTATACTTTCCATGTTGGGCCCAAATGGGTTAAGCCTAATAAGTTCTTTTTATAAGTGTTTAACTTATTTAGTCCAATTATTAGTCCAATATGCTTAGTTAGCTCGTTAATGTCCGTATGTCCTATAGTTCGGGTTTTATCGGTTTTTACTTGTATTAGTTACTTATATATCAGTATATGACTTTTAAAAACTTTACATTAGACGGGTTTGATCGTCTATGTTTTAATTGGCGAAAAACGTTAATTTTACGGTAATAGCCGAAAAAGTCGTAAAAATCAAGTTTATAGTTTTTATTACTTATAAGTATTATTCCACTACCATTTATATAATTTATCCATTTAATTAACCTTTTACATATTTATATAAATAAGTTTCATAAGTTAGTGGGTTTTTATTTTACATTTTATACAATAAATTTGAGTGCTTATATAATAATAATAAACATTAATTCTCAAAATCTGATTTTTATTTTCATCTTCACCATTTTTATCATATCTAGAGTTATATAATGAATTAGAAGCTCGCTTTAGGTGGCATGATCTTCATATTATGTGCTACATTTAACTCAGTTATAGCTACTGCTCAATTTAAGTTTATATAGCCTTAACAGTCCCTACAAAACAACTTATTTAGATTAGCACTCTCATCTTGTTTTGATCATATCTCACTCATTATATTGATTCCATTGCATGGCAAACTCTCACATGTGTATAACATCTTGTACTTACTGTAAATGGATCATACCATGAATTTTTATCAGTTCAAGTTTTAGTTATATACTGTTTTTATACAGCCAACTAAATAAGCATGATTTTAGCCTCATTTCTTATAGTTATTAACCTTTTTAAGCATATTTATCAACACTTGATCCCCACACAACATTTTTATCATCATATATATATCATATACATATACAATAATAAAGAAAATACATTTGTTCTTTACAAAAATAACAAGAGAAAATGGAGAGGATGATCTTCTTTACCAACCAAGTGTATTTCTTGTTTTTGGAAGACAAGAACTTGATGAACACCACAAGTAACTCCAAGATCATCAAACACCAAGAACAATAGTTGAGAAATCAGCCCTAGGACACAAGCAAATCACCTCCAATGTTGTTAATATGGCCACCAAATGATTAAGGCTTCAAGATAACTCCATGATAGAGCTAGATAACATGTATTTCATGGCTAGAAAAGATCAAAAGGGGTGTTTGTAGCTTCAATATGGACAGCAAGGGGAAGGTTTTTGAGAGGATTTGAGAGAGTTTTGCATGTATGGAAATGGAAATGAGAAGTTAGTTGATGGTTTTAGCTAGGAAGTGGAATGAGTAGCTTAAGGTGTAAGCTTTGCTTACACTTGTAAGTGTTTAGCTAACATGATGCCACATATGGTTGTGGTGTCATGTTGGTGTCGTCCAAGCTAGCTAGTGGGGTGGGACAATGTATTTTGTCCCATCTCACTAGTTTACGGGTATTCCTCGATTCTAGTTTTCTTGATTTGCGTGCCCTCGGGTCGTTTTACGAAAAATGTTTTTATAAATTATGAATCAACGTCACAAAACGAATCCAATAAAAATTGTCTCATCAAAAACGGAGTTCAAAAACGTAAATACGTAATCCTAAGGTTTCCGGTTTAGTCGTAAAGGACGCTAAATTATGCACGTAAGCCCAAATTTAAATCTGTAAAATGTGAGTTCGTCAACCAACACAAAAATAAGTTTCAAAATATTATACGATATAAAATATTTGGCATCCGTCGGTATCGCGATCACTAGTAGTCCTCGTTGCTCGTCAAAATATTAAAATATAATATTTAATATTGGTTTCAACTTAAACCGTTAAACATAATAATATTTAACCTTATAAAATACTTCAAAATAATTGAAAATAGAATTAAATTATGACCTTATATTTACGGGTTTTACATCCATACCACCTTAAGGGAGCGACGTCCCGACACTCAATTCGCCTCACTTTCGCCAACGCGCATTAAAGTCTCAATAAACATCGTCGTTGAAAGTCAAAAAGATATTACATAATATGTGTTCTACATGATCGGACGTCATCGGATGATGCCGTCTCAAGTTCTCACAACTTACGATCATCTGACTAGATCACACACCATATAAGTACATAAAAGAAAAGGTCGAACACAAACATCGAGTATAGATCTCCACCGTTAATCATCGAGAAAACCTTGAACGAACCCTTGATAATAACCACTTGATCTCAAGAGTCTTTCCACTTGCGGTGTCGGCTTCAACATACTCCTCGAGGTCGTAACGAATTTATTAACTCCATTCATTAAGAGATTCGGTCCTCAATCATTCCACGAGTACACACATAAATCCTGGTGACACTTATCGTTTCTTCTTATACACTGCTTCCCGAGATTCGTTTTAAACTCAGAATAAAATAGTGATCTTTAATACGAGGAACAGAACGAGATAAAAATGACTTCAATAAACGCATAAACGAACAAGATGTGGTAAAATGATTTAAGATTAACGATCGACGAGGGATCTCGAATCACGTAACCGTAAAACATAATAAATCAGAATACTTAGAAAAAAATGAGAGCGAAGAAAGAATTAATTATTAACATTAAAGTAACATATGTCACAATTATCCATCCTGGTTTTGGTATTACCTTAAAACGCAATTGAGGTACTTTCTTGATAAAGATGATATATTAAAAATAGAAGTTAGATAGCTTCATAATTTATTTTGGTTGTCTTAAGAAACTTTGAAAGAATGACACAAATTTATTAATTAAACTCGTATTGATGGTTACAATTAGAAAATATAATTTCCAAATTAAATCATTATCAGGAATATAAATTAAACCGATAATTTCATTACATTTAATGTAAAGTATGATAAGTCAATTACTTCAAAAGATAAAAACATAATTTCAATTTAAACATTAGTTTTAGTTATACAAAATATGATGTATAAATTTGACCTTTTTCTTATGATAGTTATTTCGATAATTGAAAATCATAGGAAAATGTATAAACATAAAAAAATTTATAATATGTTGTAGAAATACTTAAAGGTGTTTATTATTTCAATATAAACATGGAATATATTCGGGTTTCGAAATGTGACAAGATAACAAATGAATATGAATGAAAATAATAGTCAACAATTAATACGAAATCAATGGTACAAAAGAGAACGAAGCAAATGTCGTATGAATTCTTAAAGAGAATAATAAAATAAAGGCATTGATGGTATGACGATAAGGAATAATAGATTAAACAAGTTGTCAAATTTGGTTGGTGCGGTCGATGGTTCACCAATATCAGCTCGTTAACTTAGCGGTGGTCGTTACACGATCGGAAATAAGATCCATACAAAAATTTTAATAAAAGGAAATTCCTAATAATCACTTGTAAGTAAAATAAATCAAACGAACGATGTTAGTGTTTAAAGGGAGAAGTCAAAGCACGTTTCACAAAGGTGGTTTTCGAGACAAACAAGAGTGACGGACGTCATCCCAGATATACGGAAATCACTCTAGTGATAATTCATTATTCACGTGCAGAGACATTCCAAGGATCTACCCAGTCGCATAAAGAAGATTGGACGAGAAGGAAGGATAAAACATCGAGACTTTCAAGTCATTTATCAAGAGTTAGTAATTAGACGAACGGTCAAAAGAAATCAGTTGTAAGACAAAATGAAGTAACAAGTGGAAAAACGATTGTCGAGTAAAAACGTATTCGTAAGCGCGTAATTTGTTCAAGAAAAGGTAAGAAAACGTATGCGGATGCATAGAAATTGCGCTACTTGCATAAATTATAAAGGTTTTCAAAACTTCTTTTCATTTTATTTCATTTTATTTATCTTTATCATAAATACAAGTAAAAAGTTGATTATTATCAAGATTTTTAAGTGGACTACTATTCAGCCTAGCATGGCTCCATCTAAATTAGACATAGGTGATCAGGCCATGTATAATTAAGGAATAGCAATGAAGTGCTCAGTTTCGTCGAAAAGTGTAACACCCCCCACAAATGTTATGCGCAGCGGAACTACAACATTGGGTGCTACACAGTATTCATTGCACACAAGATATATCAAACGACTCTAAAAAGACGTCAACTTAAAACTTGAATTAAAAATTGTTAGATGATACATGTCCACGGTTTTTCCAACTCCACTTGGTACAACAGAGTTTAGCGCTTTCGGTCCCCACGAATCTCGACCCAAGAATTTCAGTTTCACAACAACATAACATTAAAATTTAAAAATGTTTAAGTAGGAAAGGGAGGAAAAACAAGCAGACTCCAAGCCATACACACAACATCCATCCCATGCACGCTCCATTCTACACTTCAGCGGTTACCTGAAACACATGCCAAAATTTGGTCAACGAAAACGTTGAGTGGAATTCATAGGTTTTACAATTCATTTTGAACGTATATAAAATAAAAACCATTCGTGATCATCCATAGACTTGTCGATCAAACAATCTATATTCAGGATACTGACAATTGTGTTTAAGCTCATGACACTAAACCCTTAACTCAATCACCCACGTAATAATTACCGGCGTGACTCAGATGAAACCATGGCCCCTAATAAGGCATCAGTTGCAATTATACCTTTTCTCTTATCACAAGTTATCCGTCCGCAGGGGGTATCAACGTACTAGCCCTCGTCTCGGATAGGGTAGTCAACCCCATAGTACTATCACTTTGTATAAGCGGCTATGTCCCCCTTCTCGAGGGCAAGACAATAGTTAATAGTTCATGAAATTAGGGTCTTTTGCAACTAGGTACTCAACACAATTTCTAAGGCAACATTCGGGTCTAACAATCATTCATGACATACGTTCCTTTTAAAAACTAGCATGCATTTCCCTCGCGGGTAAAACAGTTTGAAATAAATATAAGCGAGGCTATAAATTCACACCTTATATATTAAGTAGTCGGTAGTTCGAGAGATGATCACTAACGACGATACGGATGCCCGGGTAAATCAACACCTATCAACAAATAACGCGTAATGAGTAATCTCATTTTAAATACCTTACGGTACTGTATAAAATACATAGATACTAGTCACTTAGGACAATTATAACTCACGCCAAAACAAGATAACAAGCATCACTCATTTTACACCATTCGTTCTTATTATTTACGTTATCCATTTTTATTCATTTTCGCCGGCACTTACCGAAAGTACGGGCTGTTTTACCATATTTAACCATTCTTATAAAATTTGACAAAATTCTCAAAAATACTATAAGACCTGTAGATAACACATTTTTTTAATCCCAATAAAAGTTTTTACTTCTACGACCCGTTACTAAACGCTTTTCCAAAAACTACATTTTCCGGGCTGAAATTGTACTTCGACCAACTTGGACCTCTTTGACCTATTTGAAATGCACCTTTGACTTCTTTGACTCCTAAGTCAACTTATAGACTCAATTACACAGGTTTGTGACCAAAATTTGACCCTTGACCTTTTACCAATTCATACTTGTGGTCCTCGGGATTTGACTAAAACTATACATAAATTCGGATTATGAAAGTTCTCGTCTCCCGGTACTCGATCTTTAAAACCTCATAACTTTTAGCTCGTTTTGAGTCACGGGCTCTACCTTATACCAAATTAAAGCTAAGAAGACCCTCTATGACTACATTTAGTTATCTAGACCTGTAGGAAAAATTATTTTTACGAAAAGGTCCTAAACTTTCTGCCTAAATTTATCCATACCAAAATCATACTTAAGCTCGATTCCAAACCTATTAATCATTACTAGGCTTCATCCTAAGCATTCTCAACCATATCCAAACACTAATTTCAGTCCCTAACCCCTATTGATCAACAACCTCATAATCTAAAAATCTAAAAACAAACATGCAATCACTTATACCCATTTAAAACATCACTAAACACAATGCTAAACATAAAACCAATGCTCAAAATCATCAACCACCATGGCTCCCCAAACACCCCCTTGTGCCGTGGGGTTTGGGTGACCAAATCACCACAACCAAATAAATTTTGGTGGGTTTGATTAGTGATTATACTCACACTATACATGAATTTAACATGCATCAATCCAATTAACCTCAAAAACGAATTTGAATGATCTTGAAAATTTTTGGAAAATTTTTGTTAATGCATGTTTGAAATAACCATGGATTAACACTCACCAATGGATTTTAGAAGGTGGTCTAAGGTTAGATTTTGTCAAAACTCAAAAAAAATGGTGGATGGTGGTGGTTTTTGGGGTGTAGCCGTCGGCTAGAGGGAGAGAGGGAGAGTGTTTGATTTTTTTTTTGTTAAATGTTTGTGTGTGTTTGTGTTTGTCCTTTTTGTGGAATTGGGAGGGACCAAAGTGGTAATTAAAGGATTCTTTTGGCCTTAAGTAAAAACGCCACTAAAACTTTGCGGGATCGACTCACTAGTCAATTTAGAAAATTTTACGGGAGTCGGAAATCATCCCGAACACTCCAAAATACTTTTGGGATACTTTAAATGTACTCGAAAGGCTATAAAACTCACCCGACTCAACTTAACACGAACCGTAAGTAAAATTCTCGAAAAATTACATTATCGATGAATCGTCAATAATTATAGAAATTTGGGCATCCATCGGGATCGTAATCGTCATCGTCCTTCTTGAATCGTCAATCGTAAAAATTATAACCTCGAACATCGGCTTTAACCAATATACTTATATATATAGAAATTAAAATTTATTAAAAATTTCAATAATTAGCGTAATTTAGGGTAACGTTAATGACCTCGGTTCTAGGGTGTCACATCCACCCCTCCTTAAAGAGAGCGACGTCCCGGCGCTCGCCTCTTCTTGTACTTACATTTCGTTCTGCTGGAACAGATGAGGATACCTTTCCTTGAAAAAGTCCTCACGTTCCCAAGTGTATTCCGGTCCACGCTTAGAATTCCATCGAACCTTCACAATAGGAATTCTACTACGCTTCAGCCTCTTGACCTCTCGGTCCATAATTTCCACAGGTTCTTCCACAAAATGCATTTTGTCGTCCAGTCGAATCTCGTCCAAAGGAATCACCAATTCCTTATCCGCCAAACTCTTCTTCAGGTTCGATACGTGAAACGTGTCGTGAATAGCACTAAGCTCGCTCGGCAATTCTAACTTGTACGTTACTGGTCCAATTCGTTCAACGATCTTAAATGGTCCAATATACCTCGGACTCAACTTTCCTTTCTTCCCAAAACGAATTACACCCTTCCACGGCGATACCTTGAGCATAACCATATCTCCAACTTCAAACTCCAACGGTTTCCTTCTGTTATCGGCATAACTCTTCTGTCGGCTTCTCGCAGCAAGTAGTCGGTTCTTGATTTGCACAATCTTCTCTGTCGTTTCTAAAACCATTTCGGGTCCAGTCAATTGACTTTCTCCTACTTCACTCCAACACACAGGCGATCTACACTTCCTTCCATACAATGCTTCGAACGGTGCTGCCTTGATACTCGCATGATAACTATTATTATACGAAAACTCCACTAGAGGCAAGTGGCGTTCCCAACTTCCTCCAAAATCAATCACGCATGCTCGGAGCATGTCCTCCATCGTCTGAATAGTTCGTTCACTCTAGCCGTCAGTTTCTGGGTGATAAGCCGTACTTAAACTCAATTCAGTGCCCATCGCACGTTGAAGCGATTTCCAAAATTCCGAAGTAAATCTACTGTCGCGATCCGAAATGATCGATAACGGCACTCCATGTCTGCAGACGGTCTCTTTCACGTACACACTGGCTAGCTTTTCCATGCTGTCCGTCTTCTTCATAGGTAAGAAATGAGCAGATTTCGTTAACCTATCCACTATTACCCATATCATATCACATCCACTAGGAGTTCTAGGTAAACCCGTCACGAAATCCATAGCGATTTTCTCCTATTTCCATTCTGGGATTTCTGGTTGTACCAACAATCCAGATGGTTTATTATGTTCTGCTTGAACCTTCGCGCAAGTCAAACACTTACTAACGTAACGAGCAATATCCGCCTTCATATTCGGCCACCAATAAACTTTCTTCAGGTCGTGATACATTTTATCCGATCCAGGATGTATCGAATACTTCGACTTATGCGACTCGTTCATAACCAATTCTCGAACTCCAGGCTTTCCTTCCTCAGATGAACACAATGGTAACCAAATCCGATTTTCAAAATATCTCAGTCCGTCCGACCTAATCACGAAAAGAGGTTTCAACATTCGTCCCAAGTTCTCAGCTTCAACATTCCCTTTCATTAGTCCCCTCTCTTGAGCTTTCAGTATAGTTTCGGTTAAGTCAACGCTCTCAGTCATCACCAAAGCTCTGACCCTCAAAGGTTTCTCACGTTCCTTCCTACTCAGTGCATCCGCTACAACATTCGCCTTGCCAGGGTGGTAGCAAATTTCGCAGTCATAATCACTCAGTAGTTCAACCCATCGTCTCTGTCGCATATTCAACTCCTTTTGATCTAAAATGTGTTGCAAACTCTTGTGGTCAGTGAATACAACACACTTCGTCCCATACAAATAGTGTCTCCACAACTTCAACGCAAAAACTACAGCTCCTAATTCCAAATCGTGCGTCGTGTAGTTCTCCTCATTCTTCCTCAGTTGCCTCGACGCGTAAGCTATCACCTTTTCACGTTGCATCAATACCGCTCCATAACCCTTACGAGATGCATCACAATACACTACAAAGTCTTCGGTTCCTTCAGGCAATGACAATATCGGTGCGGAACATAACTTGTCCTTGAGCGTTTTGAAAGCGAGTTCTTCCTCATTTCCCCATTCATACACCCTATTCTTTTCGGTAAGCCTTGTCAATGGTTTTGCAATCAACGAAAATCCTTCAATGAACCTTCGATAATACCCAGCTAAACCAAGGAATTGTCGAACTTCAGTCGGCGTTGTCGGTGCCGACCATTCCCTGATCGCTTCGACCTTGGCAGGATCCACGTGAACTCCCTTGCTATCAATCACGTGACCTAAGAACTGCACGGATTCTAACCAAAACTCACATTTCGAGAATTTCGCATACAGCTTCTCCTTCTTTAACAACTCCAAAATCTTTCTCAGGTGCTTCTCGTGCTCCTCCTTACTTTTAGAGTAAATAAGTATATCATCGATGAAAACAATAACAAACTTATCTAGATACGGCTTGCACACGCGATTCATGAGGTCCATGAATACAGCAGGCGCGTTTGTCAACCCAAACGGCATCACTCGAAATTCAAAGTGTCCATACCGCGTACGAAAGGCAGTTACAGGAGTATCCTCCTCTCTTACACGCAGTTGATGATACCCTGATCTTAAATCGATCTTTGAGTATACACTTGAACCTTGCAATTGATCAAACAAATCGTCAATCCTCGGCAATGGGTACCGATTCTTAACCGTCAGCTTGTTGAGTTCCCTATAGTCAATACACATCCGAAACGAACCATCTTTCTTCTTCACAAACAACACTGGCGCTCCCCATGGTGATGAGCTCGGCCTAATAAATCCCTTGTCCATCAATTCCTTCAGTTGATCCGATAACTCCTTTAACTCGGATGGTGCTAAGCGATAAGGTGCACGTGCAACCGGCGCAGCTCCTGGCACCAAATCAATTCGAAACTCGACCTCACGGGTGGGTGGTAAACCTGGCAACTCGTCTGGAAGAACTTCCGGATATTCGCAGATAACAGGTACCTCTTCAATTCTCGCCTCTAAATCACCATCACTCGAAACTTGTGCCAAAAACACATCGCATCCGCTCTCTACATACTTCATCATTTTCAAACAGGAAATCACTTTCAAACGAGAAGTGCATTCGTCTCCCTTCACCGTCAAGACTTTATTCCTCAACGGAATCTGAACTAATCTCTCGCCACAGACGATCATAGCACTGTGCGCCATTAACCAATCGATTCCCACAATCACGTCAAACGATCCTAGCTCTATAGGCATCAAGTCGATTTTAAAAGCGTAATTTCCTAACTTCAAGGTACACCCTTTCAGTATAGAATTCGTACTAACAATTTTTCCATCGGCTAACTCAACGTTATAACTAGTCGCTAACAACACCGGTTTTCTATCGATATGACGACTAAATTTAACATCTACAAAACTCTTGTCGGAGCCAGAATCAAACAAAATACTAGCATAACAAGCGTCTAGCAAAAACATACCGGTAACCACGTTAGGACCCTGTGGTTTATCAGCCGTCCCTACTTGATACACGGCAGCAGCATTGTTACCTCCCCGCTTGTTTCCTGCCTTCGGGCAATTCACTTGCATATGGCCTCTCTCTCCACATCCAAAACATCCCCTCATTCTGATAGCATTCGCCCCAGTGGCTACTCCTCCCGTTCGGCAACCAGACGTCCTATGACCTGCTTTTCCATCACTCGAAACTTGTGCCAAAAACACATCGCATCCGCTCTCTACATACTTCATCATTTTCAAACAGGAAATCACTTTCAAACGAGAAGTGCATTCGTCTCCCTTCACCGTCAAGACTTTATTCCTCAACGGAATCTGAACTAATCTCTCGCCACAGACGATCATAGCACTGTGCGCCATTATCCAATCGATTCCCACAATCACGTCAAACGATCCTAGCTCTATAGGCATCAAGTCGATTTTAAAAGCGTAATTTCCTAACTTCAAGGTACACCCTTTCAGTATAGAATTCGTACTAACAATTTTTCCATCGGCTAACTCAACGTTATAACTAGTCGCTAACAACACCGGTTTTCTATCGATATGACGACTAAATTTAACATCTACAAAACTCTTGTCGGAGCCAGAATCAAACAAAATACTAGCATAACAAGCGTCTAGCAAAAACGTACCGGTAACCACGTTAGGACCCTGTGGTTTATCAGCCGTCCCTACTTGATACACGGCAGCAGCATTGTTACCTCCCCGCTTGTTTCCTGCCTTCGGGCAATTCACTTGCATATGGCCTCTCTCTCCACATCCAAAACATCCCCTCATTCTGATAGCATTCGCCCCAGTGGCTACTCCTCCCGTTCGGCAACCAGACGTCCTATGACCTGCTTTTCCACATTTGCCGCATGCAGGCGGGCAATTCTCGACATGGTACAAATTACACCTACCACAGTGGGGATTCACTTTTACTCCTCTGGGGTTCGTCACAGCCCTCATCCCTTCATTCCTTCGTTGGTTAAACTGCTGATTGCGGTTCTGACCATGGTTGTTCCGATTTCCACCTCGGTTCTGGCCCTGGGATTGATTGCTTTGTGCCGCTTCCCATTTCCTCTTGTTGCCTTCAGCAATGGAGTTCTGCTTGTCCTGGAGCTTGACGTCCATCAATGCGTGAGCCATCTGGACCGCTTCATCAAACGACCCAGGTTTTGACGAAGTCGTCTCACCTTTGATATTGCTGGATAAACCTTTGATGTACTGTTTCATCTTCTTGGCATCATTGGCAAAAACGTCTGGACACAAAAGGCTTAACTCATTAAACCTCCTGGTGTAAGCAGCGATATCATTGTTCTTCAAGGTCAAGTGCCTCAACTCATCTTCCAATTGACCCAATTCCTCTTCCGGGCAGAACTTCTTAGTCAACAGAGCTTTTGTCGCAGTCCACGTCCTTGCATTCGCTACAGCCAATCCAACAGTGGCTACTTGGGTGTTCCACCAACTTAACGCATCATCAAGAAACATAGCAGCCGCAAACTTCACCTTGTCCGCTTCTGCACAACCGCTGATTTCGAAAGTACTTTCAACTTTTTCCAACCATCTTCTAAGTTCTAGAGCTCCACCAGTTCCACGAAATTGCGTGGGACCGCATTTCATAAAACTAGAATAGGTACACACTCTCGGGGCTTGCTGTCTCCCCGCGTTTCTACCCTGATCCTGATTTCTCCCAGCTCGGTCTGCTTCCAGCGCATTTGCTATAGCTTCCTGAATCATTGTGTTTACACGATCGGCGGTTAACTTTGGAGGCATGGTGTTATCGAATATCTCTTTCTGCAAGACAGGGAAAATAGAAAAACAATGTAAGTATACACATCAAGATTAAGATGGATTTCTCTTTCAAGACATAATATACATACAACGACACATCACTACAGAGTTACCAATATTCATCAATTCACATCACAAAAGATCAAATTTAAGACATATCACAGATCATGAAAGGTAACATGGATTGTATTGATAATTAACCAAAATCGTGACAAGTATTTCCACTACAATCGTTCACCATAAAACTTAAGTCCTCAAGTTTTTCGTCATAATGCCATCATACAAAAGTCTAAAACAGTTCTATTACAATGATCAAAGAAAAAATACAAGACAAGAAACTAGGCATGTGGTGATCCACACGGCCTCTTGGATGGCGGTTCGTCATCATCTTCCTCGGGTTCCTCATCGCTATCGTCCTCATCCACATCATCCATTTTCCTCTTTCCTTTGTCATTTGGCCCACATTCCGTCTCCTTTTTCGTCCCTGATGTAGACCCACACTCAATCGCTACCTGACTTCCCACAGTAATACAAGCACCTCCAGTAGGCGGCTGAATCATGAAGTCATTAGCCTCCATCTCCAAATCGTCCACGAATCTCCAATCTGGGGGCAATGATGCTCTCACTCGATGCTCCCAACTCTGCATCCTTGACAACCTCACTTGATCTTCCCTAACACGGTCAAGACTAGCGCTCAAATTTGCAACCATCGATCTTAGACTGTTGATATCACTTTTATTTACATTTCCATCATACTCAATTCTTGCAGTCCTTTCCAACAGTCTTTGGTGTTCCCTTTCATTCTTATCAAACTTCTTAATTACCCTGGTCTCAACTACAAACCGCTCATACATAAACCTCTCCATCCTCCTCAAACGACCTGCGGGATCCCAGTAGTGTCTTGGTCTCGGAAAGTAGACCCTTGCAATATTCTCATGAATCGATTGCGACTTGGATGATTTGCTGGACTCTCCACCGCTCCCATTACTTACTCGAACAAATCCTGGCACTGTTCTCAAATAGTCCTTGCAATTGTCCATCGGGCGATTAAAGGGTTGCTGCTCATATCGATCGGTTGGAGGTACTTCATAACCCTTTGGCGAATTCGGAGATTGAAACAAATCAGGTTCGGTCTGACCTACAGCATTCTCGGGAATGCCATCATCCATTAGTTCCTCGGGCTCTTCCTCAGAATCCTCACTCTCGTCACTACTGATGCTAAAATTGTCCACCTCACTTTCATCATTGTCATTTTCCGGCCCTATTTCCTCTTCTGGAGCGATCCATCCATTATCATTATCCGGCGGGTTCGGAGGAAACGGTCCCCCTTCGTGACCTACGACGTAATCGTTTCCATTGTCATTAGGCGGTACCTCGGCCATTCCTGCAATAACAGCGAATTTCGGAGGGTACATAAGTAATTATACAATATTTATAAATACATGCATGCAAATGCAATGCAAAGGTGGTACATATGCCCAAAATGTAATAATATGATGCTCATGCATGATTAATACAAAAATTACGATGTCGGATATTCCACGTATAATTTCAACGTCTACATATAGTAATTTCCATACTTACGTAATAATTAACCACATATATACTTCAACTCAAAAGTATACGTCAAATGCCATGAATACAAAAATAAATCTTACCGGAGCCATGCAGGATAGTTGTGTGTGCTTGGACCATTTCTTACGACACCAAAAGTTATAGTTTAGGATTTTCAAAAACGACCTAGTTCTCTATAACTCATGGCTCTGATTACCAATCTGTAACACCCCCCACAAAATGCTATGCGCAGCGGAACTACAACATTGGGTGCTACACAGTATTCATTGCACACAAGATATATCAAACGACTCTAAAAAGACGTCAACTTAAAACTTGAATTAAAAATTGTTAGATGATACATGTCCACGGTTTTTCCAACCCCACTTGGTACAACAGAGTTTAGCGCTTTCGGTCCCCACGAATCTCGACCCAAGAATTTCAGTTTCACAACAACATAACATTAAAATTTAAAAATGTTTAAGTAGGAAAGGAAGGAAAAACAAGCAGACTCCAAGCCATACACACAACATCAATCCCATGCACGCTCCATTCTACACTTCAGCGGTTACCTGAAACACATGCCAAAATTTGGTCAACGAAAACGTTGAGTGGAATTCATAGGTTTTACAATTCATTTTGAACGTATATAAAATAAAAACCATTCGTGATCATCCATAGACTTGTCGATCAAACAATCTATATTCAGGATACTGACAATTGTGTTTAAGCTCATGACACTAAACCCTTAACTCAATCACCCGCGTAATAATTACCGGCGTGACTCAGATGAAACCATGGCCCCTAATAAGGCATCAGTTGCAATTATACCTTTTCTCTTATCACAAATTATCCGTCCGCAGGGGGTATCAACGTACTAGCCCTCGTCTCGGATAGGGTAGTCAACCCCATAGTACTATCACTTTGTATAAGCGGCTATGTCCCCCTTCTCGAGGGCAAGACAATAGTTAATATTTCATGAAATTAGGGTCTTTTGCAACTAGGTACTCAACACAATTTCTAAGGCAACATTCGGGTCTAACAATCATTCATGACATACGTTCCTTTTAAAAACTAGCATGCATTTCCCTCGCGGGTAAAACAGTATGAAATAAATATAAGCGAGGCTATAAATTCACACCTTATATATTAAGTAGTCGGTAGTTCGAGAGATGATCACTGACGACGATACGGATGCCCGGGTAAATCAACACCTATCAACAAATAACGCGTAATGAGTAATCTCATTTTAAATACCTTACGGTACTGTATAAAATACATAGATACTAGTCACTTAGGACAATTATAACTCACGCCAAAACAAGATAACAAGCATCACTCATTTTACACCATTCGTTCTTATTATTTACGTTATCCATTTTTATTCATTTTCGCCGGCACTTACCGAAAGTACGGGCTGTTTTACCATATTTAACCATTCTTATAAAATTTGACAAAATTCTCAAAAATACTATAAGACCTGTAGATAACACATTTTTGTTAATCCCAATAAAAGTTTTTACTTCTACGACCCGTTACTAAACGCTTTTCCAAAAACTACATTTTCCGGGCTGAAATTGTACTTCGACCAACTTGGACCTCTTTGACCTATTTGAAATGCACCTTTGACTTCTTTGACTCCTAAGTCAACTTATAGACTCAATTACACAGGTTTGTGACCAAAATTTGACCCTTGACCTTTTACCAATTCATACTTGTGGTCCTCGGGATTTGACTAAAACTATACATAAATTCGGATTATGAAAGTTCTCGTCTCCCGGTACTCGATCTTTAAAACCTCATAACTTTTAGCTCGTTTTGAGTCACGGGCTCTACCTTATACCAAATTTAAGCTAAGAAGACCCTCTATGACTACATTTAGTTATCTAGACCTGTAGGAAAAATTATTTTTACGAAAAGGTCCTAAACTTTCTGCCTAAATTTATCCATACCAAAATCATACTTAAGCTCGATTCCAAACCTATTAATCATTACTAGGCTTCATCCTAAGCATTCCCAACCATATCCAAACACTAATTTCAGTCCCTAACCCCTATTGATCAACAACCTCATAATCTATAAATCTAAAAACAAACATGCAATCACTTATACCCATTTAAAACATCACTAAACACAATGCTAAACATAAAACCAATGCTCAAAATCATCAACCACCGTGGCTCCCCAAACACCCCCTTGTGCCGTGGGGTTTGGGTGACCAAATCACCACAACCAAATCAATTTTGGTGGGTTTGATTAGTGATTATACTCACACTATACATGAATTTAACATGCATCAATCCAATTAACCTCAAAAACGAATTTGAATGATCTTGAAAATTTTTGGAAAATTTTTGTTAATGCATGTTTGAAATAACCATGGATTAACACTCACCAATGGATTTTAGAAGGTGGTCTAAGGTTAGATTTTGTCAAAACTCAAAAAAAATGGTGGATGGTGGTGGTTTTTGGGGTGTAGCCGTCGGCTAGAAGGAGAGAGGGAGAGTGTTTGATTTTTTTTTTTGTTAAATGTTTGTGTGTGTTTGTGTTTGTCCTTTTTGTGGAATTGGGAGGGACCAAAGTGGTAATTAAAGGTTTCTTTTGGCCTTAAGTAAAAACGCCACTAAAACTTTGCGGGATCGACTCACTAGTCAATTTAGAAAATTTTACGGGAGTCGGAAATCATCCCGAACACTCCAAAATACTTTTAGGATACTTTAAATGTACTCGGAAGGCTATAAAACTCACCCGACTCAACTTAACACGAACCGTAAGTAAAATTCTCGAAAAATTACATTATCGATGAATCGTCAATAATTATAGAAATTTGGGCATCCATCGGGATCGTAATCGTCATCGTCCTTCTTGAATCGTCAATCGTAAAAATTATAACCTCGAACATCGGCTTTAACCAATATACTTATATATATAGAAATTAAAATTTATTAAAAATTTCAATAATTAGCGTAATTTAGGGTAACGTTAATGACCTCGGTTCTAGGGTGTCACAAAAAGTATTACGTTTCTTATGTTTATATATAAACCATGCCATCTGTAAAATGGAATTTAAAAATAGTTTATAAATTTATAGGATACAAGTAATTTGTGAGATACTTAATAAGCAACTTTTAATCTTACGAAAAGTATTTTATAAGACCAAAGTAAAAATAATTGGTGAAAATAATCGTAAAACAATATCAGATTTATTTATAACATGACATTATGACAACGTATAAAGTAGTCAAAGTTTTGCAAAAAGTGGAAAATAGTAGCTCATAAAACAACCAATGAAATGGTTACAAGTTGTTAAGTTTTCAAAGGGTTATAAGGTTTAGACGAAAACGTCATGAGATACGCTATAAGAATGTCAACGAAGAATGTGAGGGCAAAACTTCAAAGCTCAACTCAAATCAGTGGAAGGTTAGAAGAAAATGAAAATAAAATAACATCGAATGACAAATGAGTCATATATATAAAAAGAATAAAACAATCCACATGTGTATTCTTTGTAAGATACCCGACACAACTTGCTTTTAAGAAAGTATGTTATTCGTTTTTAAATTACACCATTAATCCGGTAATTGCTAATCATGTACTGTTTTTATTTTTAAATATTTTCACATGAAACTAGTATTAGTTATTTGTAAAATAATATTCGTTAAAATTTTACGATCTCAAATGAACTCAAAACTTTTTAGAAACGTTTAAAACCCATGTTCCGAATTTTCTATCAGATTTGACTTTTAAATATGAGCCGATTAATTGACCCGATAAACGACATTTCCAAGACTCGGAGTCTAAACCATTTTGATACAAAACGACGTTTCAGACAAATTTCTAATTTTGCCCGAGACCTGAAACCCAATGTAAAATGACTAAAATACCCCTGCAAGTTCTGTGCCGGTTTGACTATTTTATTTTAAAAACACAGGTTTTACTTTTAAGTTTTGACCTGTTTATACTGTCCCTACAATTTCTCCATTAAATATATTTTTCTACACTTTCTAACGGCTCAAAATATATATATACACACATGTCTTGTGGATTTTACAATAACGAAAAATAAATCTCGTAATGAGCATCAAATAAAATATAGCATGATGAATGACAGAAAATGCTTCAAGGTATTCAACACGAAATTTAGGAAGCAAGACGGTAAAAGACGTTCGTACTTTAGATTTCAAAATGCAATGTAGGCAAATCTCCTTGGTGCCACGATTGTCAAAAACACAAAACATAACATGAAAAGAATGGAACATTAACATGCTACACTCCGGGAGCGAGAAGGTTAATGAAAAACAAATGATACAATTTTATATAAGTAAAATCATATTCCAATTCTAGCGCCATAATCTAGACGATGATTTATAAAATGACGATGACGTTACCGAGATATAAGTGAACAATACACTTCGGAGTCGATACATATAAATGTCAATAAATAGCGGTTAGTCTATTCCAAGGACACATTGAGCTACACAATGGTCTAGAAATTACGTTTCAAGACGTCTAAACACAAACAGTCGGAAGACGATTTGGATATCTATATAGATATCTCAAAGGGTTAAGCAATAAAAGTAACGCGCGCAGATGAAGGTATGTAAGGTCATAATATAAAATTTGCAATAAAAGCAATTTAAATACTTCAAAAATAAATACAGAAAGATCTTGAAAATTCAATGTATTTATTTAAGTTAATCATTAATAAATGCTCAACTTTTATCGAAAAGTTTAACGACATAAATATATATCGATAAAGGATTATAGTATTTATTTAGAAATACATAGCAATAAGACATACATAATAATGTATACTAAAGTTGTAATCCCAGAAGAAGCTTGAACCTGAAGTCACGCGAAATCATGTGCACCGACTCTTTGAAAAATAAAACCGACAGTTATAATTTAGGTTTTTAGAAAAAGACCTAGTTCTCTATAACTCATGGCTCTGGTACCAATCTTTAACACCCCCAAATTTACACGCAGCGGAATACATCTTTGGGTGCTAAACACTGATACAACAACACATATTTTATAAAGAACGACTCGAAAAGAGACGTTTTAGATTTATCGTTCCTAAAACATTTGTCAGAGTAGCATAGTCCCAAGTAATCGTTACCAAAAGATAAGTTAAAACAACATATTAGTGTGTTTTAAAAATGCAACGATAAATAAATCAAAGAGTTTGAACAACAAAAGCAGTGCACAACATTCATTCCCGTGGCTTCCAAGCTTCACCCTTCCTGATTACTTGAAATACATGTGAGTAAAACATCAGCAAAAATGCCGAGTGAATCTATAGGTTTATGAAATCAATTTGAACACAAGCAAAGATTATAAGTTTGTGGCATGCTTATAAGCATCAAATAATAATTCGCATCAACAATAATAATTGTATATAGCATAAATTGCAATAAGCTCATGGAACCGAGCCCTTAGACACTCCCATATCAGTCTAATAAGACGAGAGATTTATTAATTGTCGGTTACCTCCAGATTATTGGTACATTGCCGTATACCTGACTTCTTAATACAATATGTTCAAACAGTGTGGAGGTCGGGCCTAAGCTTCTATGACAAGTCCACAAAAACTGAACCAGGGCGGCTTCCCCCATAGATCTATTAACTGTACTAGCGGTTAACCCATCATAGGTTAATTAACGGTCCATAATTGAGGCTTTAACTAAGGCAATCACTTAATGCAATTTAAAGGCAACCACGAGTCCATTCATAAAGGGACAAAGCATACCATAAAAATCTTGTGTTCTAATTTTATAAAAACATGTATCCCCCCTTGAAATGTGGTATAATGCAAGTTCGTTTTCTCAGTTCTTAACTAATAGAAAGTCCAACCAATATCAGATTTATTATTGTTCTTGGTTGTTCAAGCTTACTTGGTAATCTATTGCTAATTCAAACAACACTATTTAAAAATGAAAAATATAAACCTACTTATACGTAAAACAAGTTGCAAATTCCAAGTTTTTATTCAAACAAAATTAAGATTGCAAAATATAAAACTAAGAGGACTGAAAATGTAAATTTTAGGAAAATTAAATGCTTGAAAATTAAATTCTAACAACTTTAGGGACTAAAAATGCAAAACTGTTAACTATAAGGACCAAACTTGTAAAATCTATAACAAATTTAACCAAATAGTAACAAACCAACAAACTTAACAACTGAAATTTAACAAACTGCAAAGTCCAGGGACTGAATATATGCAAACCCTAAAAACTAGCAAGATTAGCCAAAGATAAACACTTATTGAAAAGAAAGGACTAAAGTGCAATTAAACTAAAGTTTTAACTAAAAACGGGACAAAGGGAAGAATAAGCTCGTTTGAGCTTATTATTCAACCAAATAAGCTGAAACCACTTGCAAAACTCTTCTAATTCAATTTAAGCAACGTGTGTTCAAAGATTTAAGCTAAAAGTCAGAAATAAGCAAATGAGTGCTTATTGATAAGCACAAAATAAGCTACAACTTATTCCAAACAGTCACAACTTGATTTTTGTGATGAAACTGATTAAGCACTTGATTACAAGAACGGGAAATCAAACTAGAACCATTTTCATCAAGTAATGAATGAAAAATCTGAAATAAGCTCTTTTGAGCTTATGTTGACCAAGTTTGACCAACTTTTATGAAAAAGCTCAAAACTTCAAAACTTAATATTCAACACTTTCTAAATGGAATGGTGAAAGAAAACAACAACTTTTCTGAAGTGAATAATGAGAACTAAGAAAACAGTCACCTCTTTATATCAGAGAATGACAAATGCCAAACCTTGACTAAAAAGCTTATTTCTAGCTTAATTCCTAAAACTGTATATTTTCCTCTTAGAGTCTAAAAGTTTATGATATAAGCTATAACTAGAAACAAATTTGAGCAAATTTGATCAAGGAATGAAGGAGAAATCAGCAATTGAAAGTAACAAGTTTTCAAAACCAAAGCCTAATGATATATAACCCAAACTATTTTTTAACCAATTGCCTGTTTGACTTTTTATTTGACTTGTAAATGACCTAAAACCAATTGTTATCAACTGAAGACTGGAAATGAACTCTTAAACATCAAATTTCAACACTTGAAAACTACTTTATAACTACTCCCAAACACTCCTTTATCTGTTTTGATCAAAATTTAACAAAGACTTATTAAGTTCTGGATTAAACTGATATAAAGGCTATAGCAGACTTGTTTCAATGGACAAAATGAAAGCTAATCAAGCTGAAATCAAACAATTTCCAAAGCTAGAACTCAAATAAGCTGTTAAGCTAAAAAGTGACTGAAATAAGGCAGAAACTACAAATGAATCTCAAATCAATGAACAAGTTGCAATATTAAGCTACAATCACACTAGAATCAATCAAACATCAACTACTTATCAAGTAAAACAGGCAGCCATCAAGATTAACTAGGAAAATTGAGCATGCAATTGACTGATTTAGAGGAACAAAAATCAAGAGCTATAAAACGTAATGAAGAGATCCTTTGGGAAGAAGAGGAGCGCTGAGCTCTCTTGCACTAGTGATACCACCACCTATCACTAGTAATCAACTAAAATCAATCAACAATCAACTGCAACTCATCTGGAATCAACATTCTGCTACAATTCTTCAAGAATAATGGAAAAACTTGAATTCTGATCAAACAGCTACAAAACTTCACCAATGTAAGCTATGATCAATGGTTGATCATAACAAACATCAAACAGCAACAATACTATCCAATAGCAACAAGAATCAACAGGAATTTGAAGAACAGAATTTGGCGGGAAAAAGGAAATTTGAATTTTATTGAGTGAATTCAGTTACAAAAGTGGTTACAAACTACTAACTAACTAACTGACTCAAGAGTTTGTCAGACTCTTGAGTAGTTAGGGGAAAAGTGAGGGAAAAATGGAAAGGAAAAGTTAACTATGTTTTTTTACAATTTTAAGCTACAATGAGAAATGAGGTACAAGCTATCTATTTATAGGCAAAAATTGAGAGTTTGTTGGAGTTGTGACGTGTCAGAACCAGTAGTAACTTGCCACGTGGAAAAATTCTGCATTTGCTCTTTGAAGGTGATGAACTAATTTGGGGGTTTTTGATTGAATGGATGATTTGTTAATTGGATTGCACCATTGTATTCCTCTCTTCAAAACGAGCAAAATTGATGTTTTGATCTTCTCATGAAACGCCTTCTATCAAAAACACGATCCTGGAAATATTTTTTTGTTAAAGAAGATAACACGTGTCATCTTCTTATTGGTTGAGGAGATGTGTTGCGGATTACACTGTTGAGATATGGTAATAAATGAAAGGCGGCAGTAGTGGGCTTATGTGGTGATCCGTGTGATGTGTTTACTCTTTTCCCATTGGTTGAATTCTTTCCACTTGGATTAAACTTGCATTTCTTTCCAAAGTTGGCAGATTTGGTCCCTATACTTGGCAGATTCCCATTTTAAGCTAGGATCTTCATTTCTTTGACATTTTTGGTCCTTTAACTTTGATAACTTGTACAAAATGGCCCTTTGACTGAGTTGACTTGATAGTTGACCAGGTTTGACTTGAATCTTGACTTTTCATAATTTGCACTTTAAGTCCTTCAACTTTCACAACTTGTCAAGATAGGTCCTTGAACTTCAAAGTCTTGTCAATTTTGATCCTCTTTTGTCTTTTTCATCCATTTGAGCTTGATTTTTCCTTGTTTGCTTGAAAATGTATCTTCTTACCTACAAAAGTGCACACAAACACAAACATACCACATAACACTGCTTTTTACAAGATAAATGGGTATTTTGCTTCATGTTTTAGGGTTATTTGTTGATAAAAGGATATGAGTTTAAACTCATATCAAATTCCCCTACACTTGAGCATTGCCATGTCCTCATGCAATATTATATTTCAAGGCTTAAAAATTTACATTTCCCTCATAATTAATCCACCTTGGCCATATGAGATGCATCTACACTACTCTAAACTAGATGATGCATGATTTTGACTTTTAATAATGCAATGAATCAAAATACAATTCTATCTATATCTTTTTTTGATTTTTCTTGAAATGGTTTTGATGGAAATAACTCATAAAGAATTCAATGACTTGGATTAGGGCTTGGATACCATGAACATTTATCACCCTCAAGTTTCACTTTCCCCATACCAAGCTAATAAATGGGATCATTGCATTCACAAGTAAAAAGTGCATCAACTTATTCATGACAATTAAATGTGGAACCGGTTATTAATTGAGCAAATTGCTTGTGGGCAAATTTGTCATTATTCAAGCGTGAAATATAAGAAATGTAAAATCCGAAAATAAGGAAGCACGGTTTTAATCCTAAGTAATCTTCTCATCCATTACTTGAAAAACCGCTCACAATTAATACAAGTCCGTATTAAGAGTAATAAGTCATTCGCATTATGTGTAAAATCCTCATGTCATGCTTTCATAAGTAACTACACACTCGCTAAGGAAAGAAAAATAAAACTCACGCAATAATTTACATCCGCATCTTTTTGAGATTTTGGATCTTCAACCCCGCAACCCGTCAAGGTAATATTGGATTGGAGCAATCTATTGAATCCCCGCAACCCGTCAAGGTAATATTGGAACTCAATAGTCACTATAATTAACACCACACTGCCCCTCTTGGGAGTCTTGCATTATTTTTTTTCTTTTTCTTTTCTTTTTTTTTTCTAGCCACTCATTTTTTTTTTCATAAGCCGCTCTTATTTTTCTTTATTCCTCACCAAGAAATTTGCAAAGAAGAAAAGGAAAAACACCCGCTAAATATGGAGCATGACATAAGTCTAGTACACATAAAACGTGCTAACTTAGAATCTTAAGACGTACTCATATCAACCATAAATGATTAGCCAAAAATGCATAAGAGATTACAAACCAATTAAAACCGTACTTGATTATTTATTAACAATTATATACAAGCGAAGAAAAATAGAGATAAAGAAGAGAAGGGTTTAGCCACAAGTAATTGCCATGAAGTCTATCTAGCCCTTTTACACTTGCTTCAACTCTATCATTTCCCATTCTCCACAAATTTAAAATTTCAAAGAATGAAATTGGTGGAAGCTTAGCCTAATAGACCAATAAAGGACTACATGGTTAAGGATACTAGCTAGAGAGTGCTAAGATAAGCAAACTCGGGTTGAGTCAAAATATCCATGGCGGGCCTAATATGTCAAAGAAGTCTAAACTTGTTAAAACCATGTTTTATTATATTTTTCCTTTTTATATATTTTTGATGAAAAACAAAAGAAGAAATATATATACAATGCAAATGTGTTATGCAAATGAAAAATGTTTGATGCAAAAATTATGAATGCATATTTTTGGTGGCCAAAGTAGATCAAAAATTTGAAAAATGTTGAAAATTCAATTTTCTATGTTATCATGCAAGACAATGACAAGTTCTAGGTAAGGTCACTTCGATAGAAGACCCCCCTACACTTAAGCTAAACATTGTCCTCAATGTTTAAGAGCATGGAAGTATAAAAACTTCCCCTACACTTATGACAATGAATAGACTTTGCTTAACCCAAGTTAAGGAAAGGACTACTATTAGTGAAATCATGTTTAAGCACAAAGTGTCAATGAAAATTCACTAAAGTAACGAAGTGAACCGGATACAAGGGCCTCCTCCATAAGCTCCAAAGCATGAGATGAGTGAGCAACCCTACAAACAAGCATGAAGACAAAAGAAGGTCTCCCCTACACTTATCTCCAAATCTATGCCTTTATTTCTAACCTACAACACTCTAAACCTAGTTATACGATGCTTGAGTTAATGAGTCTCTAGCTCGACTCGTCCCTCAATGAATTAATTCATGGGGAAAATGGGGACCTCTTGGACCATTTCAACGGAAATGTCCTCCCCAAAGTAGTGTTTAACACGGTGACCATTCACTTTAAAATTTGGACCATCGGGTTGGGACAACTCAAGAGTTCCATATGGAAACACTTGAGCAATAGTGAATGGACCGGACCATCTCGACTTAAGCTTGCCCGCAAAAAGCTTCAATCTTGAGTTAAAGAGGAGAACCGGCTCTCCAACTTTGAACTCACGATTCTTGATCTTAGCATCATGCAATTTCTTAGTCTTTTCCTTGTATAGCAAAGAATTCTCATAGGCATTGGCTCTCAACTCATCCATCTCATTGATTTGATCTTTCCTATGTGAACCGGCTTGGTTTAAATCAAAGTTAGCCCACTTGAGAGCCCAAGATGCCTTATGTTCTAACTCAAATGGGAGGTGGCACGCTTTCCCATAGACAAGCCTATAAGGAGTACAACCAATTGGTGTCTTAAAAGCCGTCCTAAACGCCCACAAAGCATCATCAAGCTTATCCGACCAAGAAGCTCTATGCTCTCCCACCATTCTCTCTAAAATCCTCTTTAAACCACGATTTGTGACCTCGGTTTGACCATTTGTTTGAGGGTGATACGCGGTAGAAAGTCTATGATTCACTCCATATTTCTTCATAACTCTCGTGAATTGATCATTACAAAAGTGCGGACCACGATCACTTATGATGGCCCGAGGTACACCAAATCTAGCAAACAATTGTTTCAAAAATTTTACAACCACTCTAGCATCATTAGTAGGTAAGGCTTTAGCCTCCACCCACTTGGACACATAATCCACCGCCACAAGTATATACTTGTTTCCCTTAGAGGATGGAAAAGGTCCCATGAAATCTATTCCCCATACATCAAATATCTCACACTCTTGGATAAAATTTTGTGGCATCTCATCACGTGGTGTAATTTTTCCTTGTCTTTGACAAACATCACAAAATTTCACCATCTCTTGAGCATCCTTGTAAATGGAAGGCCAATAGTAACCCGAATCAAAGACTTTCTTGGCGGTGTAGTTAGGCCCAAAATGTCCACCCGTAGGTCCTTTATGACATGCCTCTAAAATTTTAAATGCCTCGGGCCCATCTACACACCGTCTAATGATTTGGTCCGCACATTGCCTAAAAAGATATGGATCATCCCAAAAGTAATACTTAACTTCCTTAAGAAACTTTTTCTTTTGTTGGTAAGTAAGACCCTCAATAAGTACATTGCCCACAAGATAATTTGCAATATCCGCAAACCAAGGTGTGGCATCTTCTTGGGAAGAGATAGACATGAGCTCCTCTAGTGGAAAGGATTCATTGATTTCTTGATGTGGGAAATCTCCTTGAAAAGGATGCTCAAGTCTACTCAAATGATCCGCCGCTAAATTCTCGGCCCCCTTTTTTATCACGAATCTCTATCTTAAACTCTTGAAGCAACAAAACCCATCTCAAAAGCCTAGGCTTAGCATCTTGTTTTGTCATAAGATACTTGAGAGCGGAATGATCCGTATACACTATGGTCTTGGAAAGCACAAGGTATGGTCTAAACTTCTCAAAAGCATATACTATAGCAAGCAACTCTTTTTCCGTGGTAGTGTAATGAAGTTGTGCACCGGTCATGGTTTTACTCGCATAGTGTATAGGTTGGAAATGCTTATTAACTCTTTGTCCTAAGACGGCCCCCACTGCATAATCACTAGCGTCACACATAAGCTCAAAAGGTAATTCCCAATTTGGAGAAACCAAAACGGGAGCCTTTGTCAATTTTTCCTTAAGTGTCTCAAAAGAGTCTAAACAAGCTTGATCAAAAATGAAAGGAGCCTCTTTCTCCAAGAGATGAGTCATCGGTCTAGCTATCTTAGAAAAATCTTGTATAAAGCGCCTATAAAAGCCCGCATGACCTAAGAAACTCCTCACACCTTTAACCGAGGTGGGTGGGGGAAGCTTAGCAATCACATCAATTTTAGCTCGATCAACTTCTAATCCCTTATTGGATATCTTGTGTCCTAAAACAATCCCCTCTTTCACCATAAAGTGACATTTCTCCCAATTAAGCACCAAACGTGTTTCCTCACAACGCTTAAGCATTCTCTCAAGATTGGTGAGACAAGAGCTAAAGGAGTTCCCAAATACGGAAAAGTCATCCATAAAAACCTCCATGGTTTGCTCTATCATGTCATGGAAAATCGCCATCATGCACCTTTGAAACGTCCCCGGTGCATTACATAGGCCAAAAGGCATCCTCTTGTAAGCAAATGTACCGTATGGACAAGTGAATGTGGTCTTTTCTTGATCCTTAGGGTCAATGGGTATTTGAAAATAACCCGAAAAGCCATCAAGAAAACAATAGTACTCATTTCCCGCTAAGCGTTCAAGCATTTGATCCATAAAGGGAAGCGGGAAATGGTCTTTCCTAGTTGCCTCATTAAGTTTTCTATAGTCAATGCAAACTCTCCAACCGGTGACAAGTCTCGTGGGAATAAGCTCATTGTTCTCATTAGGCACCACGGTGATTCCACCCTTCTTTGGAACACAATGAACCGGGCTAACCCATGGAGAGTCGGAAATGGGGTAAATCATACCCGGATCTAAGAGTTTAATCACTTCCTTCTTAATAACCTCATGAATTTTTGGGTTAACTCTCCTTTGGTTTTGAATGGTGGGTTTATAATCATCCTCCATAAGGATTTTGTGAGTACAAAAATGTGGATCAATTCCCCTTATGTCGGATATTTTCCATGCTAAAGCTTTCTTATGTTTCTTAAGGACTTCAATAAGTTGCTCCTTCTCATCCTCTTTCAATTCCTTAGCAATAATCACCGGTAATTGGTCTTTTCCTTCTAAGAAAGCATATTCTAAGTGGGATGGAAGTTCCTTAAGTTCAATGGGAGGTGGACTCTCTATGGAAGGTTTTACTATGGAAGGTTCCTCAATGGTAATCTCTTGTGGAATAGGGGAAGGAATAGGGTCCTCATTGAGCAACTTTTGGATTGTAAGAATATCTTCTTCCCAATTAATGGGAGAATCATCATCACCAAGAAAGTTGGACTCAAATTCCTCCAAGAGGAAATCACTCTCTCCAAAAGGTGTTAAAGAGGGAGCAATTGAGGCCACGGTTTCAACATGTGGAATCTCATCACTAGCATTCTTACAAGCATCATGAAAGTGTTCATTACACACTTCATCTAGCACATCCACAATGTTAATAGTCTCACAAGGTCTAGACTCCTTAACCTCTTTTCTATCACAAACTTTCCCTAACTTAAACACCACTTTCTCATCCTCTACTCTCATAATTAATTCTCCTTCCGCCACATCTATCAAGGTACGACCCGTTCTCAAAAATGGTCTACCAACAATCAAAGGCACTCTAGGATCCATGTCATAATCGACCACTACAAAGTCGGCCGGAAAAGTAAACTTATCCACACCTACAAACACATCTTCCGCTATACCTACGGGGTGAGCTATGGTTCGGTTGGCTAGTTCAAGAGTCATCCTAGTGGGAGTGAGCTCGGGAAGAGAGAGTTGTTTCCAAACCGATAAAGGCATGAGATTTATGCTTGCCCCTAAATCCGCCAAAGCCATGCAATTTTCAACACCGGGAAAATTACAAGGTATCAAGAAGCGCCCCGGATCTCCAAGTTTTGTTGGTAAGGTTTTAAGTAACACCGCGGAACAATTTTCATTAAGTGATGTATTGGGCAAATCAACCAATTTTTCTTTGTTTGAGAGCAAATCCTTGAACATCTTAGCAAACTTAGGCATATAAGCAAGAGCTTCCGCAAAGGATATGTTGATATTGAGTTGCTTGAACATCCTTAAGAAATTGGAGACTTGTATGTCATCTTTGTTCTTTAACTTGTCCTTTTTCAACCTTGAAGGGTATGGAAGAGTGGGTTTTGGTGTAGGTGGAATAGGTGTTGTGGTGGAAGATTTGTCTTTGTTATCCTCTTCATTGGGAAGTGTGGAAGGTAAAGGAGAAGTATGAGGTGGTTGAGAAGGTGTGTTTGAGTGAATAGGAGCACTTTGAGGAGGTGGAGTAGAAGTAGAAGGCTTATCACAAGTAGGAGCACAAGTGGGTTGAACAATAGTAGGTTTAGGAGGTGAAGGATCCTTTGTTGTTGTACCACTCCTTGTTGTAATAGCATTAACATTGGCCCTAGGGTTTGTTTGTGTGTTGGAAGGTAAAGCCCCTTGTGGTCTTTGATTTAATGCCATCAAAAGATTATTGAATTGGTCATTCATTTTCTTGTCTATAGCTTGGAATTTCCTTTCATTCTCTTGATTCATCTTTTGCAAAAGATCCATTGTGTTTAACTCTTGTGGCACAAAACCTTGAAAACCTTGAGGTTGGAAAGGTAAAGGTTGGGAGTTAAATCCTTGATTTGGTGGATAAAAGGTATTTGCTTGAGGTTGAAATTGATTGGGTGCCTTGTAGTTATTTCCTTGGTATGGTTGTCTTTGCCCTTGATTCCTTGCTAAAATTTGAGGAGGATTTTGTGGAATTTGGGTGGGTGGTTGGGGTGGGAAGCCGGGTGGAGTAAGGTAATTTTGGGATTTGTAAGAAAGGTTATTTGGATTGATGTTAGGCTTGAAGTGTTCACGGTGTTCCTCTTGATAAGCATAACATTCCCCTTGATACCCTTGCACCTTGTCACATTGTTCATAAGAGTGGGGACCTCCACAAGTAACACAAGAAATGGTGATGGCATTCACATTGTTTGAGGAATTGTTCAATGTCATGCTCTTAAAGGCTTGAACTATCTCTTGAGTCATTTCTTGTTGTCCTTGTTTGACTTGTTGAAGGATCTCTTGGTGATATTTAAGGAATTGGTTATCACAAGGTGTTTGAGAAGTGTTTTGGATAACATGAACTCTTTCTTCAAATGGATCGTTTGTTTGAACCAATGCCTTAGTCTCAATAATGTTCAAAGCCTCATGGTATGTCTTGAAAAGAATACTCCCTCCCGCGGAAGCATTTAGTGAATCTTGGTGGTGAGGTTTAAGGCCATTATAGAAGGTATTGATTTGGCCTAGATCATCCATTCCATGGTTAGGGCATCGCCTCAACAACTCACTATACTCTTCCCAAGCATCTCCAAAGGATTGACTAGGTTTTTGTGTAAAGCCCATAATCAAATTCCTCAAAGCCATAGTCTTTTGTGGAGGAAAGAATTTGTTCAAAAACTTAGTGGTAAAATCATCCCATGTGGTGATACTATCGGGTGGTTGGGTGTCTAACCAATGCTTAGCATTCCCATCTAAGGAAAATGACACTAACATCAATCTAATGACCTCATGTGGAACCCCATTATGCTTAATGGTGTTGCAAAGTGAAAGGAATCTCTTAAGGTGAGCATGGGGATCCTCATTTTGTTTTCCAAAGAAAGGTGATGCAGAAACCATATTGATCATAGATGTATGTAGCTCAAATGTGTTAGCGGGAAAGTCGGGAATCTTAATGGCACTAACATATCCATGAATGTTGGATTGCATACGTTCATACAAAGTACGGTTATCAATAGCCATGGCTCTTTGTGGTGGTGACAAAGCACGATTCTCGTGATCGGCTTGGTGGACGGTGGTGGTCTTACTCTTTCTCTTTTTCTTCCTTTTCGGAGGAAGAGGTTGTACACCAATCGGTATTTGTGCACGCCCGCGAGTGAGCATGCAACTCAATACGAGGAATGAGAGAGAAGCTCTCGTGTGACTTTGAAAAGAATAAGATTATCCTCTTCGAGTTTCAATATTAAATATCCACAAGAAAATAACAATATATGTATTACTACTTTGGGTGCAAGACCCTCAATGAAGCCTTCCTTCTTAGAATACTCCCAAGTGAACGGGGGGTTAGGTGGCGCGAAGCACTTAAGTACCTATTGACCCTTAGATGGCATTTTATAGCACATCGCCTTTCTATTCACTTAAATGTTCGTATTCTTCGAATTGTTGCTTATTGAGAGTATTTATCTATTCTTGCTTTATTTTGTTTGATCGATACGCGTGTCAAGGACCGAAACGCCCCTCAACACGGTGTAATGCCTCGGCAATACTTATGGAAGATATGTAGATTGATTGTTCTTATACGTATACGTATTTACTTATAATAATATATGGAAAATATTTTTGTATTTATGAGTTTTTTTTTAAAGGAAAATACTATATGTACATAAAAACCGAGAGAATCCAATAATATATATTTTTGGGTGCAATCTCTTAGGAAAAAGATTGCTTTTTGGATTTTTTAATTTTTTTTGGTCAATTCTTTAGGAAAAGAATTGCTTTGTTATTTTTTAGTTTTTATATATTTTTATATTTTGGATTTTTTTATTGTTTTTGATTTATGATACGTAAAAATAACGTTCACCAAATGAACGGATCCCAAAAGCCAATGAAAACCGTCAATCGATAGTCTCTCGTGTAGTCAAAGAACCGGCAGCGGCGCCATTTAAATGTGGTATAATGCAAGTTCGTTTTCTCAGTTCTTAACTAATAGAAAGTCCAACCAATATCAGATTTATTATTGTTCTTGGTTGTTCAAGCTTACTTGGTAATCTATTGCTAATTCAAACAACACTATTTAAAAATGAAAAATATAAACCTACTTATACGTAAAACAAGTTGCAAATTCCAAGTTTTTATTCAAACAAAATTAAGATTGCAAAATATAAAACTAAGAGGACTGAAAATGTAAATTTTAGGAAAATTAAATGCTTGAAAATTAAATTCTAACAACTTTAGGGACTAAAAATGCAAAACTGTTAACTATAAGGACCAAACTTGTAAAATCTATAACAAATTTAACCAAATAGTAACAAACCAACAAACTTAACAACTGAAATTTAACAAACTTCAAAGTCCAGGGACTGAATATATGCAAACCCTAAAAACTAGCAAGATTAGCCAAAGATAAACACTTATTGAAAAGAAAGGACTAAAGTGCAATTAAACTAAAGTTTTAACTAAAAACGGGACAAAGGGAAGAATAAGCTCGTTTGAGCTTATTATTCAACCAAATAAGCTGAAACCACTTGCAAAACTCTTCTAATTCAATTTAAGCAACGTGTGTTCAAAGATTTAAGCTAAAAGTCAGAAATAAGCAAATGAGTGCTTATTGATAAGCACAAAATAAGCTACAGCTTATTCCAAACAGTCACAACTTGATTTTTGTGATGAAACTGATTAAGCACTTGATTACAAGAACGGGAAATCAAACTAGAACCATTTTCATCAAGTAATGAATGAAAAATCTGAAATAAGCTCTTTTGAGCTTATGTTGACCAAGTTTGACCAACTTTTATGAAAAAGCTCAAAACTTCAAAACTTAATATTCAACACTTTCTAAATGGATTGGTGAAAGAAAACAGCAACTTTTCTGAAGTGAATAATGAGAACTAAGAAAACAGTCACCTCTTTATATCAGAGAATGACAAATGCTCAAACCTTGACTAAAAAGCTTATTTCTAGCTTAATTCCTAAAACTGTATATTTTCCTCTTAGAGTCTAAAAGTTTATGATATAAGCTATAACTAGAAACAAATTTGAGCAAATTTGATCAAGGAATGAAGGAGAAATCAGCAATTGAAAGTAACAAGTTTTCAAAACCAAAGCCTAATGATATATAACCCAAACTATTTTTTAACCAATTGCCTGTTTGACTTTTTATTTGACTTGTATATGACCTAAAACCAATTGTTATCAACTGAAGACTGGAAATGAACTCTTAAACATCAAATTTCAACACTTGAAAACTACTTTATAACTACTCCCAAACACTCCTTTATCTGTTTTGATCAAAATTTAACAAAGACTTATTAAGTTCTGGATTAAACTGATATAAAGGCTATAGCAGACTTGTTTCAATGGACAAAATGAAAGCTAATCAAGCTGAAATCAAACAATTTCCAAAGCTAGAACTCAAATAAGCTGTTAAGCTAAAAAGTGACTGAAATAAGGCAGAAACTACAAATGAATCTCAAATCAATGAACAAGTTGCAATATTAAGCTACAATCACACTAGAATCAATCAAACATCAACTACTTATCAAGTAAAACAGGCAGCCATCAAGATTAACTAGGAAAATTGAGCATGCAATTGACTGATTTAGAGGAACAAAAATCAAGAGCTATAAAACCTAATGAAGAGATCCTTTGGGAAGAAGAGGAGCGCTGAGCTCTCTTGCACTAGTGATACCACCACCTATCACTAGTAATCAACTAAAATCAATCAACAATCAACTGCAACTCATCTGGAATCAACATTCTGCTACAATTCTTCAAGAACAATGGAAAAACTTGAATTCTGATCAAACAGCTACAAAACTTCACCAATGTAAGCTATGATCAATGGTTGATCATAACAAACATCAAACAGCAACAATACTATCCAATAGCAACAAGAATCAACAGGAATTTGAAGAACAGAATTTGGCGGGAAAAAGGAAACTTGAATTTTATTGAGTGAATTCAGTTACAAAAGTGGTTACAAACTACTAACTAACTAACTGACTCAAGAGTTTGTCAGACTCTTGAGTAGTTAGGGGAAAAGTGAGGGAAAAATGGAAAGGAAAAGTTAACTATGTGTTTTTACAATTTTAAGCTACAATGAGAAATGAGGTACAAGCTATCTATTTATAGGCAAAAATTGAGAGTTTGTTGGAGTTGTGACGTGTCAGAACCAGTAGTAACTTGCCACGTGGAAAAATTCTGCATTTGCTCTTTGAAGGTGATGAACTAATTTGGGGGTTTTTGATTGAATGGATGATTTGTTAATTGGATTGCACCATTGTATTCCTCTCTTCAAAACGAGCAAAATTGATGTTTTGATCTTCTCATGAAACGCCTTCTATCAAAAACACGATCCTGGAAATATTTTTTTGTTAAAGAAGATAACACGTGTCATCTTCTTATTGGTTGAGGAGATGTGTTGCGGATTACACTGTTGAGATATGGTAATAAATGAAAGGCGGCAGTAGTGGGCTTATGTGGTGATCCGTGTGATGTGTTTACTCTTTTCCCATTGGTTGAATTCTTTCCACTTGGATTAAACTTGCATTTTTTTCCAAA
This sequence comes from Glebionis coronaria, assembly GCA_025667525.1. Classification (NCBI taxonomy): domain Eukaryota; kingdom Viridiplantae; phylum Streptophyta; class Magnoliopsida; order Asterales; family Asteraceae; genus Glebionis; species Glebionis coronaria. Next base: position 295,717 of record JANFOE010001024.1, read on the forward strand.
GTTGGCAGATTTGGTCCCTATACTTGGCAGATTCCCATTTTAAGCTAGGATCTTCATTTCTTTGACATTTTTGGTCCTTTAACTTTGATAACTTGTACAAAATGGCCCTTTGACTGAGTTGACTTGATAGTTGACCAGGTTTGACTTGAATCTTGACTTTTCATAATTTGCACTTTAAGTCCTTCAACTTTCACAACTTGTCAAGATAGGTCCTTGAACTTCAAAGTCTTGTCACTTTTGATCCTCTTTTGTCTTTTTCATCCATTTGAGCTTGATTTTTCCTTGTTTGCTTGAAAATGTATCTTCTTACCTACAAAAGTGCACACAAACACAAACATACCACATAACACTGCTTTTTACAAGATAAATGGGTATTTTGCTTCATGTTTTAGGGTTATTTGTTGATAAAAGGATATGAGTTTAAGCTCATATCACCCCTCGCGTGTTTAAAATCATTTAATAACTAGTATAAAGCGAGGCTATAGACTCACGTTGATAATGAAAGGCGGATTATCGGCTACGGGCGTGCTTCGGTCACGGAAACCTATATAAATAATAATCGGTCTTAGACTCTTGTCTAATGACTTTTATCAAAATAACAATATACATATGATGATTTTGTACATATGATGATGATCAAGTGGGTTTATATATCCTTGTTTACTCATTTTAGTGTTTACGTTTTGGTAACTTTTTACTAGTTTACTAGTTTTACCTACTTACCTATTTTAAGTCCAATAAGCTTAGTATAAGTTCTTTAACTTGTTTTAATCCATTTCATACCTATATTATCAGTATCTATACTTTCCATGTTGGGCCCAAATGGGTTAAGCCCAATAAGTTCTTTTTATAAGTGTTTAACTTATTTAGTCCAATTATTAGTCCAATATGCTTAGTTAGCTCGTTAATATCCGTATGTCCTATAGTTCGGGTTTTATCGGTTTTTACTTGTATTAGTTACTTATATATCAGTATATGACTTTTAAAAACTTTATATTAGACGGGTTTGATCGTCTAAGTTTTAATTGGCGAAAAACGTTAATTTTACGGTAATAGCCGAAAAAGTCGTAAAAATCAAGTTTATAGTTTTTATTACTCATAAGTATTATTCCACTACCATTTATATATCCATTTAATTAACCTTTTACATATTTATATAAATAAGTTTCATAAGTTAGTGGGTTTTTATATTACATTTTATACAATAAATTTGAGTGCTTATATAGTAATAATAAACATTAATTCTCAAAATCTGATTTTTTTTTTCATCTTCACCATTTTTATCATATCTAGAGTTCTATTATGAATTAGAAGCTCATTTTTTGGTGGCATGATCTTCATATTATGTGCTACATTTAACTCAGTTATAGCTACTGCTCATTTTAAGTTTATCTAGCCTTAACAGTCCCTACAAATTAGCTTATTCAGATTAACACTCTCATCTTGTTTTGATCATATCTCACTCATTATATTGATTCCATTGCATGGCCAACTCTCACATGTGTATAACATCTTGTACTTACTGTAAATGGATCATACCATGCAATTTTATCAGTTCAAGTTTTAGTTATATACTGTTTTTATACAGCCAACTAAATAAGCATGATTTTAGCCTCATTTCTTATAGTCATTAACCTTTTTAAGCATATTTATCAACACTTGATCCCCACACAACATTTTTATCATCATATATACATCATATACATATACAATAATAAAGAATATACATTTGTTCTTTACAAAAATAACAAGAGAAAATGGAGAGGATGATCTTCTTTACCAACCAAGTGTATTTCTTGTTTTTGGAAGATAAGAACTTGATGAACACCACAAGTAACTCCAAGATCATCAAACACCAAGAACAATAGTTGAGAAATCAGCCCTAGGACACAAGCAAATCACCTCCAATGTTGTTAATATGGCCACCAAATGATCAAGGCTTCAAGATAACTCCATGATAGAGCTAGATAACATGTATTTCATGGCTAGAAAAGATCAAAAGGGGTGTTTGTAGCTTCAATATGGACGGCAAGGGGAAGGTTTTTGAGAGGATTTGAGAGAGTTTTGCATGTATGGAAATGGAAATGAGAAGTTAGTTGATGGTTTTAGCTAGGAAGTGTAATGAGTAGCTTAAGGTGTAAGCTTTGCTTACACTTGTAAGTGTTTAGCTAACATGATGCCACATATGATTGTGGTGTCATGTTGGTGTCGTCAATGCTAGCTAGTTGGGTGGGACAATGTATTTTGTCCCATCTCACTAGTTTACGGGTATTCCTTGATTCTAGTTTTCTCGATTTGCGTGCCCTCAGGTCGTTTTACGAAAAACGTTTTTATAAATTATGAATCAACGTCACAAAACGAATCCAATAAAAATTGTCTCATCAAAAACGGAGTTCAAAAACATAAATACGTAATCCTAAGGTTTCCGGTTTAGTCGTAAAGGACGCTAAATTATGCACGTAAGTCCAAATTTAAATCTGTAAAATGTGAGTTCGTCAACCAACACAAAAATAAGTTTCAAAATATTATACGATATAAAATATTTGGCATCCGTCGGTATCGCGATCACTAGTAGTCCTCGTTGCTCGTCAAAATATTAAAATATAATATTTAATATTGGTTTCAACTTAAACCGTTAAACATAATAATATTTAACGTTATAAAATACTTCAAAATAATTGAAAATAGAATTAAATTATGACCTTATTTTTACAGGTTTTACAAAACCTGTATCTTGAGTATTTAACATGTGATTTAAGGCTTAATCCTTTACATTATTTGACTGTGTGATTAATAGATAACAGAATCTATATTGACTTTTCAAAGATTAGAGCCATTAAGGATTTGGGTTATACCAAAAAGAAAGTGCAAAAATGTTTTGACAAATATTTATCAAAGGGGTTTTAAGGAATTATTCCCTTATACCCAGATCATTTAACTAAACTCCCTTAGGAGTAGATGTTTGTGTATACCTCAAGACAACCTAGGAGGAATTGAGAAAAACATTTAAACCATGACTTGAAATTTGGAACGATTATTTTTTCTTTTCAACTATGAAAATTTTTGACCTAAGTATAAACAAGATTTTTCGAACCTTACGGATCTTATTAATTATTTTCAATAAATCAACAAAGATCGTGTTAACTAAATTCAAATTTATTTTTAACATTTTTCTATAATTGGACGAACTAAGAAATTGAAATTTTTTACGTTTACGTTACATAAAATTAAATATTTATTATTTAATTACTTGTAATATTTATCGACGCTTTAAACGTCGGATTGAGTAAAACTAATAAAAATGATAGTTGAGACGAAACTAAAACTTAGAAAAGGTGAAGAAAGAATTTTTAATGAACACGATCATGATATTTATTTCATCGGGGAATATTATGTAGAAAGAATAAAAAATCAATTAGGATGTGTTCTTTATTAATGACTGTGCAAAATAATTTGCCCGAACAATTCAAAAATAGCTGATGGTTGTAAAAAAAAGATAATATAGATAATAAAAGGGGTTCGCGACTAATGTGAACCATTAGAAATGAGTACCGATGGCGTTAAATGTTTAAAAGCCGCTTGTGGTTGCCTAAATTTGGAGGATTTCGAGATTTAGTCATGTTGGAATCTCGTAAGTTTAAGTATTCTATTCATGCCATTTCTGATTAAAAGTATCTTATCTGAAGAAGTAGTACTGATGGCCAATTTTCAAGGCAGACATCGTCTCATACATTAGTAAACATCTAACTTTTGCAAAGGTCAAGGTTGAACGCCAAAATCCATAGGGATTACTTCTACAACTTATTATTCCTGTTTGTGTTGATCCCAAACTTAGATCGATTAAGCTTGTGTATACGAGATTAGATCAAGTTATACACGTAGAGAAACTTTGTTTATATATAAAGTAATCTAAGTGTTATGCGGAATTAACACTTAAAAAAGAACACACACAGATGTAAAACAAACTTTCACTTGATTGATAATAGCAAACTTGCTTACAAAGAAAGTGTTTAACGTATGAAAATTATATTGAAACATAACCTAAAGGTCTTCTTTTATATACATAAGAAGCCTTGTACAAGAGTCTACGTATCAACTATTCTAGGTAAAGATAATAATAGAAAATACAATATTGAACTTATCTTTACTAGAAACAAACTAGAAACATAATACGCGTAGACTATATCTTTCTATCAGTGCTTGTCTTCAACCTATCAACGCTTGACTTCTTCTTGTCAACGCTTGATCTGTCAGCATTTGTTTTCTTCCTATCAACGCTTGTTTTACTCTTGTCAGCGCTCAAGTGGACTGGCTACATTTTATTCCCAACAATCCTCCCCTAAACTTGATAACTACTCTAGTAATCAAGTTTCTGAATAAAAATTAAGAGCTAAGAGGAATATTACAAATCTTATCATATTGGTAATAAACATGTCTGATCAAATATTTGGCCACGTCACTTGAATAATCAATCTCCAGCTGTGTTGTCTTCATCTTCTCCAAAACTTCTTTGGACATGGAATACTGACCATCTACAAGAAGATACTCAGCAAACTTTGTAGAGCTCAAATAATACACACCAGCAGCTGAATACAAACTCTATTGAAGACCACTGAGATCATCCTCAAGATCCTTCCAAACAGCAGGATCTTCTTCTTTTGGTCCACACATTCTCTTGAATGTTGACCAATGTTTTATTCTATTGACTGAAGTAGGAGCTTCAGTCTCATACTTGGCCTCCAACAACCTCCAAAGGTCTACCAAATCTTCTCTATCCACACTTGCAAAGAGAGATACAAGAGTGGTAAATGTGTGTACCTCTTTCCCATACCTGCCAATCTTCCAAAACCCACTTTCATCTTCTTCATAGCTAATAATAGGGTTTCTGGCATCAAGAGGTAACACTTGTACCATATCTGAAGCTTCCAAGGGTGAGAGCTTGATACTTCTTCTTATAACAGCTTCACTGGGCTTCAATCTATCCATATCTTTAGGAAACTCAAGAGGAACTCCCTTCTTCAAAGGTCATGGAACAATCATTGCCTTCTTAAGCTCCATCTCTTCTGCAAGTTCTTCTTTCCTTTCATCTGAAAGAAGTCTTAGAATGTTCATTTCCTGCACTTTTACCCAAATGGGATAAGCCTTGTACTCCAACTCTTCAAAGGATAATCCCAACAATTTCTTATAGGTCCATCCTGTTCCATGACATCTGAGTAGCATGTAGTAGAGCTCCCTTCTATCCCTCTTCAGCAGTGAAAGAACATTGCTAGCTTTGTGTTTCAGAATTACCTTGCAATCTTTTTGAACTCTTAGAAGAATCTCCAAACCCCAAATTTGGTCTGAAATAGTCAAATCTGGATTCTCCATACACCTATCCTCCCAAGCATGGTACATCTGAACAACTTTTGGCATATCAAAATCTACTTGCAATTTCAACTTTCTAAGCTTCTCTCTTGCCAAATCATCACCATATTCAAGTCTCTCAGGTTGCTCAATTATCATCACACTTGAATCTGAACTGGCTTCATCACTTCCTTCTTTTTCCTCAGAAGTGGCAACAAATGGTGATTCACCAACCTTCTTTCTTTCTTGTTCCACAAGTTGTGCAGTCAACCTTCTATCAAACTCTACCTGTGCTGCATCCTTTGGAACTTCTACTTCTACCATGATTCCTTTACCCTTATCTAATGGATCAATGATTGGTAAGGATGATGGTAATACCTGTGAAGATACTTCTTTGATGATAGCTGATGACTGGAATACATCAACATCAACTGCAGGTCTGTCAACGCTCAATTTTCTTATGTCAGCGCTCAATTTGCTCATGTCAGCGCTTGGTGTGTCAGCGTTCAAACATTGCTTGTCAACGCCCAAATTACTTGTCTCAGCGCCTCTTGTAATTTGCTCCAACATAGCTGTAAAAGACAAGTCTAAATTGGTAGGAGTTATCAGAGATGTGTCAAAACCTGGTTGCTTCTTCAATTCAGTGAGGGCTTCAGCAACACCCAAAGATTCACCATCATGTGATCCCTTATCTCTCACATTAATCTGGTCATCCTCCCCTTTGGAAGATTCCTCCATCCCACGCCTTGTGCTAGCATTCTTCAAAATAACAATCCTCTCCCTCAATTGCTTGAGTTCAAGGCCTTGTGTACTGACAATTTGTACTAAGTCTGCATTTTGCTTTTGTAAGCTAATGCAGACAGCCGTCAATTCCATTAATGTGTATGGTTCCAATCTGCCCTCCTCTAAAATGGGTACTTGACCTCCCAAGTTAGATTCATGGGGCATGGATGAGGTCTTAAAGATGTTAGGACTGTCTTGGCCTGCATCTAAGCCAGAACCAATAGTCCCAGCCTCATCCATAGCACCAACCACACTTGTGGTGGTGGTTCTCTCTGCTACATGGCTAGGACCACTAGAGGAGAACACTCCAGTATTCCTTTGGCGTTTTTGCAACCTATATTGTGGTGGGGTAGAAAATGATGTGGATTGGGTGGATGTGGGAAGGTTAAGGGGTGTTTGGGTCTGTGAAGGAAAGGTCTCAACGTCTGGATTACTTGTGTCAACGCCAACATTTAATGTGTCATCGTTAAAGGGTTCTTGGTCAATTTTCATGCGTTGAGGTGAAGGCAAAGGTTCTGGTATTAGGTCAAGTTGTGGTTGTGGGACTGGTTGGGGTTGTGCTGCTGCAATAACAGCAAGCATAGCTGGGGTGAGGGGTAATTCACGGTGAGGGGGTGAGTTCATCTTGGTAAAAATAACTTTCTTTTGCACAGGGATCTCATTAAAGTCATCATGATCCCTTGTGCAGTAATTTTGCACATCAAAAACCATTTGTAAAAATCTGGGATAAGCCAAAGTCATCTTAGTCCCTTTATTTTTACACATGCCATCAAAAATCATTTTAGAATAATTAAACTTTTGCCCAATTGCAATGCACACAATAACACTAGCAATTGATCTATTAATCTCATTGTGTGCAGTACACTTGGGACAAAAACATTGTAAGATGACATGTATGAGGTACTTCCAGGTTGGGGAAACTATTTTTTATGATATTTGTTTAAAGTGCCCTCATCAGGGAAAGGATACCCCAAAGCCCTTAGTCCTTGTTCTATTTCATGAATGGTAAGGGTGGTTATACCATCTGCATCATCAAGATGTAAAGCCTGGCGAACCAAGGCTTCAGTAACCACCCAAGTACGCCCATGAACAATAGATGATAATGTAGTCACATTATTAACTGTTGAGGAACTGACAGTGTTCCAAAATTGCTTAATATGTGTGACAGAGATGAGAGGAGCATGAGAAAGAGCATACCTAATTGGGGATGCATTCAAATACGCCACCATCTGTGTGTATTGTGGAAACAGAGTGTCATCAGCGTCCAAATATGCAATCATGTTGTGTTGACTCCTGAATCCCAATACCAAATCACTTGGTTTAAATTTTGGTGCCATTGTAGAAGAAAGCTGTTTGTGAATGATTGATAAAGATGAAGTATAGGAGAAAATTGTTAGACAAGAATATGAGGTACCCTGTTTAAAAAGAGGAGCCAAATATATAGGAGAGATAGATGCATGTTATTGGTCAAAAATGAGGCAACTATTTTCAAAATATAATGATGAAAATATTGAAAAGAAAATAAGTTATCTCATGCATTAATTAAAAGTTATCTGCTCCCAAAATTACGGCCCAAAAATTCATCAAAAATAACAATTGGGTAGGTCCCAATGAGTGTCAACGGTAAAAAATAACCCATCAACGCCCAACGGCTATATTCTTGTCAACGTTTGCCAAAGCCATGTCAGGTCTAAATTGGTCATAACAACGCTTGGAAAAATACTTGTCAGCGTCCAAAAATAAAAGTAATAAAAATGAAAAAGGACCTTAACAAAGTAATTTATCTTAGTGAAGATAACCTATAAGTTGATAATTATTATAGGGCGGCAAGCACTGTCCAGTTATGCACACTTTCTTATGAAAGATAGACATAACAGTCCTCTAGTTCACTTGCTAACGAAAACTCTTAACAACTAAGTTATCTCATAAAATTCCTTGTAACTCCCAGGTAAACGCATGATAAAATCATTCCCAAGTCTCCCAACAGACCACAACCAATTCTAGGCCAAAAATGTCTTGGCAGCATGCATAGTATATCAACTTTGCATGCTACAGTGCCTCATGATTTAGTGAAACTAACTCATACTCACCTGTGGACACAATCTAGAATTGTGATAAGAGTATTATAAGAATACCCAAAAGTCCTAAAGGTTCCTAAAACCGCCCATTAAACTGTGATACATATGTTGCCCAAAAATATGCATGAACATAAAAATTTATGTCAAGATAGGAATAGAAATATTCCAAACATCATCCATAAATAAAAACATGCTCAAATGATTCTCCAAGGAAACTAGCATTGTTGCTGACAACGCCACGATAACACTTGTCAGCATTAAGGTAACCTTGTCAGCGTTAGAAAAATATAGTGGAAAATCTAACTCCAAAAGACCAATAACAATGCATTATCCTGTACATACTTTTACATTAAGACCCCAAAAACACATATTATGTGAGATTGATCATTCCAATACTTGTTACCAAGTATTGAAACCTTCCAGCATCAAAAGGTTTAGTTAAGAAATCAGACACATTTTCTTTTGTGTCAACCCTATCTGGTTGTATTAAACCCTTTCAAAACAATCCCTTATAAAATGATGTCTAATTTCTATGTGTTTTGTTTTAGAATGATGTACATGATTTTTAATAATGCATAAAGTGCTGTTATTGTCTATAAAAATCTTGGTATGCATGAAATTATACCCATAATCCAACAGCTGGTTCTGAACCCATAAGACTTGTCCACAACAAGCAGCTGCAGCAACATACTCTGCTTCAGTTGTAGAATTGGCCACCACTGTTTGTTTCTTGCATTGCCAAGATATCAACCTACTCCCAAGAAACTGACATCCACCAGTTGTGGACTTTCTATCAAATTTATCACCACCATAGTCACTGTCTGAATATGCAATAAGCTCCAATGGTGAATCTTTTGGGTACCACAAGCTAAGATCTGGATAACATCTAAGGTAATAAAGATTCTCTTGACAGCATAAAGGTGACATTCTTTGGGAGTCACTTGATGGCGTGCACATGCACACACATCAAACATGATGTCAGGTCTTGAGGCTGTGAGATACATCAATGAACCAATCATTGATCTATAGTGCCTGACATCCACATCTTTTCCATCTCCAATTTTTCCTTAAGGATGTTCCCTATCCATAGGAGTAGTAGCCCTATTTTCATGTGGAGAAAAGCCAAACTTCTTCAAGATCTCTGCTACATACTTATCCTGAGAGATGAAGATACCATCTTCTTTCTGCTGAACATGTAACCCTAGAAAGAAGTTCATCTCCCCCATTGCACTCATCTTGAATTTGTCTGTCATAAGCTTGGAAAAGTCTTCACTCATCTTTGGATTGGTGGAGCCAAAGATGATATCATCAACATAAACCTGAACAAGTAAGACATCCTTACCAGCCTTCTTTGTAAATAATGTCTGGTCTATGATTCCCCTTTTGAATCCATTTTCCACCAAATAAGTAAACAATGCGCCATACCATGCTCTTGGGGCTTGATGAAGTCCATACATAGCTTTCTTGACTCTATACACCTTGTCTGGATTCTCTGGATCTTAAAAACCAGGAGGCTGCATAACATTTACCTCCTCAACAATTGTGCCATAGAGGAAGGCACTCTTCACATCCATTTGACAAACAGTGAAGCCCATGCAGGAAGCATAGGCTAGAAATATCCTTATAGCTTCAATCCTTGCAACTGGTGCAAAGACCTCCTCATAGTCCATTCCTTCCTCTTGTGTATATCCTTGAGCCACTAAACGTGCCTTGTTTCTGACCATAATACCTCTTTCATCTTTCTTGTTTCTTAGAACCCATCTTGTCCCAATAGGTCTGACATATCTGGGAGAATCAACCAGCTCTCAAACATCCTGAATTGCAAATTGGTGAAGCTCATCCTGCATTGCTTCCACCCAACTTGGTTCTTTGAGAGCATCAAAAATCTTCTTAGGTTCCTGTTGTGACAGAAAACAGGCAAACAAACATGCTTGAACAAGAGAGGTATCAACCTTCTTGGGTATATTGGCAATAAATCCACCAAGACTCTGATGAGATCTTCTAGTCTGAATAGGAGACATGACATCCCCAATAATTTGAGAAGTAGGGTGATTCTTCATGGTAGAAGTGAGAACTCCTCCCTCAAAAAGTCTGTTGTCTTCAATCTCATCATCCATGTTGCCAATATCTTCTTCAGACTCTCTTCCATCAATATTTGTAATAACCTCTTCATTCCTACCTGAAGGTTCACCTTGTTTCAAAAGTTGAAGAGAAAATATGCTCAAAAGAGTTGTCAACGCCTGAGCCAAGGTTGTCAGCGTTTGGATCATCAACGCCTGAAATGGTGTTGTCAACGTTTGAGCCATCAACGCCTGAATTTGTCCTGTCAGCGCCAGATTTTCCTTTGTTAGCGCCTCAAGGACCATGCATGTTGTTAACTGGTGATACTTGGGGACCATCATTATCCTTTCCAGCAGCAGCAGCAGCAAAAGCATCTGTCCATATGGGAATTGTGACATACTCTTATATGGGAGATGACTTGTCTGCTTGTGATCCAACCTCTTCATTAACCTGTGTACCTGAAACATCAACAACTGGTTCTGTCACAACATTTGAAGTTACCTTCACAATGTCTGGATTAGTAACATGCATATAATTCAAAGTCCTAGATAGAGGTTCCAAGTCAAACAACCAATTTGGACCACTTTCAGGATCACTAGGTTTACTTTCTAAAAAGCTAACATGTACTTTTTAAAGTATACGTTTTTCCTTCTTAAGGTAAACCCTATATCCCTTACTCTGCACTGAATAACCCATGAAATAGCCTTCATCACCTTTAGCACTAAATTTACCTAAGGCATCACTAGTATCTAAGACAACTACATGACAGCCAAAAGGTTTAAGAAAACCAATATTAGGTTTCCTTCCCCAAAGTAACTCATAAGGTGTTTTGTTATGTATCTTATTGACCAATGCTCTATTCTGAACATAACAAGCTGTATTCACAGCCTCAGCCCAAAAGCAATGGGAAAATGAGCATCAACCAACATAGTTATGGCTGCTTCAGTTAGGGTTCTATTCTTTCTCTCAGCAACCCCATTTTATTGTGGGGTTCTGGCAACACTAAACTGCCTAGTAATCCCTTTCTTGGCACAAAAATCATCCAACACTTTATTTCTAAACTCACCACCATTATCACTTCTAAACATCTTAACTTCATTACCAGTTTTCTACTCAATCTGAGTAATAAAGTTAATTAAAGTATCAGCAGTGTCACTTTTCATAGATAAAAAGAAAGTCCAAGTAAACCTAGAAAAGTCATATGTGATGACAAAGCAGTATGATTTACCATTCAAACTCTCAATACTAGTTGGACCAAACAGGTCCATATGCAGCAAGTGCAGTGGTTTAGAACTAGAGTGCACCTGTTTAGACTTAAATGAGACCTTGTGCTGCTTGCTTTTAAGGCATGCAACACAAGAGTGGTCATTGTGGAAAGCCTTTTCAGGCAAACCATCAACCAAGCTAAGTCTCACAAGCCTGTTTATATTCTTAAAGTTAATGTGCCCTAGTCTCTTGTGCCATAGATTACTCTCATCAACTGAAGCTTTAGCATAAAAACATGACATATTATTATTCATCCTAATACCATTAAGATTTACATTATAAATGTCCTTATGCCTAGGTGTTCTATAATCAATATATTTCTCATCTGGAATTTGAAAATCCTTGCTCAACACCAAGCATTCAGTATCAGTAAAAAGAACCTTATTTTTGTTATCACAGACTTGTGATACACTAAAAAGATTGTAATCAAGTTCTTTTACCAGAAACACGTTTTCAAAACGCAAGTTCTTGGTGAGAAGAGTTCCTTTGCCTGTGATAGTTCCATATCCGCCTCCAAAGTAAACTTTATTACCATCCTTAATGGGAGTGAAGTTTCTAAGATAATCTTCCTTCCCAGTCATGTGCCTAGAGCATCCACTATCCCAATACCCATAATCATTTACCTGTTTTTGAATGCCCTGCACATAAAGAAAATAAATTAGTTTTCTTTGGGAACCCAAGCCTGAGCAGACTTGGATTCATCTGGTTGTTCAACAAGAACAGACTTAGTTATCATAACAACCCCTTGTTCATCCCTTTTTGGATGAAATACCCAGTTAACCCCAATTGGTTTTGTGATGACCTTTGAAATATAATTAAATCTATTGCAGGTCATATAAATCCCATTAGAATTAGGGTTTTGATCTTGCTTAGGTCTCCATGTCAATCTAGAAGAAGCTTTAGACCTGTTTCCCTATGGTTGCAAATATTTAGGTCTGGCAACGTTTCTGTCAGCGTTTGATTCGGTCTTGTCAACGCTGAAATTACCCTTGTCAGCGTTAAACCTAGGGTTTGCTACAGAAACACATTGCCTATTAGACCAAGTATTGGTCTTCTGAAATGGTCTTTGTCCATGAGTGTTAGACCCTTTAGTGAAGAATGGGGTTGGTCTAACAACTTGTGGACTTTGCTCCACAAAAGTTTTGGGTCTGACAATGTTTGACCTTTTGACAGCGTTGACCTTGGAAGCGTTGACACACTTATATGCTAAATGTGAAAAGCTACCACAAGTGTAACAGGCTTTTCTAGACACAACTCTAGGTCTAGAAGAAAAGAAACCTGTTCCATTGTTACTAACTTGGCTTTTTGGTGACCTAGTATTCCTATACATTTCTGCATACTTAATGCTAGGTTTCTTAAAAGTGTTTGATCCAAGGTCAACAGTCTTGACAGTGATTGGGTTTGTTACTTTGATAGGGGTCGACTCATTTGGACTATCACAAAGCATGCCACCCTTGACAAATAAGGTAGGGTTGGCTTTCTTCCATTCATTTAAGTCAGTCAACTTTTTCCTATATTCCTCAACTGGGGTAAGGACTCCTGGTGGAGGAATAAATTCCTCTTCTTGGAGTTTTGGTAAACCAGTCCAAGATAAGTCCTTTCTTTGGACACCATAGAAGTCCCCAGCTGGTGGTGGAACACCAGTATAGTCTTTCATCCCAATCCCAGTCATGTCCTTAGGATCCCTCTGTTTATTAACACATTCTCCTAGGGTTTGTGAGGCCTTATCAAATCTCTGAATTTTAAGGTCAACATTATCCTTATTCTTGATAGCCTCATCTAACTTAGCTTGTATTTCAGCATTGACCCTTTCCATGATGTTTCTAACATCATTACTAGAATTTAACTCATGTATTAAGATATTTATTTTATCTTTTAGGTCAAGCTCCATTTTCTTATACTCAGAAACTGTCTTCTCAGTTTAAGTGAGAGCAATTTGATAGTTAGACAACTTGCATCTCTCAGTACTCACATCACATAACAATCTTAACACCTCTTTGTTAAGCTTTTCAGTATTTAAACGACAACCCTTACTACAAAAAGCATCATCGTATACCTCATTGTCTGATGAAGAGGAGGAGTGTGCCATGAGAGCATATTAAACATGCTCTTCTTCTTCTATTTCAGCAACCAAAGCTTTATCCTCTTCCTCATCCTTATCCAAATAGCTCCAGTCCCATCCAATGCCATCAATTTCTTGCACTGCCACCATGGCCTTAGGATCCTGAGCCTTAACAATTTGGCTTGAGGGTTTTCCAGCATCAGATCTTCTTGGAGATCTGTATTCCCTCATAATGTGCCCCATACGATGACAATTGTAGCACTCAACCTTGGATTTATCAAATCTAGCAGTGTCCTTTGCATTAAAGGTCATCTTCTTCTTAAACCTTTTATTCCATCTGTTTGCTCTTATAATTTCAAGAGCCATGTTCCACTTTATATCCATTTCCTCCAAGTGCTCATCACTTATTTGCTCAAGGTCCTCATATGTAATCACTGAACCATTGGCAATGAAGCAATGTATGCACACACAGTATCTAGATCCAAACCAGCAGGCTTAACTCTTGGTGAGTCAATTTTGTATGTGTCAGCGTCTGAATGTGAGGCGTTGACAAGACATGATCCAGCATTGACACATGTTGATCCAGTAACTAGGTGCATGCATAAGTCCTTTTGATCAAATTGACCTTCACTGCGTGAGAAGAAGGCCATGTTACTATTGGTAGACTTACTTCCATGCTCTAAAAGAGTTTCATTCTCCAACAGCCTCAGTTTGTTGTAGATATCATCAAAATTAGAACTTTTGTGAGTGTTATTAGAAATTATAGATCTTTCCTCAATCTTCCACGCATCACCAAGGATTTTAAGAAAAGTGGAAATAATGTCAATATCACCAACTTGTGTCCCCATGAAGGACAGCTTGCTTGTAATGTCAAGCAGTCTGCTTCTCACACTGCTAAGCTTCTCATTAGGTTGAGTCTTAAAAACAGCATACTCATGCAAGAGTTGCTTCTTCTTCTCTTCCTTAGTATCAGCATTACCACCATATGCAACTTCAAGGGCTGCCCAAAGGTCTTTTGCAGACTCATAACCTCTGTATTTGTGCTGATTTTCTTGTCCCAAGGAGAGTTTCAGAATGTTAAGGGTTTTCATATCAACCATTTTCTTTTCTATGTCTTCAGCAGACATAGCTCTACCATCATCAGGTTTTTCTTTCTTATCTTCTTCTGAACATCCTTGAACAGCTGATCTTGTAGCAATGGCATTAGCAATCTTTGCAGCCTTATCTAATGTGTTTCCATATTCAATAATCTCCCAGAGAGTGTAGTCATAGATCCCCAGATATTTCTCAAAGTTGAATTTCCACAGCTCAAAGTTGTTTGCATCTAGCATGGAAATCTTGATGTTGTGGTTTGAGGACGAGGAGGTTGCTTCTAGAGTGGACATGATGTTTTTAAGGTTTTGTGAAAATTAGGGTTTTGGTGATTTTAGGGTTCTTGTGTTCTTTAAGATAAAAAGTTTCTCAACAAGCTCTTATACCACTTGTTGATCCCAAACATAGATCGACTAAGCTTGTGTATACGAGATTAGATCAAGTTATACACGTAGAGAAACTTTGTTTATATATAAAGTAATCTAAGTGTTATGCGGAATTAACACTTAAACAAGAACACACAAAGATGTAAAACAAAGTTTCACTTGATTGATAATAACAAACTTGCTTACAATGAAAGTGTTTAACGTATGAAAACTTACATTGAAACATAACCTAGAGGTCTTCTTTTATAGACATAAGAAGCCTTGTACAAGAGTCTACGTATCAACTATTCTAGGTAAAGATAATTATAGAAAATACAATGTTGAACTTATCTTTACTAGAAACAAACTAGAAACATAATACGCGTAGACTATATCTTTCTATCAGTGCTTGTCTTCAACCTATCAACGCTTGACTTCTTCTTGTCAATGATTGATGTGTCAGCGTTTGTTTTCTTCCTATCAACGCTTGTTTTACTCTTGTCAGCGCTCAAGTGGACTGGCTACATTTTATTCCCACAGTTTGGAAATAGAATAGAATAACCATGGATTCTTATCACAAATCTTCCAAGGTCATCATCTGAATTTGATTCGATTTGGGTCATCGTCGACAGACTGACCAAATCTGTTAATATCATTCCCATTAATGATAGATTCTCGATGAAGAAATTGACTCTTTTGTATTTAAAGGAGTTGTGTAAGCATGGTGTGCCTGTATCGATCATCTCTATCAAGAACCTCGCTTCACGTAGAATTTCTAGAGATTTCCTCAGAAGTCATTGGGAACGAATCTTGATGAGAGTACTGTTTACCACCCCAATCGAAGGGACGAGGTAAAGTAACGATACAAACACTAGAAGTCTTTTTTTATGTTTGAATAATTGACCTTTGGTAATGAACGGGATAATCGTTTTCCTTTGGAGAGTTTATCATGGATAATTATCGTATTAGGATCGAGATCGAATCTTGTTAGGATCTAAATATAAGAGCACCTGTAGGTGGAAGTTGGGATGAAGATACCCGAGATACACCCATTGTGAGTTGGACATGTCTTTTAGGTTTAAGGTTGCCTATGATGACAAACCTAACCTTACAAGATACCCGACCCGTGAAACCTGAAATGATTGTTGAAATTAGGATCTGATTATTGATTGTCAGTAGTGGGCATGAGGTTATGTGAATATGAAATGTAGATCTTGAAGTGCATGATGGGTAGCGAAGTTATGTCAATAATTTTCACCATGGAAAAGTGAATTGATGATCTGAAAGATCATGGGAAATAAGTCCCCGTTGTAATGGGACCATTGAGATAATGTAAAAAGTTAGTTTGAAAGGCATATAAGCTGGATCTACCCTAGGACTTCAAGGGCTGCGTGAATTATGTTTCGTATATCGAACTTGATAAAATGTTTATCAAGTGAAAATCTGATTATTTCTTAATGAAGTGTGGATCGGCGAAATGTTGCATTCATCAAAAACCCGTGAACATCATGGATAGAGAAAGTAAGTCAACTTAATCCTGATCGTATTCCCATTGTTATGTTTGATGAAGCTCGCGTATTGTAATGAATTACACTTGTGAGAAAAGAACGAATGTGGAGGAAATACCCACGTGTCTCTAACTCTATAAGAAGCGAGTAGTAAGATAAATCGATCTTTGAGGACAAAGATCCTCTTTAGGGGTAACTGCTGTGACAATCCGTCAATTTAAGGTCGATAATTTATTCTCAAGTATTATTTAAAACCATTAATTTAATGTTATATTATGAAGTCACTCATTTTTGGGAAGAAATTTGGGTTTACATCTTAAAGTAGCATCGACTACGTCTAAACCGGAGAACTCTACGTTACGTGCTTACGTTTACATACACCGTTTTTGTGACAGTCTGACATTTTAGGAAATAAATTTATTCTCGAATATTATTTTGGAATTTTAATTTTTTTTGGTTCATAAACTCACAAATTTACGAGAAGAGATTAGGACTTACGTGCATAATTTAACCTCCTTTACGACTAAACCGGAAACCCTAGGTTTACGTATTTACGTTTTTTAACTCCGTTTTTGATGAGACAATTTTTATTTGATTCGTTTTATGTCGTTGATTCATAATTTATAAAAACGTTTTTTGTAAATCGATCAGAGGGCACGTAAACCAAGGAAACTAGAATCGAGGAATACCCGTAAATTAATGGGGATGAGACAAGTTTGCACTTGCCCACCCCCATACATGTGGCGGCCAAAAACCAAGGGTGGCACCCTTGTTGTCAAAACATTAAGTGTCTTAGAGACACTTGTCTCATATTAGCCATTTCAAACCACTAAAACAACAAAAACCATGAAGCTTTCTTCACACACTTCACACAACACATGCAAGTTTAATAAAAGTTCAACAAAACTCTCTCTTCCTCTCTCTTTGGCCGTCTATAACATCCACCATATCACCATGATCATCAAAAATTAAACCATGAATCTTTTGTTTAACTTGCACAAGATGAAAACCCATTGAAGACTTGTTGATTTGAGGTGATCTTAACATCTAGAAAGGAGATTTCATGAAGATCAAGGGCTGATGTCTCAAGGAGTCTACATATTCTTGGTGATCCTAGAAGTGGTGTTGATATTCATAAGATTGGTTACCCAAAACCAAGTCTTATTCATCCAAAAATCTCAATCTTTCATCTTATTGAGTGGTATAGAGATTGTTTCTTCCTATCATATTTTTATATTGTAAAAGTACTCATATATTTTCTTTTTAGATGTATATGTATTTGATGATGAATGATGATCAAAGTATTATGTGGGGATCTTGTGTTGATAGATTTGGTTAAAAAGATTAAAATCTACAAGTTTTAATGTTAAAATCTTGATTAGATTTATGGGCTGTATAAAACAGTAAGTAACCATATGAACACTTGGAAAAATGACTTGGATTATTGAATATATAGTTAGATATATGATTTTTACATATGTGGAGAGTTGGCCACTCAATAAAATCACTAAAATGAGCAAGATATGATCAAAATACTATTAAAGTTCAAATCTGTATAGTCTGTTTTGGACGAATTATTGGGGATACTTAGAGGATGATTGAGAAGTAGCTAAAATCGGAGTTATTTGTAGCACATATTATTTAGTTTGTGCTGCCCAAATTTGAGCTTCTATCTCCTTGTAGAACTCAAGATATGGCAAAAATGGTGAAAGTGATTTGATAATCAAATTTAGAAATAAAAGTATATAATATAAAATAAGCACTCAAGTAATATTATTATAAAATACATACATAAACCCACTAACTTATGATAATATTTATAAAATAAGTTATATACTATGATAAATAAACTTAGCATTTTTAAAAGTACAAACTCCAATGTTTTCTAAAGTTATAAAACTATATATAAGTTTTATGTCTTTTCAGGTAGAACCGAAAGATTAACGTTTCGCCAAATAAAACTTAGATGGTCGGACCCGTCTAATGTAAACTTTTTATAACTCATATACTAATATGTAAGTACATTTGACAAGTAAAAATGGATAAAACCCGAGATTTGTAAGTTATGGACATTAACGGGACAAAGTAGCCTTATTGGACTATTGACCCAACTTGTTTGGCTAAACACTAATGGACTTACCCATGGGCTTAACCCACTTGGGCCCAACATATGAGTATAGGTCTGGTATTAAAAGTATAAATGGACTAATAAAATGTATTGGCCTTTTAATGGGCTTATTGGGCCCTAATATATAAATAAGTTGAAACTAGTGTAACTAGTCTAAATTTGGCCAACACATAACACTATAATATGTATGAAGAGATAAAATCCCACTTGATCATCATCATACTTATAATATCATCATATATACAAATCCATTGTTTTTATAAAGTCATTGGACAAGAGTCTAAGACCGAGTATTATTTTTCTAGGTTTCCGTGATTGAAGCACGTACCGTACATCCAAATCGCCGATAACCCGCCTTTCCCAATCAACGTAAGTTCATAGCCTCGCACTATTTTAAATTTTTAAAAATGTTTTATAAACCCGCCTTTCCCAATCAACGTAAGTTCATAGCCTCGCAAAAACCTCTTCATAGTTTATCCCTTCCTCTTGTGTATAGCCTTGAGCAACTAAACGTGCCTTGTTTCTGACCACGATTCCTCTCTCATCCTTTTTATTTCTAAGAACCCATCTTGTCCCTATAGGTCTGTCATATCTGGGACAATCAACTAGCTCCCAAACATCTTGAATAGCAAACTGGTGAAGCTCATCTTGCATTGCTTCCACCCAACTTGGTTCTTTGAGAGCATCAAATATCTTCTTGGGTTCCTGTTGTGAAAGAAAACAAGCAAACAAACATGCCTGAATAAGAGGGGTATCAACCTTTTTGTGAATATTGGCAATAAATCCTCCATGATTCTGATGAGACCTTCTAGTTTGTACAAACATCACATCACCAATAATTATAGAAGGAGAGTGATTCTTGATAGTAGATGTAAGCACTCTTCCTTCAATAATTGTGTTGTCTTCAATTTCAGTCTCCAAGTTGCCAATATCATCTTCAAATTCCCCTTCATCACCACCTGAATGAACCTCTCCATGTATGTTGGAAGGTGCACCTTGTTCAAAAACACTGGAAGAGAATAAATGGTCAAAAGAGTTGTCAACACCTAAATTAGGGTTGTCAACGTTTGAGCCATCAACGCCTGAATTTGGCCTGTCAGCGCCAGATTTTCCTTTGTTAGCGCTTGAAGATTCATGCATGTTTTCATCAACTGGTGTTTCTTGTGGACCACCTTTTTCCTTTCTAGCAGCAGCAAATGCATTTGTCCATATAGGAATGGTGACATACTCAAGTATGGGAGCTGATTTGTCTGCATGTGATCCCATCTCCTTATCAACCTGTATACCTGAAATTTCAACAACTTGTTCTTCCACAACATTTGAATTCACCTTCACAATGTCTGGATTAGTAACATGCATATAATTTAAGGTTCTAGATAGAGGTTCCAAGTCAAATAACCAATTTGGTCCACTCTTCGGATCACTAGGTTTACTTTCTAAAAACCTAACATGTACCTTTTCAAGTATACGTTTTTCTTTCTTAAGGTAAACCCTTTATCCTCTACTCTGCATTGAATAGCCCATAAAATAGCCTTCATCACCTTTAGCACTAAACTTTTCTAAGGCATCACTAGTATCCAATACAACTACATGACAACCAAAGGGTTTAAGAAAACCAATATTAGGTTTCCTACTCCAAAATAGCTCATAAGGTGTCTTATTGTGGATATTGATGATCAATTCCCTATTCTGAACATAACAGACTGTATTCACAGCCTCAGCCCAAATGCAATAGGAAAGTGAGCATCAGCCAACATTGTCCTAGTTGCTTCTATGAGTGTTCTATTCTTCCTTTCAGCCACCCCATTTTGTTGTGGGGTTCTAGCTACACTAAACTGCCTAGTAATCCCTTTCTTGGCACAAAAGTCATCTAACAGCTTATTTCTAAACTCACCACCATTATCACTTCTAAGAATTTTAACCTCATTCCCAGTCTTTTTCTCTATCTAGGTAATAAAGTTAATCCAAATATCAACAGTTTCACTTTTCAAAGCCAAAAAGAAAGTCCAAGTAAATCTAGAAAAATCATCAGTTATAACAAAACAAAAAGATTTACCATTTAAGCTTTCTATATTTGTTGGACCAAACATGTCCATATGCAACAAGTGAAGTGGTTTAGAACTAGAATGCACAAGTTTTGACTTAAAGGAGACTTTGTGTTGTTTGCCTTTAAGGCATGCAACACAAGAGTGGTCATTGTTGAAAGCCTTTTCAGGCAAACCATCAACTAAACCATGTCTCACAAGTCTATTGATGTTCTTAAAATTTATGTGCCCTAACCTTCTGTGCCAAAGATTACTCTCATCAACTAAAGCCTTAACATATAGACATGACAGATTATGATTCATCCTAATTCCATTAAGATTAACATTGTAAATGTCCTTATGCCTAGGTGTTCTATAATCAATGAATTTCTTATCAGGTAATTTAAAATCCTTGATTAACACCAAGCATTCAGTATTAGTGAAAAGAACCTTATTTTTGTTATCACAAACTTGTGATACACTAAATAGATTATAATCAAGTTCTTTTACCAGAAATACGTTTTCAAAACGCAAATTGTTGGTGATTAGAGTGCCTTTGCTAGTAATGGTTCCATATCCTCCTCCAAAGTACACTTTGTCACCATCTTTAATGGAAGGAAAGTTGGTCAAATAGTCCTCCTTCCCCGTCATGTGCCTAGAGCATCCACTATCCCAATTTCCATGATCATTAACCTGCTTTTGAATGCCCTACACATAAAGAAAACAAATTAGTTTTCTTTGGAAACCCAAGTCTGAGCAGACTTAGATTCATTTGGTTGTTCAACAAGAATAGACTTAGTCCTTATAACAACCCCTTGTTCATCCCTTTTTGGATTAAACACCTAGTTAACCCCAATTGGTTTAGTTATGACCTTTGAAATATAATGAAATCTGTTACAGATCATAGAAATTCCATCTAAATTAGCGTTTTGGTCTTGTTTGGGTCTCCAAGATAGGCTAGAAGAAGCTTTAGACCCATTTCCCGTTGGTTGCAAGTATTTGTTATTACTTGGTCTAACAATGTTGGTAATATTCCTGTCAGTGTTAAAATTATTTTTGACAACGCTACGATTGCTTTTGTCAGCGCCAAAACTAGGTTTGCTACAGGAACCCATTGTCTGTTTGACCATGTATTTGTCTTTTCAAAAGGTCTTTGTCCATAAGTATTAGACCCTTTAGTAAAGAATGGAGCTGGTCTAATGACTTGTTTGTTGGACAAAAGGTTTGGGTTTGACCATGGTTGACTTTCTATCAGAATTAACATTTAAAGCATTGACACACTTTAAGCGAAATGTGAAAAACTCCCACAAGTATAACAGGATTTTCTAGACATAACTCTATGTCTAGATGAAAAGAAACCTGGTCCATTATCACTAACTTGACTTTTTGGTGACCTAGGTTTTCTATACATTTCTGCATATTTAATACTAGGTTTTCTATCAACGTTTAAGCCAAGGTCAACAGTCTTTCCAGTAGTAGGATTGGTCACTTTTATGGGTGTAGACTCATTTAGGCTATCACTAAGCATGCCACCTTTAACAAATAAAGTAGGATTGGATTTCTTCCATTGGTCCAAATCAGTCAATTTTTGCTTATATTCCTCTACTGGAATAAGAACTCTTGGTGGAGGAATAAATTCTTCTTCTTGGAGTTCTGGAATACCAGTCAAAGATAAATCCTTTCTAAGGACACCATAGAAGTTCCCAGCAGGTGGTGGAAAACCAGCATACTGTTTCATCCCAATCACAGTCATATCCCTAGTGTCTCTTTATTTACTAACACATTTTTCTAGGGTTTGAGAAGCTTTATCAAATCCTTTAATTTTAAGATCTACATTGTCTTTGTTTTTTATGGCCTCTTCTAACTTAGCTTGTATAACACCATTGGATCTCTCCAAGATGTCCCTTACCTCAATTCTAGCATTGAGGTCATGAGTCAAAACATTGATTTGATCTTTAGGGTCAAGCTCTATTTTCTTATATTCAGCCACAGTCTTTTCAGTTTGAACAAGTGCAAGTTGATAGCTAGATAACTTGAATTTTTCATCAAAAACATCTGATTTTAACTTTAAAATTTCTTTGTTAAGTTTTTCAGTGTTTAAACGAAAACCTTTACTACAAAATGCATCATCACATACCTCATTGTTTGATGAAGATGAAGAATGTGCCATGAGAGCATAGTGAACATGCTCCGCTTCCTTCTTTTCTACTACCAAGGCTTTGGTCTCTTCCTCATCTTTGGCCAAAAATCTCCAGTCCCAGCCAACACCATCAATCTCTTGCATGGCAACCATAACCTTTTTATCTTCAGCCTTGATGATTTGGCTTGAAGGCTTTCCAGCATCAGATCTTCTTGGAGATCTGCATTCTCACATAAAATAACCTATTTTATGACAATTGTAACACTTAACCTTGGATTTATCAAACCCAACAGTGTCTTTAGCATTAAAGGTCATCTTCTTCCTGAATCTCCTATTCCATCTATTGGCCCTTATGCTTTCAAGTGCCTTATTCCACTTTATGTCCATCTCTTCCAAATGCTCATCACTAATTTGCTCAAGGTCCTCATATGTAATCACTGAACCATTGGGCAATGAAGCAATGTATGCACACACTGTATCTAGATCAATACCAGAAGGCTTAACTCTTGGTGAGTCAACATTGTATGTGTCAGCGTTTGAATGTGGGGCGCTGACAAAGCTTGATCCAACGTTGACACAAGGTGATCCAGTAACGGGGTGCATGTATGACTACCGTTGATCAAATTGACCTTCACTATGTGAGAAGAAGGCCATATTTCCATTGGTAGATTTGCTTCCTTGATCCAAAAGGATTTCACTCTCTATAATCGTTAGTTTATTGTAGACGTCATCAAAAGTGGAACTTTTGTGAGTATTATTAGCAATCATAGACCTTGCTTCAATCTTCTATGCATCACCAAGACTTTTAAGGAAAGTGTTGATGATATCAGCATCATCATGCACTGTTCCCATAAATTACAATTTGCTTGTGATGTCAACAAGTCTGCTTCTCACCCCACTTAGCTTTTCACTGGGAAGAGCTTTCAACACAACATACTCATGCAAGAGTTGCTTCTTTTTCTCTGAGGCAATATCATCATTACGACCATAAGTGACTTGAAGGGCTGCCCAAAGCTCTTTTGCAGACTCAAAACCTCTATATTTGTGTTGATTGGCTGGTCCCAAAGAAATTTTGAGAATGCTTAGAGTTTTCATGTCATTCCTTCTCTTTGCAATGTCCTCAGTTGAGACAGCTCTCCCATCTGTAGGTTTTTATTTTCGATCCTCCTCACTTGAGCCTGGAGTTGATCTTAGAATAATAGCAGCTTGAATTTGGCAGCTTTATCGAATGTGTTTCCAAATTCAATAATTTCCCATAGGGTGTGGTCATGGATTTGAAGGTACTACTCAAAATTAAACTTCTATAGCTCAAAGTTGTCAGGGCCTAGCATGAGGATTTTTAGGTTATGACTTGAGGAGGAGGTCAACTCTGAAGTAGACATGTTGTTTGGTTTTTTTAAGGTTTCTTGAAAAATTAGGGTTTTTGGCGATTTAGGGGTTTTAGGGTTTTGTGTTCTTTAGATCAAAGTTCCTCAACAAGCTCTGATACCACTTGTTGATCCCAAACTTAGATCGATTTAGCTTGTGTAAACGAGAATGAATCAAGTTAAACGGTTAGAGAAACTTTTTGTATATAAAACAATATAAGTATTATGAGGAATTAATACTTAAACAAGAACATACAAACAGAATAACCAAACTTTCACTTTGATTGATTAATCGAACTTGCGTACAATGAAAGTGTAAAACCTATATTGAACTAAACCTAAAGGCCTCCTTTTATAGATTAAGGAACCTTGTACAAGAGTCTACGTATCATCTATTTTAGGTAAAGATAAACATAAGAAATACATTGCCGATCATATCTTTACTAGAAACATAAAACGTGTAGACTAAGTATCCTATTAGTGCTTGATTTCTTCTTATCAACGCTTGACTTCTTCCTGTCAACACTTGACTTGACAACGCTTGATTTCTTCCTATCAACGTCTCATTTCCTCTTGTCAGCGTCTAAGTGTCTTGGCTTCATTTTATTCCCAACAATTGACTTAGTCGATGTGGTTTGCGATGAATTTTCACAAGAAGTGTTAGGTTTTTCTGATAGTTCGTCAAGTGGCAATCCCACTATTTTGGATCCGATTCTTGCTAGTTATACACCAAATCTCACTACATTCCAAGGAGGCGATTTTACTTCAAATGAAATCGATAATGAAGATGAGGTGATTATTGGTAATGATACTCTTATTCCACCATTTCTTCCGCCGATGGAAGTTATGAGTGTTGAACAAAAATCTTTGATCGAGGAACCGCCAATCCTTGAATTGAAAGATCTTCTATCTCACCTTTAATACGCATTCTTGGAAGGTGATGACAAGTTTCCGGTTATTATTGCAAAAAATCTTGCTAATAATGAAAAAACCGCACTTTTGAAGTTCTTAAAGCTCATAAAGGGGCAATTGCATGGAAAATTTCCTACATTAAGGGTATTGACCCAAAAATTTTTCTCACAAGATTTTAAAGGAGGAGGACTACAAACCCGCAATTCGAAGTCAAAGAAGGGTAAACCCCAAAATTCACGATGTCATCAAAAAGGAAGTCTTAAAACTTCTTGGCGCGGGAATGATTTATCCTATCTCCGATAGCCCATGGGTGAGCCTAATCCATTATGTCCCTAAGAAAGAAGGAATGACCGTTGTGCCTAATGAAAACAACGATTTAATTCCCACTCGTGTTGTGACCGGTTGGAGGGTGTGTATTGACTATCGAAAGTTAAATGACGCCACTCGTAAAGACTTATTTCCCTTGCCCTTCATGGATTAAATGGTGGAGCAACTTGCGGGAAATGAATTCTATTGCTTTTTAGATGGTTTTTCCGATTACTTTCAAATTCCTATCGACCCTCTTGATCAAGAGAAAACTACGTTTACGTGTCCTTATGGAACGTTTGCTTATCGTAGAATGCCTTTCGGACTTTGCAATGCACCGGGTACGTTTCAACGGTGTATGATGGCTATTTTTCATGATATGATCGAGAAGTCAATGGAAGTATTCATGGATGACTATTCGGTGTTTGGTGATTCGTTCACGTCGTGTTTATCTAATCTCGAGAGAATGTTAAAACGTTGTGAATAAACCAACCTTGTGCTTAAGTCATTTTATTTGTTAACAACGAATTGTCTTAGGGAACAAGGTCTCGAAAGCGGGGATTAAGGTCGATAAAGCTAAGATAGACGTCATCGCCATGTTACCTCATCCCAAAACCGTCAAGGAAGTTAGGAGTTTCCTAGGCCACACGGGCTTTTATCGTCGTTTCATCAAAGACTTTTAGAAAATCTCTCGACCTATGACACACCTTCTCGAGAAGGATGTTCCTTTTAACTTCAATGAGGATTGTGTTAGAGCTTTCGAACTCTTAAAAGGAAACTTACCAAAGCTCCCATTCTTGTGGCTCCTAATTGGGAATTACCCTTTGAAATCATGTGCGATGCAAGTGATTATGCAATAGGGGCCGTCTTAGGGCAACGTTATGAAAAACACTTCCGTCATATCCATTATGCTAGAAAGACGATGACCGAGGCTCAACTTAAGTACACCACAACAGAAAAGGAATTCCTTCCCGTGGTTTATGCTTTTGAGAAATTTCGACCTTATCTCGTCTTGACTAAAAGCATCGTGTATACGGATCATTCAGCTATCAAGTACCTCTTAGCTAAGAAAGATTGCTTCGTTGGATGCTCCTCCTTCAAGAATTTGATTTCACCGTGCTTGACAAAAAAGGAGCCAAGAATCTAGCGTCCGATCATCTCTCTCGTCTAGAAGATCCTAACAAAGATATATTTGAGAACAAGGAAAATACTGAAACATTTCCTCTCGAGACTCTCGGTGTACTGAATTCTAAAGACAACACCCCATGGTTTGCCGACATTGCAAATTACCATGCGGCGAACTTCATTATCAAGGGTATGAAGACACAACAAAAGAAAAAATTCTTTCGTGACGTCAAGTTCTATTTTTGGGACGACCCGTATCACTTTCGGGTTTGTGCGGATCAACTTGTTTGACGTTGTGTCTTTAGTACGAAGCTTCTAACATCCTTAGAGCCTGTCACGAGGGACCCACGGGTGGTCACTAAGGTGCTAATCTCACGGCCAAGAAAGTGTTCGATGTCGGCTTCTTTTGGCCTACGATCTATCATGATGCACACACACTTGTGAAGTCGTGTGATTCTTGCCAACGCCAAAAATCGTCGCACAAGGATGAAATACCGCAAAACATAATTCAAGTGTGTGAGATTTTTGACATTTGGGGCATTGACTTTATGGGTTCGTTCCCATCGTCTTATGGAAACAAGTATATCCTCGTCGCCGTCGACTACCTATCAAAGTGGATGGAAGCTAACGCTTTACCTACGAATGATGCTCGTGTGGTAGTGAAGTTTTTGAAGCAACTATTCTCTTGGTTTGGAACCCCTCGTGCTATTATAAGCGATCGCAGAACCCATTTTTGTAATGACCAATTCGAAAAGGTTCTAAAGAAATATGAAGTTACACATCGTCTTTCTACGTCTTATCACCCGCAAACGAGTGGGCAAGTCGAGGTTTCAAACCGAGATTTGAAGAGGATTTTAGAGAGGTCGATTGGAGAAAACCGTGCTTCATGGTCTGACAAACTCGATGACGCTTTATGGGCCTTTCGGACCGCTTACAAGACACCTATCGGTTGTACTCCTTATAAGTTGGTTTATGGAAAGAATTGTCATTTGCCTATTGAATTAGAGCATATGGCATATTGGGCCCTTAGTCATGCCAACTATGACTTGAAGACCGCGGGAGATCACCGGAAAATACAACTTAATGAATTGGATGAATTAAGAGATAATGCTTATGAAAATTCATTGATTTTTAAGGAAAAGACTAAAAAGTTTCATGATTCAAAGATTAAAATCCGGGTTTTTAACGTTGGTGATCAAGTGTTACTTTTTAACTCTCGTTTAAAGATATTTTCCGGAAAATTGAAATCTCGTTGGTCGGGTCCATTCACCATAACACAAGTGTTTCCTTATGGGACCATCGAGCTAGCTCAAAATGATGGTCCTGATTTCAAGGTGAATGGACATAGGCTTAAGCACTACTTCGGTGGAGAAGTCCCTTCGTTGGATGACCTCGACCAAGTCACCTTCCCCAATGATAATTAGCATTGAGGGGATCGAGTCGAGCTCATGACTCGGTAATCAAAAACGAGGTGCCTTGTGGGGGAGATCCCATGCTTATCTATTGTACATATTATCGTTTTCTAATGTAGTTAATGAGAGGGGATTTGTGCCCTTCCAACTCGTTGTCTCGTGGTTGTTTGTGAATGTGTTATCTAGATCATCATCATCGCCATGATTGAAGACTCTCGTGTCCGTTTACGTGAGCCTCGATCGTTTGCTTGAAGAGTTTTTCACGAATCCATGACATATCCTTTATTGGTCTAACAATTATCTTTTAGCATAATTCATAAACGGCTTTAGATATATTGTTGATCACCCTTTCCATGCTAGATCCGAAGAATTCGACTCTTCGTCTCTAGTATGGGGGTGATCCACCTTTAGACTCAAAACATTGAGGACAATGTTTAATTTTTGTATGGGGGGTGATTAGGTACTTGCCTTGCTACGCCCTCACGTTTTCTAACTTTCATCGTTTCGTTTTGTTTTGTTGCAAATAAGGCTAAAAATGGCCAATTTTAAAATTTTTCTTATTTTTCATAAGTGTTTATAAGACACGAATGTATATTTTCCGATGGGAAGAATAAGAGTTACTTTTTGACTTGATGGGCATTTGGAGCCCTTTGCATTCCTTAACCCGCTCGAATCAAGTTTTGCTAGACTTTTATATCGGGAACTTTAAAACACGAAAGTCTTAGCTCATTCGGGTTAAGAACAAGAACTTTTCGCAAGTTCCTATAATTGATCCTAGAAAGTCACTTATCAAGGGAACTTTAAAAATGCATTCTCTAAACTTGAAAAGGTGTAAGAAAGTGCAAGATCGTATAGGTGGCTTGAAAACCCAAAACTTCGATGTTATAGTCTTAATGAAAGCTAATCCAAATTTGGCTTAATTTTGACTCGCATGGCTAAGGATTCACGAGTCTCTTTAATTAGAGGTCTTTAAATAGTCAAGAACGAGAAGTGATAGAGTTAGACAAGTGATCATTCTAAAAGTAGAACATGAAAATGTTCTTTAAAAAACTCATATGTTTTTTATTGTGGCTTTTTCTCCTATAAGATCAATGCAGTAGGAATAAATTAATTAGAATAAGTAAGGTTGTGCGATTTGAAAGGTTACTTAGCTTCTAGCCCAAGATCGTTTAAAGTTGCTCGGGGTTGAATAGAGTTCATAGCCAAGGCATAACTTATTAAAGCGGGACGCGAAGATTGGTGAAGATCCAAAAAGGCCCAAACAAGGCATGTGGAGCTCTATTTTGTGGCTAAAGATCCAAGATGATGTGAAGTATCATTATTCCTAAATCAATATGAAAGATCGAGACACACGACGAAAAGCATTTACTCCCCTAAATATCATTGAGAAAGGCTATCCAAAAACACCCTTACAAGGTATGAGGATAAATATATCTAAGTCCTAAAAGGAGGCGGATCGTTGTATATCAAAGTCCAAAATAAAGATTGAAGAAAAATGATGAAGTCGTGGTCCAAATATGAAGAATCTCTCAAAAACGTCAAGTGAAAAAATTCGAAAATATGAAGAGAAGACCATAATAACAAGAACGTCTCCCGGAGATTTGAAGTATGAAGTACATGCCAAATATCGGTCCGAGAAAGGTCTCAAATCGTGAAATGAGTTATACCAAGATATGAACTTAAGGAGATACACGAGAAGCCGTTTTAAAAGATTTTCTCCTTTAGCTAACTCTCGATTAAATCGTGCTACTTTATTTTCGGACTAATAAATACTCAAATAAGTCAATATGAATCACTTGTGATCCATGACAAATAGATAAAAAATTCTAGAAACCCTTTCTTTTCTTAATAACTAGGATTGCGAGGAAAAAAAATATTACACAATTTGGACGTATGAGTAGTGTTAGCATTGTGACTTGTACCAACAATGATCTCGTTTTTACACTTAGCATGGAATGTATAACAATCAAGGATGACGAACTTTACTCTATGAGACATTCACTTGTTTCTATTCATTGACCCTACTTTCGTGATGAAAAGCATACATTATGTCTTTTACACATCTTCGTAGTATTGTAGCAAGTTTTACTTTTCAATAAAGGTTAATAAAATTGAAATTTGGAGATGCTTAGATACTTTATTCTAGCATTGCGTGAGGGCACGACAATAGTTTAGTATGGGGGAGTGATGAGATGGCATTTATACATGATCTCATCGTTCTTTTTGGGCTTTAAATACATATAATGTCATCAAAATACCATATATATGCTTGTGTTTGTTTACTTGTGTATTTTAGGTATGGATATCGTAAAAAAGAAAAAAGATCACAAGAAACAAGGAAAAACGAACACAAGAAACGAAGCCGCACAATGAACCGGGCCCTAGTTATGGATTTCTCCAAGAAAAACCCTTGAAGACTTGAAGATGTACAAGATTGATCCCTCATTTATGAAGAAATAACATTTAATACCCAAAAGCGGAGACCGAAGCCAGGTTGTCAAGGACACGTCTAAAGAGGAGGTCGGCTCGAAGCTTCGCTCAGCAGAAGAGCCTCACTTTCTATTAGTCAAGCGCTAGCGCCCAACCGGGGTTTGAAGGGATAGGGAAATTGAAGATTTA
Organism: Glebionis coronaria; assembly: GCA_025667525.1. Classification (NCBI taxonomy): domain Eukaryota; kingdom Viridiplantae; phylum Streptophyta; class Magnoliopsida; order Asterales; family Asteraceae; genus Glebionis; species Glebionis coronaria. The sequence goes on from JANFOE010001024.1 coordinate 326,308, forward strand.
GTTACGATTAGAAATTAGAAATCTATTTATCTATCTTCATCCATGGATTCTCTATTCATACTCATTCAATTGGAAGTATTGATCCAATTTTAAAATTTTGTTTCGCAATTTCATAATCCAAGTTTTCAGTTTTTAATTGACTTTTAGATAAAAACCCCGAAAATTTCTATTTTTCCTTGAATGCGTCATTGAATCTCGTCTTAATCATCATTTATCCGAACTCTTTGGCGTAAGTTCCTTGGCTTGGACAGGACATTTAGTCCATGTCACTATTCCTACATCTAGAGGGGAGTACGTTCGATGGAATAATTTCTTAGATGTATTACCACATCCCCAAGGGCTAGACCCACTTTTTACAGGTCAGTGGAATCTTTATGCTCAAAATCCCGATTCAAGTAGTCATTTATTTGGTACCTCCCAAGGAGTAGGAACTGCCATTTTAACACTTCTTGAGGGATTCCATCGACAAACCCCAGAGTTTATGGCTGACTAATATGGCTCATCAGCATTTAGCTATTGCATTTATTTTTCTCATTGCTGGGCATATGTATAGAACTAATTTTGGGATTGGGAACAGTATGAAAGATCTATTAGATGCACATATCCCTCCGGGAGGTCGATTGGGACGTGTGCATAAGGGCCTTTATGACACAATTAATAATTAGATTCATTTTCAATTAGGCCTTGCTCTAGCTTCTTTAGGGGTTATTACTTCTTTGGTAGCTCAACACATGTACTCTTTACCGGCTTTGCATTTATAGCACAAGACTTTACTACACAATATGCGTTATATACTCATCACCAATACATCACAGGATTCATCATGATAGGAGCTTTTGCTCATGGAGCTATATTTTTTATTAGGGATTACAATCCGGAACAAAATGAGGATAATGTATTGGCAAGAATGTTATAACATAAAGAAGCTATCATATCTCATTTAAGTTGGGCCAACCTCTTTTTGGGTATCCATACCTTGGGACTTTATGTTCATAATGATGTCATGGTTGCCTTTGGTACTCCAGAGAAGCAAATATTAATTGAACCTATATTTGCTCAATGGATACAATCTGCTCACGGTAAAACATCATATGGGTTTGATATACTCTTATCTTCAACAAATGGCCCGACATTCAATGCGGGTCGAAGTATCTGGTTGTCGGGTTGGTTAAATGTTATTCATGAGAATAGTAATTCACTATTCTAAACAATAGGTCCTGGAGACTTTTTGGTTCATCATGCTATTGCTATGGGTTTACATACTACTACGTTGATCTTAGTAAAAGGTGCGCTAGATGCATGTGGTTCCAAGTTAATGCCAGATAAAAACGTTTTGGGTTATAGTTTTTCGTGCGATGGCCCAAGACGAGGCGGTACTTATGATATTTCGGCTTGGGACGCATTTTATTTTGCAGTTTTTTGGATGTTAAATACCATTGGATGGGTTACTTTTTATTGGCATTGGAAGCACATTACATTATGGAAAGGTAATGTTTCTGTGACAATCCGTCAATTTATGGTTGATATTTTATTCCCAAGTATTATTTAAAAACATTACTTTAATGTTATATTATGAACTCGCTTATTTTTGGGAAGAAATTTGGATTCACGTCTTGAAGTAGCATCGACTACGTCTAAACCAGAGGATTCTACGTTACGTGCTTACGTTTACATACACCGTTTTGGTGACAAGTCCGACACTTCAGGAAATAAATTTATCCGTGAATATTATTTTGAGATTTTAAATTTGTGCTGGTTCATAAACTCACAAATTTACGAGAAGAGATTAGGACTTACGATTATAATTTAACGTCCTTTACGACTAAACCGGAAACCTTAGGATTAGGTATTTATGTTTTTGAACTCCGTTTTTGATTAGACAATTTTTATTAGATTTGTTTTGTGTCGTTGATTCATAGTTTATAAAAATGTTTTTTGTAAAACGACCCGAGGGCACGTAAATCGAGGAAACTAGAATCGAGGAATACCCGTAAATTAGTGGGATGGGACAAGTTTTACACTTGCCCACCCTACTATATGGATGGCTAAATAAGCTCCAACTCTATGATGTGTCAAAATTTTAACTAACAAGTTAACACTTGTTAACTTGAAGCTTACAAAGTAAGCTACCAACATTAAAACCATTTCTTCCAAACCATTCACTCATTCCATCCCATGCAAACCACTCATACTCTCCTCCTTCTCTCTCAATATTTCGTCCACTCTTCACCCAAAACAACCCCCATTTGATCTTGATTCAATCATAAATCATATGTATAATTTACATATGATGAAAACCCATTGAAGTTATAAAGATTGGAGGTGATCTTAACATGTAAAAAGGAGTTTTCAAGGGAGTTTGGGGCTGATTTCTCAAGTTGTTTTCATGAAGAACAAAGGCTGATTTTTAGAGGAATCTACAAATACTTGGTGATCCTAGAAGTGATGTTGATATCTCATAAGATTGGTTACCCAAAACCAAGTCTTGTTCATCATCAACCCCATCTTTTCATCACTTTGGTGGTATAAAGATTGTTCTTCCCATCCTCTTGTTATTTTGATTATGTAATCATGTATTTTCTTTCTTATTGTATATGTATATGATGAATATATGATGATAAAAATGTTGTGTGGGGATCAAGTGTTGATAAATATGATTAAAAAGATGAAAAACCATAAGAAACAAGGCTAAAATCTTGCTTAAATTGTTGGTTGTATAAAAACAGTAAGTAACCTAGTTATGAACTGATAAAATTGCATGTTGGAATCTATTTACAGTAAGTGTTAGATGTCATACACATGTGAGAGTTGGCCATGCAATAGAATCATCAAAATGAGTGAGATATGATCAAAACAAGATTAGTGTAACAATCTGAATAGTCTGTTTTGTAGGGACTGTTAAGGATAGTTAGACATGGAATGAGCAGTAGCTATATCTAACTTATTTGTAGCACATAATATGAAGTTTATTCCATCCAAAAATGAGCTTCTATCTACTTATAGAACTCAAGATATGATAAAAATGGTGAAGATGAAACTAAAAATCAGATTTTGAAGAATTAATGTTTAATAGTATTATATAAGCACTCAAACTAATATAGTATAAAATGTGAATTAAAACCCACTAACTTATAAATTTCATTTATATAAAAATGCATAAGGATAAATAAATGGAAATTATATAAAAATGGTAGTTTGGTAAGTTTTATAAGTTAAAAAAACTATATACTAAGTTTTACGTCTTTTCGGCTAAAACCGAAAGATTAAGGTTTTTGTTAAATAAAACTTAGACGGTTGGACCCGTCTAATGTAAACTTTTATAAACTCACATACTGATATATAAACATATATAACAAGTAAAAATCGATAAAACCCGAGCGTTACAACATATAGACATTAACGGGCCAAAGTAGCCTTAATGGACAATAAACCCGACTAATTTGGTAAAACACTTATAAACATATTTATTGGGCTTAACCCATTTGGGCCCAACATATAAAGTATAATACTGATAATAAAAGTATAATTGGGCTAATGAATAGTATTGGGCTTGTAATAGGTCCATTGGTCTTTAAAATGTAAACAAGTTGAACTAGTGTAACTAGTCTTGAAAATTACCAACACATAAACACTATAATGAATGAGTAAAGATGTATAAACCCACTTGATCATCATCATATATATAAAATCATTATATGTATACATAATTATTATTTTGATAAAGTCATTGGACAAGAGTCTAAGACGACTATTATTTGTCTAGGTTTTCGTGATTGAAGCACGTACCGTACATCCGAATTGCCGATAACCCGCCTTCCCACATCAACGTGAGTTCATAGCCTCGCACTCTTTTAAATGTTTTTATGAAATGTTTTATAAACCCGCGAGGGAGATAACATGTTTGTTTTGATAAAATAGGACACCATTTGTCCCAATTGTTTGTTTATTGATTTGGACCTTAATGATTGTATGACCTGATGAATGATTAAATGACCTGATAGATGAAATGAAATGGATTATTAAAGTTAGGTTATGTCACTAAAAGTCCCATTAGCTTGAACTGTGAACTACCGGGATTTGGTAGACGCTTATGCATATAATAGTACTATTTGGGGACGATCACCTCAGTTCGCGCCTTGACGGTTGATCCCCGTCGTGCCACATTGATTGGTAAGCGAATTTATGTATGAGAAGATTTACACAAGCGTGATTATTGTGACAACACGGTAATTTAGATGGGCAAATGAGTTTCGGGCTAGCTACCCGTTGTTTGTTGTAGTAATGTAACAATGTCATGCGGCTTATAATAATCCAAAATAACGAAATACTGCTATACGCACCGAATTACGATATATTGCCTGACTAGCAATACGGGGTCATATTATTAATATTATGTTTGTGTTTTGGTTTTACATAACTATATTCATATAACGGTTTTTATTTAACTCTATACAACGTTATAAAACGTATTGTATGATGTTTTTACGACTTTGGTTCGTATAATGATTTTGAAGACAAAAGCCAATATTATGATTTTCGATAAGGATTTGTATAAAATGACTTTGGCTATTTTATGGCCTATTACAAAGATTTGTACAAATTGATTTTCGGTAATAATTTTATACCGATGTTATATTGATGGATTTTATTAAACTCTATGAATTCACTCGGCGTTATCGCTGACCTTTTCTTTTAACATGTTTTATCTCAGGTACTTGAAGGTAATTCTCGGGAAGACAACAAGAATTCATGGCCCGCACTTAATTAACAAATTTCCATTCAAATGCTTTGTAAAATTGTATGAAATAATATGACTTGGGACCTATGTAACTTTGATATTTATGAATGGAAATGCTTTATTATTAAACGACGCGATTTTTAAAGCATTGTCTATGATGTGAGTAATGTGCTATCCCGTAACACCAACGAGTCTTCCGTTGTATTGAATTGCATAAATTTGGGGGTGTTACAGATTGGTACCAGAGCTCTCGTTATAGAGAACGAAAGATTTTTAAAACCAAGGTTTTGAAGAAATCATTTCAAAATCTTTTAACTATAAACATTTTTCTTAAAATGTCTAAAAATCTTTTGACTATAACGGTGTCGAAGAATTCCCGAGTTACCGACAAGGCCAGACTGAGAAGTGTTATTTTAATATATATATATAACTTGGATTATATATATACATATGATGTAATTTGATTACATGATTGTTTGATGATTATATTGTCACAAGGAACCCTAAATCCCCTAGTAAATTAATCGAAGCTATTCTCGTAGGAATTCTAGCTATTCCAGATCTAAAACCTAGTTGTGGATATTTATGATCCCAACAAAATGGTTGATATTCGTAGAAATGAAGATATTAGTTGATTGTGATATTAAAGAAGAATTGGCGAGATTAAAACTGATATCGATGTCATGACAATCTCTCCTTATAGAGTGGAGTTTGACAAAATGTTTCCACCTAGAAAGATGTCATTTGATTCATTGTCATCCAATTCTTAATTTGAAATCGAAAGGGTGAATGTTGCACTTGAGGCTGTCATTGGAACCATTACCCAAAAGCCTCATGCCACTAGAACCTTTCCGAGAATTCTAATCGAATGTGTGAGTCATTTCATACTAGTGACTCATTTGATAACTATTGATGAAGGAGCTATAGGATTGGAAATTAAGTGTTGATCATATCGAGCTTTTATTACCCTTTTAAAGTTTAAAAATAAAGTTGAAAGTATTGGAAAATATGGAAGGATGTTGCATTGAGTATAAGTGGATTGAAACTTGAATGAAGTAAAATTTTACTTGTCTTGAATAAGAGATTGTTAAGGGGAAGTCATTAAGTTCTGTCATTGAATTATAAGGTTTTAATTGATTGTTAGTTCGTGTTAAGAGTTGTTCCTAGGCTATTGTCCAATAATGAGGATGCCCAGTGTCAAGGAAATAAATTGAAGAAATCTTCTTCTGAATTGGGACCGATGGATCTTTCGGGACATGTGGAACACCTAATGACTCTTGTATATTAGTATTCATTGTGGTATCTTTTAAAAATCCCTAACTTAACTGAGACATCAGTTGGTAGGATGAGTTCTGAGAATTTTATGACATAGTGACACGTAATGTGTTACGGTACAATTTTGACTTGTTTGTGATTAATGAAAAAGACTACCTTTGATTGCTAAATCCTACATGTAACGATGTTATCTATCGTTACTTGCTTCTTCCTAATGCTCGCATTAGTGATGCAACGATTGAACAAGTACTCATCTCGATTTGAGTTACGTTATGAATTATTCTTTTTGAGTGCTATCGAGGTCATGAACCTCATGATTATTTGGCTAAAGCTCATTTCCTATCATATTGTAGTTAGTTCTTGGTGAACAAGCTTTCATCACTCTTCTGCAGATCACTCATTGTTTTTATAAGATAAAACAGTATCCCTTGAGAAAAATTGAATTTTCATCACTATAAGGATTATTCAAAGTGAGATTTATAAGTGATCGTTATCGAAATGAATTTGTTTATAAAACACCTTGAAAAACTTAATTGTTTTCATAACAAAGAAAATCTTTGTAAATTTATTATTCATTCTTATTTAAGAATTAAGCATGAAAATGTTTTTATTATAAACATGATGATAAAATTTTGACGAACTGAGTATTGCATTGTTAATCTTGAAATTGTATATAGTTGCGCGCCTACATACAATTTGGAAGGGACCATGCAAGGCTGATTAGTAGTCACCATAAAATTGTTAATAAACATTACATTTTCTTTAAAGATTGTGAAAGATTAAATTTTATGAGATCTGCAAGAAGTGAAAAACAGGGACATATAGATAGGGACACCTACATATGTGCCGGTACTATTTATTCTTCTGAGTCGAATTTACTCATCTGTGGAAATTGTCTTATTTGACAATTGACAATTCTTTCTTGTCCAATTCTCCCGTAGCGAGATTCTAAGGAAAAGTATCTGATTACCGAGTGTTGATACCCGATTGGATGTATCGATGTTCGTATCATTTCTTTTGATTATATTTCATTTGAATGACCTGGGTAACGATCCTAGGAGCTTTCGAATGCGTTCTCAATTCATGAAAACATGGGATATATTCATATTCGTTAATGTTTTCGTCTGTATCTGATTTGAAATTCTCTCGCGTAGATTATGCGTTAACCTTACTCTTTTAAGGTTAGTTATGTCTCCTGATATCCTTGAATTTGTGAAGGATTATGAGTTATTATTAGTCTTTTGAGAAGTTCACATCTTATCGATGACAATAAAACTGAAAAGTTGATAGTGCCAGTAGAATGGATTGATTGATTATGACATGACGACATTGTCTTAATTGATGGGAACTCGAGTAGAATTCCCCTAAAAGATAAGATGTTGATTATCAAAAGTGATCTAAATAATTCTTGATGGATGACCATATCCTGCATTTAGACTTGAAATTATACCGTGAATGGTTGTGAATTAGTCATAGATATTATAATCTAGAAAGAACTTAAAATAAATGTATTAAAAAGATGATTATGTTATCTGAATCTTTAAGAGGTATTGCTGGTGAATTACCTAGACTTTCGCCATTAAGGCAAGTTGAAATTGGTATTGATTATATTCCCGGTGCCGCACCTATGGCTTGTGCACTGTACGTCAGCACCATCTAAATTAAAAGAATTACCGTACAACTGAGAGAGTTGTCGGAGAAAGCTTTTATTCTACCAAGCTCGTCATTATGACGAGCTATGGTTTTATATTTATTGATTACCATGAACTAGGTAAATTGACGATTAAAAATCTATATCCACAACCCAAGATGATAGATTTGTTTGATCATTTACAAGGTTCTAGAGTATATTCAAAAATTTGATTCACGACATGGTTATCATCAACTTCGCATCCGCGAAAAAGATTATCTATTCCAATCACTACATCCGATACTTGTAATGAACATTATGAGTTTCACGTGATGTCGTTTGGATTGACTAATACACATGTAGCATCCATAAATTTGGTGAATCACGTGTGTAGGCTGTAATTTGATAAATTCATGCTTGTGATCATTAAAGACCATTTGTTTATTTATAAGAATAAGAATGAGTTAATAATTAGTTATAAACTGCCTTGAATTGGCCGAACAATGAAAACCTGTACCTTGAATAATTAATATGTGATTTAAGACTAAATCCTTTACATTATTTGACCGTGTGATTAATAAATAATGGAATCTATATTGACTCTTTAAAAATTTGAGCCATTTGAAACTTTGGGTTTTACCAAAAAGAAAGTGCAAATGTGTTTTGACAAATGTTTTATCGAAAAGAACTTTTGAGGGATTATTCCCTCATACCCAAAACATTTAACTAAACTCCTGTTAGGGGTAAATGTTCATGTATAACTCAAGACAACCTAAGAGGGATTGAGGAAACCATTTAAACCATGACTTGAAATTTGAAACGATAATTTACGCTTTTCAACTAAGAAAATTTTGACCAAAGTATAACCAAAGATTTTTTCAAACATTTACGGATCTTATTAAATATTTTAATTATTTTCGATAAATCAACAAAAATCTTGTTAATTAAATTCAAATTTATTTTGAACATTTTTATAATTGGTCGAACTAAGAAAATTAAAATTTTTACGTCATGCTTCATAAATATTAAATATTTATTATCTAATTAGTTGTAATAATTATCGACGCTTTAAACGTCGGATTAAACAAAACTGATAAAAATGATAGCTGAAACTAAACTGAAACATAGAAAATATGAAGAAAGGTGAACATAATTACTGACACATTATGTAGAAAATATAAAGAACCAATTAGGATGTGTTCCTTAGTAATGAAGGTGCAAAATAAATTTCCGAACAATTTAAAAATAGCTGATGTTTGTAAGAAGGATAATATAAATAGTGAAAGGTTTCACGGCTAATATGAACCATTAGAATTGAGAAGCCGATGGCGTTAAATGCTTAAAAGGCCACTTGTAGTTGCCTAAATATGGAGGTTTGTGAGATGTATTCATGTTGGAATCCCATAAGTATAAGTATTCTATTCCTGTCATTTCTGATTTAATGTATCTTTATCTAAAGAAGTTGTACTAATGGCAAATTATGAAGGCAAACATCGCCTCATACATTAGTAAACGTCTAGCTATTGCAAAGGTCATCATCTGAATTGGATTCGATTTGAGTTATCATCGACAGACTGACCAAATATGCTAATATCATTCTTGTTAATGATAGATTCTTGATGAAGAAATTGACTCTTTTGTATTTAAAGGAGTTGTGTAAACATGGTGTGCCTGTATCGATCATCTCTATCAAGATCCTCGCTTCGCATCGAATTTCTAGAGATTTGCTCAGAAGTCATTGAGAACGAATCTTGATGAGAGTACTGTGTACCACCCAAATCGAAGGGACGAGGTAAAGTAATGATACAAAACACTAGAAGTGTTGTTTTATGCTTGAATGATTGACCTTTGGTAATAAACCGTATAATTGTTCTCCTTTGGAGAAATTATCATTGAAAACTATTGTATTAGGATCGAGATCGAATCTTGTGAGGATATATTAGAGCATCTGTAAGCAGGAGTTGGGATAAAGACACCCGACATACACCCATTGTGAGTTGGACATGTCTTTTAGGTTTAAGGTTTCCTATGATTGTGAACCTAACCTTACAAAATACTCGACCCGCGAGACCTGAAATGATTGTTGAAATTAGGATCTGATTATTGACTGCCGGTAGTGGGCAGGAGGTTATGTGAATATGAAATGTAGATCTTGAAGTGCCGGATGGGTAGCAAAGTTATGACAAAAATTTTAACCATGGAAAAATGAATAGATGATCTGAAAGATCATGGGATATAAGTCCCCGTTGAATGGGACCATTGAGATGATGTAAGAGATTGGTTTGAAAGGCATATAAGCTGGATCTACCCAAGGACTTCAAGAGCTGCGTGAATTATGTTTCATATATCGAACTTGATAAAATGTCTATCAAGTGAGAATCTGATCACTTCTTGATGAAGTTTAGATCGGCAAAAAGTTGCATTCATCAAAAACCCGTGAACATCATGGATAGAGAAAGTAAGTCAACATTAAGCCTGATCTTATTCTCGTAGTTAAGTTTGATGAAACTCGCGTATTGTAATGAATTACACTTGTGAGAAAAGACCGAATGTGGAGGAAATACCCACATGGCTTTAACTCTATAAGAAGCGAGTAGTAAGGTAAGATGATCTTTGAGGACAAAGATCCTGTTTTGGGGTAAATGTTGTGACAATCCATCAATTTATGGTTGATATTTTATTCTCAAGTATTATTTAAAAACATTATTTTAATGTTATATTATGAACTCGCTTATTTTTGGGAAGAAATTTGGATTCACGTCTTGAAGTAGCATCGACTACGTCTAAACCGGAGGATTCTACGTTACGTGCTTACGTTTACATACACCGTTTTGGTGACATGTCCGACACTTCAAGAAATAAATTTATCCGTGAATATTATTTTGAGATTTTAAATTTGTGTTGGTTCATAAACTCACAAATTTACTAGAAGAGATTAGGACTTACGATTATAATTTAATGTCCTTTACGACTAAACCGGAAACCTTAGGATTACGTATTTACGTTTTTGAACTCCGTTTTTTATGAGTCAATTTTTATTAGATTCGTTTTGTGCTGTTGATTCATAATTTATAAAAACGTTTTTCGTAAAACGACCCGAGGGCACGTAAATCGAGGAAACTAGAATCGAGGAATACCCGTAAATTAGTGGGATGGGACAGGTTTTACACTTGCCCACCCCACTATATGGATGGCTAAATAAGTTCCAACACACTCCATGATGTGTCAAAATTTCAACTAACAAGTTAACACTTGTTAACTTGAAGCTTACAAAGTAAGCTACCAACATCAAAACCATTTCTTCCAAACCATTCACTCATTCCATCCCATGCAAACCACTCATACTCTCCTCCCTCTCTCTCAATATTTCGTCCACTCTTCACCCAAAACAACCTCCATTTGATCTTGATTCAATCATAAATCATATGTATAATTTACATATGATGAAAACCCATTGAAGTTATAAAGATTGGAGGTGATCTTAACATGTAAAAAGGAGTTTTCAAGGGAGTTTGGGGCTGATTTCTCAAGTAGTTTTCATGAAGAACAAGGGCTGATTTTTGGAGGAATCTACAAATACTAGGTGATCCTAGAAGTGATGTTGATATCTCATAAGATTGGTTACCCAAAACCAAGTCTTGTTCATCATCAACCCCATCTTTTCATCACTTTGGTGGTATAGAGATTGTTCTTCCCATCCTCTTGTTATTTTTATTATGTAATCATGTATTTTCTTTCTTATTTTATATGTATATGATGAATATATGATGATAAAAATGTTGTGTGGGGATCAAGTGTTGATAATTTGATTAAAAAGATGAAAAACCATAAGAAACAAGGCTAAAATCTTGCTTAAATTATTGGCTGTATAAAAACAGTAAGTAACCAAGTTATGAACTGATAAAATTGCATGGTGGAATCCATTTACAGTAAGTGTTAGATGTCATACACATGTGAGAGTTGTCCATGCAATGGAATCATCAAAATGAGTGAGATATGATCAAAACAAGATTAGTGTACCAATCTGAATAGTCTGTTTTGTAGGGACTGTTAAGGATAGTTAGACATGGAATGAGCAGTAGCTATAACTAACTTATTTGTAGCACATAATATGAAGTTTATTCCATCAAAAAATGAGCTTTTATCTCCTTATATAACTCAAGATATGATAAAAATGGTGAAGATGAAACTAAAAATCAGATTTTGAAGAATTAATGTTTAATAGTATTATATAAGCACTCAAGCTAATATAGTATAAAATGTGAATTAAAACCCACTAACTTATAAATTTCATTTATATAAAAATGCATAAGGATAAATAAATGGACATTATATAAAAATGGTAGTTTGGTAAGTTTTATAAGTTATAAAAATATATACTAAGTTTTACGTCTTTTCGGCTAAAACCGAAAGATTAACGTTTTTGTTAAATAAAACTTAGACGGTTGGACCCGTCTAATGTAAACTTTTATAAACTCACATACTGATATATAAACATATATAACAATTAAAAATAGATAAAACCCGAGCTTTACAACATATAGACATTAACGGGCCAAAGTAGCCTTAATGGACAATAAACCCGACTAATTTGGTAAAACACTTATAAACATATATATTGGGCTTAACCCATTTGGGCCCAACATACAAAGTATAATACTGATAATAAAAGTATAATTGGGCTAATGAATAGTATTAGGCTTGTAATAGGCCCATTGTGCTTTAAAATGTCAACACGTTGAACTAGTGTAACTAGTCTTGAAAATTACCAACACATAAACACTATAATGAATGAGTAAAGATGTATAAACCCACTTGATCATCATCATATATATAAAATCATCATATGTATACATAATTATTATTTTGATAAAGTCATTGGACAAGAGTCTAAGACGACTATTATTTTTTTAGGTTTTCGTGATTGAAGCACGTACCGTACATCCGAATTGCCGATAACCCGCCTTCCCACATCAACGTGAGCGTGTACCGACGACAACACCAAAAAAACCTAATTCAGCTCCACGTAAGATAGCCAAAGTACGGTTGAGCAATCGACATGATATATTTGCTCACATTCCGGGCGAAGGTCATAATTCGCAGGAACATTCTATAGTCTTAATAAGAGGAGGTAGAATGAAAGATTCGCCAGGTGTGAAATCCCATTGTATTAGAGGAGTCAAGGATTTGTTGGGAATTCTGGATCGAAGAAAAGGGAGATCAAAATATGGTGCGGAAAAACCAAAATCGATATGAATGGAAGATGCCTCTGTAACTCTTTTTTCTCTGATTTTCAGTACGAAGTTACTGGCTCTAAGAAGGCAATTGCACCTTCGCCCTACCTCACACTCTTTTAAATGTTTTTATGAAATATTTTATAAACCCGCGAGGGAGATAACATGTTAGTTTTGATAAAATAGGACACCATTTGTCCCGATTGTTTGTTTATTGATTTGGACCCTGATATGAGCTAAAAATCATATCAATTTATCAACAAATAACCCTAAAACATGAAGCAAAATACCAATTTATCTTGTAAAAACAGTATTATGTGGTATGTTTGTGTTTGTGTACACTTGTGTAGGTAAAAGGATGCATTTTCAAGCAAACAAGGAATAATCAAGCTTAATTTGATGAAAAAGACAAAGAAGGATCAAAAGTGACAAGACTTTGAAAGTACAAGGACCTATCTTGACAATCTGCCAAAGATGAAGGACCAAAGTGTAAATATGTAAAAGTCAAGATCATAGTCAAATTTGGTCAATTCTCAAGTCAACTCAGTCAAAGGACCAATTTTGTTCAAGAATAAAGTTTGAAGGACTAAATATGCCAAAGAAATGAAGTTACAAGCTCAAAAAGACAATCTGCCAAAGTCAAGGGGTTAATTCTACCTATTTTGGAAAGTATTACAAGTATAATCCATGTGCTATACTTTGGACCAATAAGAAGCCTGGAAAAGGAGATAATGGATTGCCACATCATGGCATTAAATACCCACTAGCGCCGCATTCATAAATGAACGAATCATAACAGTGCAATCCGTGTGCACCCATTTCAACCAATGAAGGCTTGACACGTGGCATCTTCAAACTAACAAAATTTCCAGGATCGAGTTAGAGATAGAGTGGATTTCAAGGGAAGTGCTTAACATGAAACTTGCTCAAAATAACAAGACGAATCCATTGGGCATAACCAATCAACCTGAAATCAACTCTACAAAGAACCCCTAATTTGAGTTCATACCTGTAAAATCAATTAAGCACAATTGGACACGTGGAGACCTGGGATTGGTTCCAACACGTCACCAACCCCAACTGCTCTTCTTCTCAAGTCTATAAATAGCATGCTTAGGCTTCATTTCTTGTAGTAAAGTTGTAAAGTGTGAAAACACACACACTTATTTTTCCTTTCATCATTTCTAGATTTTAGCTAAACTACTCAAGATTTTGACACACTTGAGTTAGTTAGTTAGTTAGTAACCATTTAACAGCTTTGTAACCAACTTTCCATTAATAAAATTCAAATCCTTACTTTCCCGCCAAATCTTCTTACCTTCTTTACTGTTCATCTCCTACTACCATTGTTACTCTTGTTGCTGTTTTGAGTTTGTTATGATCATATCTTGATCATAACTGACTTTGAGTGAAGATTGTAGCTGTTTGATTGATTTCAGTCCAAGTTCATAGCATATTTGAAGAATTCAAGCCATTATGATGATTCATGTTGATTTGTAGCTGTTGATTGATTGTAGATAGTTGAATCTAGTGCTAAGGTGGTGGTTAGCACTAGACTAGAGAGTTCAGCACTCCTCTACTGCTCAAAGGTTACTTCACAAGGTGCAAACGCTTCTGATTTTTGATTCCACTTAATTGTCAAATGCATGCTCAATTCCTAGTTAATCTTGTTTGTGATTGTATGATAAAACATGTTTTAGCTGATATTGATTTGATTTCATTGATCTTGTAGCTTAAGTGTAGCTTTAATCTGCTCATTAGCTTTGTTATAAACCTGTTCTTAGCTTATTGTTCAGTCACTTGGATTGGTTCACCATTTTGTGTCTTCGTTGTGATCATTGCTTGCAAATAGCTTTTACACACTTCATTTTGGTCCCTGAATTTAGTTTGCTATAGCTTTTCATTCAGTTTGAACTTGTACTCAAAAAGTCTTCACAAAATTCCAAAAAGATCAGTTTAAATAGTGTTTGGCATTAGTTAGTGTTTGATAATCAAGTGTAAGAAATTGCTTAATCTTGTTTCATTTTCAGTCAAATAGTCATTACTAAAGGTTTTGAGTCATTTTCAAGTCAAGACTAAGGTCAAAGAGGCAAATGGCATTGTAAAAGTTTGGGTCATTTTTCAGTCAGTTTCATTCAGAAAAGTTGTCACTTTCATTTGCTTGGCATTTACTTGATTCTTGATGAAATTCTACCAAACCAGTTCTCATTTCTAGGTTATAACATGAAGTTTCAGATTCCATAAGCATTTTGTACAGTTTTCAGTAAGCAAGTAGAAATAAGCAAAATTCTAAACTGATAAGCAAATGCAAGTTTCTTTAAAATCCAAACTGCTTTTTCATATCTCACAATTCTATTCATAAACTTGTCAATTTTCTTTCACAAATTCACTTAGTTAGTGCTTGTGGTTGATTTTTGAGATTTTGAGCTTTTTGAAAAAAAGCTTGGTCAACGCTGGTCAACATAAGCTAATTTCAGCTTATTTCAAATTCCAAGCTTATTTCTGGATGATTTTTTACAAGACTTGATTTCCGGTTCATGTTTTGAGCTCATTAATCGGTTTCATTATAAGAATCCAGTTGTGCATGTCTAGATTCTCTTAGAGCTTATTTTGTGCTTATTGGAAAGTGCTTATCAGCTTATTAGCCATTTTCATCAGATTTCCTTTTACAGGTCTAGGTTATTTTTGATTTTAAGCATTTTGCAAGTGGTTTGATTGATTTTGGTTGAGAAATAAGCTCAAACGAGCTTATTTGTTAGCTTAAGCCGTTTTTGATATAAAACTTTTCAAAATTGCAACTTAGTCCTTCTTGAATTAGAATGGTTTAAATCTTGGCTAAACTTACTAGTTTTTAGGGTTTTCAATAATCAGATCCTTTAAGTTTGAAATTTGTTCAAAATCAGTTAGTAAGTTTTGGATTTGTTTGGAAATTGGTTAGTTTGTTGCATAGTTTACATTTTTGATCCTCATAGTTAACTGTTTTGACATTTTCAGTCCTTGCACTTGTTAATTTTACATTTTTAGCATTTACTTTTCATAGAATTTACATTTTCAGTCCTTTTAGTTGTAGAATTTACATTTTGAATTTTACTTGAATAAATACTTGGTAATTGCACGATGTTTTACATATAAGTAGACAATATTTTTCAGTTTTGCAAGTCATTGTTTGAATTAGCAAATAGAATATCCAAAAAAATATTAACAACCAAAAACAGTTAAAAACCTGATATTGTTAGGACTTTCAATTAGACAAGAACTGAGAAAAATGAACTGCATTATACACAATTTCAAATGGCGCCTGATGTAGCGTTTTTACAACCCTTTAGAAAAAGAGAGGCAAAATAGTGGTAAGCGTTAACGAGCGATTTAGGAAAACCACAAGTTATGACCCAAATGGGGATCGTTCTCTCGAGGAGGCACGTGTGTTGTGTAATGAATTGATTTGATTGATGATTTTATTAAGAAGAAAAGAGAAGAGAAAATGACGAAGACGTAAAAATAAAAATTAACAAAAACTACTACTAGAAAGTTAAGACGTAGAAACGTAAAAAACACAAAAATTACAATTTTAACCTAAAAATTCCTAAACATTACTAAAAATCCACAATAAAATTCTAAGAGTTTACAAAAAATCCAAACTTGCTAAAACCTTTTAATTAATTAAATAATGACTTTTTAATGCTAATTAAAGCCCTAAAAATCACTTTTAATTATTAAAAAGCCCCAAACAAGATTTTATAGTTTGTAAACCTCAAAAATGACCTAATTAAGCTAAAAACTATTTTTAAAAATTTTAAAACCAAATTAAACTATTTTTAAACTCCTAAAAACTATTAAAATCTATTAAATCTTAAATTAATTCTAAAAATTAATTGAAAAGCCTAAAAAAATTTGGAAAGTGACAAAGTTCCTAATTTAATGTCTATAACCTAGGAAAAATGAAAAAAGTAGAAAAAATAAACTTTCTATTTTTGGGAATAAAGTAATATTAAAATATTCTAAAAAATTAAAAGTTTAAAAATAAATTCCAAAAAATTACCAAAAATCCTAAATAATGTAACTAAAACAAAAATGCAAGTTAAAGTTCCTAAAACCTTTTCATTAATTTTATATTAATTTTTAAAGTTGTCTAAAAACCCTAAAATCAAATAAAATTAAAAATAAGACTTTTTGAAAACTTTATGATATGTAAACCTCAAATATATAAATTAAAACCTAAAAACAATTTTTTTGGATTTTTAAAATACTTTTTGCTATTTTTAATTGACTTTCTAAAAATAAATCTAAAAATAATCCTAATAAATAAATTAAAAAAGGGAAAAATAATATTTTTGGACAGAAAAGTCCTAAATGAAAAGACAAACACAAGAAAAATGGAATCTGGCCAAAAAGCTAACCAATAAGCTTAAAATAAGCTAAATAAGCTACGACTTAATTTAATTAAGCCAAAACAAAACTACCTTATATATTAAACTAAACCAAACCTAGCAGTCAAAGACCCTAGGGCAAGATGGTTAGCACGTTGTGTTGTGAGAGGAGTGGCGCAGGTTCGAGTCCTGGCCACGTCCTTTTTGATGTTTATTATTTTTTTTTCTTTTTAAACTTTAAAAACTTGATCCTGCCAACTCTTTAATCCACAAAACACAAACAAAATCCAATTTTATCAAGATTCTAGCACAATAGAATCAAAAACGTGCCCAGTTGAGGCAAAGTTTCTGATGAACAAGTGTGTTCTTTTCACTTGTGAATGTATGACCAAGAGGACTTGGTTTGGATGCCTTGTTGTTGTTTGTTGATGGACAAGGGCACCCTTGTACTCTTTGGAGTACAAGGAGTCAAGAGACACAAATTCACACAAGATACTAACAAGTTCTAAGCAAAATCAAGCACAAAAGTCAAAATAAGTCACTGAATAGGCTAATAAGCAGGTCTGAGAGTATGTTGCTGATATACTTGGCACAAATATGAGATTCAAAGGCTTATAATTTGCACATAAGTCCACTAGCTAGCATACAACCAGTACACAACCCCTTAATAACCTATATTCTAGCTATGATCAAGATTTATGGGTCAAATGAACACAAAATCTTTCAAAACAAGGACCTACTGATTTCTGACCATTTTTTATCACAAAACTTGTTCAAATCCTTCCCAATACTGAAATAAAACTAGCATACACCCTAAATATTACCTAACTAGTGATTGAAACACGTTTTCAACTCAAAAATCCTTCAAAATTTTCAGTTAAATAGCAAATCCAACACCCCTTAAAAACTGAATAAGCAAATTTTACAAACCAAATCTTTTCAAAACACACTCAAACTGATTTCAATCCTTCTAAACATGCATATCAAACCTAAACAAGCAATATCCAATACTTCAAACAACACTTAACCAGATTTCAAGCAAAATCACATAAACATCAAGATTTTTCAGAAACTAAAAAAATGAAAAGAGAAACAAGGAAATACCTTAAGGGTCCTACATCCAGGACCCTTTGTGGTTGAAAAACCACCTCCAATCAGGCTGGGGCCTGAGCTGATCCTTGGACAAAATAATCAACACAATCCTGCTAAGAAAAAGTGAAAAAGAAACAAGCACAAATATAACTTTCTGATTTTTTAGATAACTTCTCAAACCTCTTAAAAATTTGAACCAATGATACTTAACACATTTTTAAAACAATCACAAGATCAAAAACCAAAGACTCTTATCCACTTTCACTTCAAAAAGCCTTGGATTTCAGAAACTTACAAACCTTTTTCAAAAACCTTTTTGAAAACTTGAAACACACAAGATGTTTCACAAATATGATGGAACTCAGATTTTTCACTCAACAATCATTTACCAACTTTTAAAACAAGTAAAAAGGGATTACAATTTCAACACAAGAAAAATACCAAACTTTTAATTAATTTAAAAAGGAATTACAAGTTGGAGTAAAAAATCTGGAACAAGAGATAAGGGTCACAAGTCGACTCCTTATATACTAACTAAGAGAACTATCTAGAACTACTAAACAATGTAAAACCCTAGCAGCCGATTTCCCTATAATGCCCTTGGTTGAAGTCTTCAAAATCAGTCAACATTGCTCCATGTGATATGAGAGTGATGGCTAGCTGGTCTTGGATGATCTTGGACGTTAAATGAGCCTTGGGGACAAAGGAGTTGATCTGAGTCGCTAAACTTGTCTCCTCTTGGGTTTTGGGGGAAAAAGACGTTGCAGGGGAGGGTCCCACAAGACACATGGGTGTGTCTTGTGGCGTTTTGTGATGTGGGATCAAGTGAGGTGGAGGGTAATCAGTGATCTGGAGTAATTAAGGGAAAACCCCTTTGTTTTGAGGGTGATTAGGTCTGGGTGGATTAGGGTTTATCATGGGATTAGGGGTGGGATTAATCTGTTTTGGGAAAGATTAATTTTTAAAAAGGTGTTTGGAGGGAAATGGGGTAAGTGTTGACTGGTCTTTGACTGGGGTTTATTTAATAAACCGGGTTGGTGGGTAATGGATAGTGGGTATGGTATGGGTAAATGGGTTTTGGGTGCGTAGTGGTGACGTGTAAGGAGCTGAGTGGGTGGATATGTTTGGCTGTTTGGCAGTTTTGATCCCCCATGGTTTCTTCTTTGTTCAAGTTGTAAATAATAGGTATCAACGCCTATTTTTCACTTGTCAACTTTTGGCAAGTTGTCAAATTTGGCACAAATTCTTCCAAAACTTTTAACAATGGCCTTTAATGTATTTTCTTGGATTCTTCAAGGCTGTTCTTGTTTAGTCTTCATTCCTTAAGGACCATACTTGTACAATTGACATTTGGAGGGTCATTTGTGACAAGTTCTTCAAAGATGAGGGACTAAAGTTGCCAATCTTCAATTCTTCAAGGGCATTTTTGTAAAATCCAAACTTGCGCCCGGTTCATTGTGCGGCTTCGTTTCCCGTGTTCGTTTTTGAATGATTCTTGTGATCTTTTGCCAATTCCTCAATATCCGTACCTAAAAATACACAAGTAACAAACACGAGCATATATTTGGTATATTTGATGATATTTTATGCATTTTAAGCCCGATTTGGACGATGAGACCATGTATAAAAGCAGTCTCATCACTCCCCCATACTAAACCATTGCCGTGCCCTCACGCAATGCTAGAATAAGGTATCGTAGCATATCCAAAATTTAATTTTATTCACTTTATTGGAATGATAAACTATCTATACTACACTATTACTACTACTTGCGTTTTTAGACATAATGTATGATTTTCATCGCAAAATGGGACGTTTAAGTTCATAGAATAAGAACATGTGAGTGCCTCATAGAGATAAATTCGTCGTCCTCGATTTTCACCCAATTCCATGCTAAGCGTGCAACGAGATCATTGTCATTATAAGTTAGTAATGCTAACACTACTCATATGCCCTAATCACGTACTTATTCTCCCATTATTCCTAAGTTGTATCTCTTATATTTTATTATGTCTTAATGATCACGAGGATACATCATTGACTTATGCGATAATAGAGATTTAGGTCTAAAAATAGAGTCCTAACGGTGTAACTAAGACCATCAAATCAATAACCCCTCCTAATAGAC
The DNA here is from genome assembly GCA_025667525.1 of Glebionis coronaria. NCBI lineage: Eukaryota > Viridiplantae > Streptophyta > Magnoliopsida > Asterales > Asteraceae > Glebionis > Glebionis coronaria. The sequence goes on from JANFOE010001024.1 coordinate 346,772, forward strand.
AACGATGTCAAAAAATTAAGTTGACAAGAAGAATCGATAAAAACGGTTTTATAACGGTTTTGAACATGAGACTTATTACTAAGAATTTTATACGCCCCCTATTGGAAGGACCTTATTATCTTTGGTTTACCTCCTTCTTTTATTCAACTTCGCCATGAAGCTTTTATTATGACTTCGGTCTTGCCTTGCCTTTTATTATCCGCCTCATCGGTGGTTTTATTAGCCAAAGACGTATATCCTCACGCTAAAGCGAATTTTGGATCTTTAAAGCTTCGAAGATTAAGGCTTGATTCACTTTCAATTTTGCATAGATTTTAGGCCTTGTGGGGCTTCAAATTGTTTGCTAGATTTAGGTGAGCACTTGAAATCTTATTATTGGGTGAAGCTTTCGATTATTGGGGTGCCAATACTTCAAAACCGTGATGCTGGCGATACCTTAATGTCTTCCCAATTTAATTACACGGAAGCTACTAGAAAAGACTAGAAACCCAACAATCCTAACTAAACCGCTAAGTCAATATTTATTAAGCAAAAAATATTTACAAGCGAAGGGAGAATAAGCAAACAACGAGAACACATGAGTTTTTGAAAGAATACGAGTACTCTATGTTTAGCATAGTAACTTATAATTAACTCTATCATTTCTCGTCCTCATTTAAGAGACTTAGCCTAATGTGTAGTTAAGGAATCAAAGCTAAGTGCTCAACACGCACGGTCGAGTCAAAAATTACTCTTATTCTCGCCATCGGAAAATCTACATTCGTGTCTTCAAACACTTATAAAACGTGAGAAAAATTTTAAAATTTGGCCATTTTTAGCCTTATTTTGCAACAAAACGATAAACAAAAAGATAAACTTTGGAAAGCGTGAAGGTTTGGCAAGGCAAGTATCTATTCACCCCCCTATACTAAAGTTAAACATTGTCCTCAATGTTTCGAGTCTAGGGGTGCAAACACCCCCATACTAGAGACGTAGTCGAATGCCTAATCTAGCATGGAAAGGGTGTAACCAATAAGTAATAGCCGTTTATGAAGTGTGCTAAAAACCTAAGGTTAGAACATAAAAGGATATATCATATGGATATTGGGAAAGGCCTCCAAAGCAAACGATCGAGTGCTCCCATAAAACGAAACACGAGAGGCTCCAATCGTGAAGATCATGATCTAAAAACCACAATGCACAAACAACCACGGAACAAAGGTTGGAAGGGCACAAATCCCCTCACATTAAACTAATTAGAAAGCAATAATATGTACATGGATAAGCATGGGTCTCCCCGACGAGGCACCTTGTTTTTGATAACCGAGTCAAAAGCTCGACTCGAATCCCCATAAATGTGATCATTTAGGGATAATCATGGTGTGGTCAATTTTTGGTGGGGCTTACATGATAAACAAGGCCCAAAAGTACGTGGAGTACTTTAAAAATCCGATAAACGTATACCGGGGTCAAAGATAGCGTCCTCGTTTTCAGATGAAAGACGAAACAACGCCACTTCAACACAAACCCCAATGGGGTAGAAGAAAATAGGAGAGAAGAAATAGAAGGGTGGGACAATGGGTAAGTCAAAACATTGAGCTACTCGAGGTAGACTCGCACCAATCAAATGAAAAGATTTTCCATTTATTGCATCGGTGGAAGACCGAGATTTCCCTTTACAAGCAATTCCAGGATCAAATATCTCGTCCTCGGTGGAGAAAGGGGAGGGAACATAAGGGGCTTCCCCCACACTAAGTCCACACAAAGCATCGTCAAAAGGAGAAGACGAGCTTGTAGTACTCAATACACGCGGTGATGACGGAGTTAGAGTTTTAGCAAAATCTTTTAAATTAAATTCAAAATCTTTTCCTTTTTCCTCTTTTACACTCTCCTTGTGAAAACTAGATTTGATTATGTCAAAATATTTGGTGTATCTAAAGCAATGTTAGTCACACTAAAAATTCTCACATTTTGAAATCTTTTTGTTCTGGGTGGTGGCAAGTTTTCAAATCTTTTGTCAACAAAGAAAACCTCCCCATCGGGATCAACGTATTCATCATCCGAAGAATCACTCGAGATTGGAAACGTAGGCTTAACACTCTTAACCTCCACCGACGGAGGGGACGGAACTTCATTTTTCTCAACAACTCCTAAAACTCTATTTGAAATTCTTTTGCAAATGCTTTTGATGGGATTGACATTGTACAAGGATGTGATAGAATACACATGAGAAAGAGTGGAGTTTTGGGTTGCATTAATGACGAGTTCTTCCTCATTGAAACGAAGAGTGATTTTTCTTGCATGCACATCGATAAGTGCTCTCGAGGTATCCAAAAAAGATCGACCTAAAATTAACGGAACTTTAGGATCGATGGGAATGTCAACAACAATGAAGTCTACAGGATAGTAGAACTTTCCAACTTTCACAAAGACGTCCTCGGCAGCTCCACAAGCTAGAATCGTAGAATGATCGGCCATTTCGATTGACATTCTTGAAGGAGTGAGATTGGGAAGATTGAGCGATTTAAAAATCTCAAGAGGCATCAAATTAATACTAGCACCAAGATCGGCCAAGGCGTAGCATTCTTCCATGTCTTGGATAGTACATGGGATTAAAAACTTTCTAGGATCACCGACTTTTTGAGGTATGCGGCTTAGAAAAACCGAAGAACAACTAGACGATTTTTGCAATTTCTCTTTGTTATTCAACATACTTTTGAAGTTCGCGGCAAATCGAGGCATCATGACTAAGGCGTCGGCAAAACTTATATTGAAATGCAAGTCACGAAACATTTTCATAAAGAGTTCAAATTGATAATTATTTCGTTCTTGTGCCTTTTCCTTGTCTCGTCTTGAAGGGTAGGGTAAAGGTGGTGTGGGTTGGGGCAAAGTAGGCATAGGCAACGGCCTTGGAATCTCGGGTTCCATGATTGGTGTGGGTTCAACCGTTGGTGTGGTTTGAGCGGTACTTCGTGGGCTTTTAATGTGCTCCTTTTCTACCACAACCTCGGGTTATTTCTCTTTTTCCTTCTCCATAGAAGTACTTGGACGAGAAATGGGTTCTTTGAAAGTTTTACCACTACGGGTAGTAATAACCTTCAATTCTCCTTTCGGGTTCACGATGGTATCACTAGGAAGACCACCCAAAGAAGAGGGCTTACACATGATAGCTTCAAACATTTTAGCCATTCGGTCTTCAAACTTAGATTGCCTAGCATCCGCTTTTAACAATTCTTGCTTAATCTCATGTTGTCCTTGCTCCATTTTTTGTTGATTTTGTTGGAGACGTGTGACATTTCCTTCCATTTTATTAGCATGAGTTTTAAGTTCATTAGCAAGTTCGTTTTTAGCTCGTTTTTCAACTCAGATCTTAAGCTAACCATTTCACGTTGCATATTATCAAACTTAGCATCATTAGCCTTTGCATAATTCAAAAATTCTCCTTGAAGATTTTTGGTGTGATCGTTTTGAAAACCTTGGGCATTCTTTTGAAAATCACGGTTTTGGTTTTGATTTGAAATTTGCCCATTTCCACTTTGGTAATTACCCTTGTTATAATTCCTTTGATTTCCTTGGTAATTTCCACCTTGGTTGTTGTTGCGATAGTTATTAGCATTTTGATTTGGTGGAGCTTGATTTTGGCGGGAACCTTGACTGATTTGGTTATAAGTTCCCGTGGCTACAAAAGCATTCGAAGTGTTACCATCCGCGGTAATGCACTCGGAAAGATCATGAGCTCCACCACACGACAAACAACTCTTAGAAACCGCTTTAACCGAAGCGGAATTCGAAGCTTCTTGAGCTTTCCAATGGGACATAAGAGTAGAAAACCTATCGAAAAACCGATTTTCTTCATTAGCTTCATCTTGCAAGGCATTAATGAAACGAGACGATGATGAGCCCATTTTGGCAACACTCGGTGTGTGACGAGGGCTATAAACCTTAGACCTATTCTTGATTATGACCAAAGCTTCTTCAACCGTTTTACACAAAAAATTACCACCCGTAGCGGCATTTAAATAATCTCTTTCATGATCGTTAAGTCCATTGTAAAACGTGTCAATTTGGTGTAAGTCGGAAAAACCGTGATGAGGACATTCATGTAACATCTCCTTAAACCTATTCCAAGCCGTAGAAAAACTTTCATTTGATTCTTGTGAAAATTTAGAAATCTCATTTTTCAAATGCGTAGTCTTAGAGGGCGGAAAAAATTGGTTCACAAACTTTGAAACGAGATCCTTCCACGTCAATATAGAATTGGGTGGCTCTTTCTCTAACCAAATTTTAGCGGGCCCCGCTAAGGAATACAGAAAAAGCATCATCTTAATCGAGTCATTCGAGACATCCTTAAATTTGCACATGGCGGTAAGACGATAAAATTGGTGGATATGGTTGTGGGGATTGTCCTTCTCATCACCACGGAATTTGTTGTTTTGAATCATTGACAACAAACCCGTTTTCACCTCAAAATTCTCCGCAAGGATTGCGGGAATCACAATAGCTTCTCCATAACCCTCGGTGGGTGCTTGAAGTAACTCCATCATAGTTCGATTCGCCATGGTTGGTGCTTCTCGTACAATGGGTTCGTCAATAGGAGACTCCTCACTAGAATGAGTTGGAGTGGGAGTTTTGTTCTTTCGTCTACGTGCACGTTTTTCTTGATTACGAGGGAGCATAAACATCACGTACAACGTGGAGACGAGCAAAGAAGATTCTTTTTGGTATTTTGTGTTTTTCAATTTTTTTTGGTTTTTGATTGTATTAACCTTTTTTGGAAATTGGTGAAATGTATTATAGACAAAAGTCCACAAATCTCCTCCTTAATCAAATCTCTTGATTAAAGAAGCCTCAAGGAATGAAAACGATCACGTGGAGTGAACACCTTCGATGACTTTAGAACGATGGTGGAACACCAAATCCTTCAAGAGGGTTTAATCAAATAGAAACCAAGAAAATATATATGATATGTAGTAATACTTTGGGCGGCAAAACCCTCGAAAATCAAATACGCACAAGCAAGCGGAGGAAACGAGGCGGCGCGAAGCACTTAAGAGCCTTTTTCCTTTAGGTCGTGAAATACAACCGCCTTATACCCACCTTATAGTTTGTATTATCAAGATTAAGCTTCACGAAAGTATTTATCTATTTTTGCCTTTTTTTTTGGTTTGAGATTCGAATACAATGATTGTGTAATGACCTCCCAAGTCAAGGTTGTGATTGCTCACGTATTTGGAGTACTTGTGTATTTATTGTTCTACGTATACTATATAGTAATAATATTCACACAAAAACCGAAAAACGATAATACGTATTAGTAGAGTGCTACTAATACAAATAATATTATGGCTAATATAAAAAAACTCAATGGTTCAATCAAAAAACAACACGCCTCCCCGGCAGCGGCGCCAAAAATGATGTAGCGTTTTTACAACCCTTTAGGAAAAGAGAGGCAAAATAGTTGTTAGAAATACGTTTTTACGTATATTAGAAGAGTCGGTCACTCCACAATATTATATATGTTGTAATAGCTCGTAGTTAACAAATAGTTAGTAGTTACTTATTTAGTTAAGTAAGAACCGGTCCATGGGCTTGTCATGGGCCGGCCCAAGTCCACATAAGACTTGGAAGTATAAATACCCCTTTCCTCCTTGGAAAGGGGTTGGTTGTTGAACATTTCTCATTTCCACTTAATGAAATAACACATAGTTTTCTCTCACTTTCTCTCTCTAGTTTCTCTCTCTAGAAAACATCAACCCCCTTCATAGATTCATAGGTTATCAAGATTCTACATTTGGTATCAGAGCTATGGGGTGATTTAAGGTAATGATTTGTGTGGTTTTTTTAGTTTTTGATTGTATTAGTGTTCTTTAAGAAGATCCATCTTGATTCTTGGTGTTTTTGGTGTTTTTGTGATTGGGATTAGTGGATAAGTATTAGTTTTTACTTATTATTATAGAAATCACAAAACGTTTTGGGTTATTTGGTAAAAATCTGGGTTTAATCTTCATTTTTATTGATCGACTGTTCATCGTACAAGTTTTTGATTACCCAGCAAAAGTTCCGAACCAAAAAGTTCCGGATCAACAAGAGTTCCGGACGAAAAAGTTCCGAACCAAAAAGTTCCGGATCAACCAAAGTTCCGGATCAAAAGTTCCGAACGAAAAGTTCCGGATCAACAAAAGTTCCGGATCAAGGAAGTTCCGAACCAAAAGTTCCGGATCAAGGAAAGTTCCGGATCAAGGAAGTTCTGAACCAAAAGTTCCGGATCAAGGAAAGTTCCGGATCAAGGAAGTTCTGAACCAAAAGTTCTGGATCAAGGAAAGTTCCGGATCAAGGAGAAAGTTCCGGATCAAGAAAAGTTCCGGATCAAGGGAAAAGTTCCGGATCAAGGGAAAGTTCCAGATCAAGACTTCCGAACCAAAAGTTCCGAATCAAGGTATTTCCAAGCCAAAATCTTCCGAATCAAACTTCCGAATCAACAAAAAGTTCTGAATCAAGGGTCATTTTACTTGTTTTTTCGACGATTCTTTAGAGGATTTAATCTTGGTTTCTTACAACAAAAACTCAACACAATTCACAAGATTTACTTCACTGCTCGATCAACCGATAATCTTTGTCTCTTTGAAGTGAACAAAATGAATCCGAATTCAGTAATGCCTCAGATGACATCACTTACGGATATTTCTGTCATTACGGGAACGGATAATCATCCGCCAATGCTCATCAAAGAAGTTTTTGAAGCATGGCAAGGCCGGATGATGTCTTACCTTAAGGGAAAACTGGTATATGGGAGGCTTATGGTCAAGTCAATTTTAAATGGTCCACTTGACTATGGTACCATCGTGGCTAACAACGTGACTCGACCACGAGAATTTGAAGAACTCACTCCAGCTCAACAACTTGTTGCAGATGCAGACGAAAAAGCTCTTCAAACCATTCTCCAAGCCCTTCCACATGACATCTATCGAATGGTAAGTCAGTATACGGTGGTAAAGGATTTATGGGAACGTCTTAAGGTGTTGCTACAAGGTACGTCTCTCACCAAACAGGAAAGGGAATGTCAGTTGTATGATCTGTTTGATAGATTCACGTACAACCCAGGGGAAACGCTTCACGATTATTACTTCAGATTCACCACACTCATGAATGATCTGAATGTATACAATCTCGTGATTGCACCATTCCAGGTTAACACCAAATTCTTGAATACTTTACCTCAAGCTGAATGGGGTGAGTATATTACCAATGTTAAGTTAACCAGGGATTTGCATAAGTGCAATTTGGATCAACTATATGATTTTCTTCAGCAGCATGAGAAACATGTGATCATGCACCGTTCGCCTCGAGGTATGTACCCTGATTCATTAGCTTTGATGGCGAATCAACCAAGCTTGTCTCACAACAACACTCCTTATATCTTGGGACATCAAGCCTATCATCCATCACCTTACATGACACCAACCTTTCCCCAATACTCGATTCTACCACAACCACCCACCTCACATCAGCAACAATATCGGTTCAATGTACCTTCACCACACTATGCTTCACAACATCACCCAGCAAGTATTGCACCTTATGCTCAATCTTCATATTCTTCTTATCAAGAGAATGCAGCATATCCAACAAGCTACCCTGATCAAATGAGTATTCCTTCTAGTGATTATGCAGCTCTACAAGACCAAGCAATGTACTCTGATGATGAGGAAGTCCCCATTCCTGTATTCAAACAAGGTGCTGACCCAGTTGAAGTGTTAACCACTATGTCTGCTTATCTCACAAGGACTTTAAGCAAACGAGGATTTAGGGGATCAGCTCCTACCAACAATCAGTTGAGGAATTCATCTAATTCTCGCCAACAAGCTACTATTAAGAATGGCAGGGTAATGGTTCAACCTATTCAACCATATCAGGGGAGACCTACCACATCAACTACCAATGCTCGCACGGTCAATACTGCTCCAATGGTCAATCTTGCTCTACGGGCTAATTCCACAGGCAAGTTGAGAATGATTACATGCTACAACTGCAAGGAAGAAGGTCACATGTCCAGGGATTGTAAGAAACCCAAGAGGAGAAGGGATGAACAATGGTTTGCAGAGAAGATCTATCTGGTGAATGCTCAGGCACAAGGAAGGGAACTTGATGAAGAGGAGCTTGCATTTCTTGCTGATCCAGGGATTGCTGAACAAGACACTGTCACCACACAGAATGCAGCATACCAAGCAGATGATCTCGATGCGTATGACTCAGGCTGTGATGAATTTCAATCTGCAAAGGCTGCTCTCATGGCAACTATCTCCAGCTTAGGGCCAGAAAAGAGATCTGAGGTACTTATTAATACCACCGATAATACCACTGATGCTAGTATTCAACCACATCAAGTTGTGCAAGAGAGTGCTGATTCGAATGAATCTTCGGTGGTGAGTCTTTCAAATAAGGAGACAATCAATGATAGCAATATCAATGTGAGTCCCCAGACTTTGAGTGAATCACAACCGGGAGCCATTTCGCATACGCCTACTCTTGCTCAACAAGATTTGGTCATGGTTCCTGCTACATTACTTAGCCAAATGAATGCTGCACTCTTAGAAACCCTAGCTAAGAATAAGAATTTGTCTGATGAGCTTGCCTTAAGCAACGAGAAAGTTCAAACTTTGGAATTAGTGCCTTCGTCTAGTGTTCTAACAAATCCCGAATATGATCACTTTCGAAACAAACAAATGGGTCACTTGCAAGAAATTGAAAATTTAAGAGCAAATCTGTCTAATGAACTTAAAGAAAAGGAGTTAGTGGTCACTAATTTTCAAAAACTTCAAACGGATTTTGAATCACTCGAGTCTAAGAAGAATGAAATGGAGATTAATGCTACTAATAAGATTAGAAGTCTAGATTATTTGCTTTTAAGACAATACGCTGCTTCTCAACTAGTGCACTTATTTGATGCTTCGTTTAGAGAATTTAACTTATCACGTCAAAAAGGCCTTCCCCCTAACCCACGGTATGCAAAACAAGCTTTAAGACATAGTCCTAGACTTTATAATGCAACCCAATTAGGATTGGTCTTAGACCCGATTGTTATTTTTGATGATCGAACAAGTAAGGATTTAGTTGATGAAGATCGGTCATACAATTCTGCAAAATATCCCGAGTGTGATTATTTTAAAATGAATAAGGAGCTTGCAAAAACGGATTTTAGAATTCGCTTCCATATGGACAAAGATCTCATCACAGCACCAACCTACATGTTAGAGGAAGAAAACCCTAGTACATTTCCTACACTTGTCAACATGGAAGGTCCTAAGGAAATTCCAAAGAATCTTCTACCTGTTAGCACTGTATGGTTAAACTTGCAAGAGATTAATCAATATTTTACTAATTTTGACAAGGTCATTTTGGAATGTACGACTTCAAATGGCTTAAACGCCGGAGAATGGGCTTTCGAACACATGAACGAGGTGTTTAAAAATGAGATCAATCCGTTTGTCGAAAGTCTAAAAGGAAGTTTTGCATCTCTTAAGGAAAATCTTGTGTTTGAAATAGGTGAAGTTCAAAAAGTGTTTTATGAAATGGACACCGCTTACGAACTACAACTAATTGAAAAAGAAAAGATTTTAACCGAATATGACCGATTCTTGTCCGCAGTAATTTCGTGTGATGTGCTTACTACTGTAAATGTTAATTATTCGAATGAGCTTACATCCGCTATGATTAATTGTGATGTTGTGAATATTTGTGATGATGTGTGTGATCTCTCTGTAAATGTTGCTGATACTGTAAATGGGGTAGATAATCATTCTTGTCACGAATCTAACGCTGAGTTTTTAAAGCTACAAGATTCTTACAATTTACTTTCAAAACGCTTTAATCAACTAGAAAAACATTGTATATCTTTAGAATTAAAGCAACAAACTCAAAATGAGGATCTTTTGATATCAAATGGTTGTGAAAACGGTGTTGAGACGAGTGACAAGATGATTGCAATTGTTAAGGCATTAGAGGAAGAGATTATGAGATTGAAGAGAGATGTGTCATCAAATGAAACACTAAAATTGGAACTAGAGGCTACAGAGTCTAAAAACCAGGTTTTAGAAATTATACTTTCGTCTGTTCTAGGGGAGATGGATCGGACAAGACAGGGACTATCCGCTCTTTATGGTTCACTAGAAGAACGCTTCGCTTTTAATGCGGCACAGCAACAATCTTATGTTGAACAACTAAAACAAAAGGAGACACTTCTTCTCACCCGACAAGAAGTTGTTGATAACTTAGCTACCGATTCTGCACCGTCCACTAGTGCCCCAACAACCAAGTCAGTAGTGCTTTATAAGAACCCGCTTCATAAGAGAAACCCGGTTACCTACGATGATTATATGAGGAATGCCATTAAGCATGTAGATCTTGTTAGGGATATCTTAGACGATCTTTATGCCTTAGATCCCTCAAGTAGCTACTATTATTCGGCTCATGAATATATTAAGCGAGTTCAATATTGCTTAGCATATTTGCAATACATAGGTAAACCAGGCTCTGCACTACTTACTAATAGGCCCATTGCTGTAACTCCATTTAATAAGACTCCAGGAGCAAAACCGTCATTGGCACAATCAAGTAAGGCACCTTTAAAATCTGTTGCTAATATTCCCACTTTGCCTTCTACAGGATTAAAAGAGACTACTAAGGCTAAAGGATCACCACTCAAGAAAGAGAAGATCAAGCCCTCCACTAGTAGTGCCAAAAAGAAGAACGTAGAAGCTCACCATAGGAATGCTAGTTCAGTTTTAAATAAAAAGAATCATGTTAAGACTAAAAGCTCTGCGCCTGTGCAGAAGCCTAAACCATTCGTTAATTCTAATTTGAATTGTTGGAATTGTAATGAATGTATGTTTTCCCAACGTCATGATTTGTGTCTTATTGATCATGTGAATGAAATGAATACCATTAGGAATGGTCTTGAATGGAAGCCAACGGGTAGAACTCGTGCCCAAGTTGGCTGGCAATGGCGTCCCACTGGTAGGACCTTTACATTAGATGGAAAAATGTGCCCTTTAACTAGGAATGCATCCGTTGAGGTTAGGTCTGAGCGTCCTTTAGTTAGGCACACTCGCACTCAAGTATGGAAACAGCGCCCTTTAATTAGGTCAGCTCCCACTATAGTGCCTATCAGTGAAGAAATACCTCAGGATTTAAGCCAACTAGAATCTACACCACCAACTAGGAAGAAGAAGGCTAGGAAATCTAAGAAACCTAGAGTTAGCAAATCTAAGATTATTAAATCTGTACCTGCTAATAACAAGGAACACTCAGATTCCGATACCTCTACATTGTCTTCGTGTGGTGATATTTTCAGGTGGTCCAAATCATCCTGTGGTATTTGGACTCCGGTTGTTCAAAGCATATGACCGCAGATCGCTCGATGCTCTGAAATTTCGTCAGCAAGTTTCTTGGTACGGTTAAATTCGGTAATGATCATATAGCAAAGATAATGGGGTATGGTGAATATCAGATTGGAAACGTTACGATTTAAAGGGTATACTATGTAGAAGGTCTTGGTCATAATCTATTCTCAGTAGGACAGTTTTGTGATTTCAACCTTGAGGTTGCTTTTCGACAACACACTTGTTTCATCCGCAACTTGGAAGGAAAAGATTTGTTGAAGGGATCTCGTGGTGCAAATCTTTATACCTTGTCCTTACAAGACATGATGGCCGCCTCTCCAGTATGTCTTCTCTCTAAAGCATCTAAGACCAAGTCATGGTTATGGCATCGCAGATTATCTCATCTTAACTTTGATGCTATTAATCATCTGGCTAAAAACGAATTAGTTCGTGGTCTTCCAAAGCTTAAATTTCACAAGGACCATTTATGTTCCGCGTGTTCAAAGGGGAAAAGTACCAAGAAATCTTACAAGCCCAAAGCTGAAGACACCAATCAAGAAAAACTTCATCTTTTGCATATGGATCTTTGTGGGCCAATGAGAACTGAAAGTGTGAGCGGTAAGAAATTCATTCTGGTTATTGTGGATGATTTCTCCAGGTTTACATGGGTTAGATTTCTACGTACAAAGGATGAAGCACCGAAGGCTATCATCACTTTTCTGAAATTCATTCAGGTACGTTTGAATACTACTGTCCGCCGTATTCGTACAGACAATGGAACAGAGTTCGTCAACCAGACTCTTCGTGATTACTATGAAGGAGTTGGTATCTCACATGAAACATCCGCTGCACGCACTCCACAACAAAACGGTGTCGTTGAAAGACGGAATCGTACACTTATGGAAGCTGCTAGGACTATGCTTATTTATGCGAACGCTCCATTGTTCTTGTGGGCAGAGGCTATATCTACTGCATGTTTCACCCAAAACCGTTCTATCATTCGGAAACGCCATGGAAAAACACCTTATGAGCTTCTACATGACCGTAAACCCGATGTTTCATTTTTTCATGTGTTTGGTGCTCTTTGTTATCCAAACATTAATAGTGAGAACTTGGGTAAGCTTCAACCGAAAGCCGATATAGGTAATTTCATTGGTTACTCACCGTCCAAGAAAGCATACCGAATTTACAACCGTCGTCTTGGCAAGATTGTAGAAACTATGGACGCAGATTTCGATGAGCTGACAGCGATGGCTTCTGAGCAACACAGCTCTGAACCCGCGCTTCATGAGATGGGAACCGGTGCTATTAGTTCCAGATTAGTTCCCAATAATCCTACTTCTACATCATTTTTACCACCAACAAGGCCCGAGTGGGATAAACTGTTTCAACCGTTGTTTGACGAATTCTTTGATCCCTCAAATGATGAAGTTCCAGCACCCGTAGTGATAGCTCCAATTCCTGAAGTTGTTGCTCCAGCTAATGAAGCTTTATCAAATGCATCCTCAGTTAACATTGAACCGGATGCACCTTCACCAAGTAATTCTCAAACTACACCGGAATCGTCACCCCTACTTGTGCCTAATGATGTGGAAGAGGATCCTATTGATCACGACTTGGAATATGCTCACCTACAAGAGCTTCCTTTCTTTGGTGTAGCGATACCTGAAAACCCTTCAGCCGCGTCTACCTCAGAAGAAGCTCCTTCTATTGTTCACTCCAGACCACCTAGGATTGAAAACCATAGCACTAAATGGACAAAAGATCACCCAATAAGGAATGTCATTGGAGATCTAGATCGACCAGTCTCTACACGCCATCAATTACAAGAGAGTGCACTCTATTGCTACTTTGATGCATTTCTCTCTGAAGTTGAACCTAAAAATTGGCAGCAGGCTATGACTCAATCATCTTGGATTGAAGCCATGCAGGAGGAACTAAATGATTCCAACGCCTTGAAGTATGGGAATTAGTTCCTCTCCCTGACAAAGTTAGCATCCTTACTTTGTTATGGGTTTATAAGGTTAAACTTGATGAGATGGGTGCAGTACTGAAGAACAAGGCTAGATTGGTCGCTAGAGGATATAAACAAGCCTTGGGTATAGACTTTGAAGAATCTTTTGCTCCTGTTGCAAGATTGGAGGCCATTAGACTATTCCTTGCGTATGCTGCTCATATGAACATGATCGTCTATCAAATGGATGTGAAGACGGCATTTTTGAACGGTGAACTAAGGGAAGAAGTCTATGTTGGTCAGCCGGATGGGTTCGTTAGCACGGAGTTTCCTAATCATGTGTACAAGCTTAAGAAGGCTCTCTATGGGTTGAAACAAGCTCCACGCGCGTGGTATGATCTCCTTTCAACATATCTCATCTCAGAAGGCTTCTCCAAAGGCAAAGTGGACCCCACTCTATTCACTCTCAAGGAAGGCAACGACATGATTCTGGTACAAATTTATGTTGATGATATAATATTTGATGCCACTAACATAGAATTGTCAAATCGCTTTGAGAAGATAATGTCCACACGCTTTCAGATGTCAATGACGGGAAAAATCTCATTTTTCTTAGGATTACAGATTTCTCAAAATCCCAGAGGCATCTTTATTAATCAATCCAAATATGCTCTAGAATCGTTAAAGAAATATAACTTTGATAATTGTGACCCCGTGGACACTCCAATGGTGGAGAAATCCAAGTTAGATGAAGATAGGAATGGGACTATTGTCGATCCAAAACTTTACCGTGGGATGATCGACACCCTTCTCTATCTGACTGCTAGCAGGCCTGATTTGCAATTTGCTGTATGCATGTGTGCCCGGTATCAGGCTCGGCCTACCGAAAAGCACCTACATGTTGTGAAAAGGATCTTTCGGTATCTAAAAGGAACACTTCATCGTGGTCTATGGTATCCGAAAGATTCCTCTATTGCTTTAATATCATACGCAGATGCCGATCATGCTGGATGTCAAGACACGAGGCGTAGCACTTCTGGATCTGTGCAACTCCTTGGAGATAGATTGATCAGTTGGTCTTCAAAAAGGCAGAAAAGCGCTGCAATTTCTAGCACGGAGGCTGAATACATCGCCATGTCCGGTTGTTGTGCTCAAGTCCTTTGGATGAGATCACAATTAACTGACTACGGTTTGGGATTTAACAAAATCCCGATGTATTGTGATAACAAGAGCGCCATTGCCCTTTGCTTCAACTATGTTCAACACTCCCGGGCCAAGCACATAGACATTCGCTACCATTTCATTAAGGAGCAGGTGGAGAACGGAGTGATCGAGCTGAATTTTGTCACTACTAAGTACCAGCTGGCGGATATGTTCACCAAACCCTTAGATCGAGGACGAATCGAGTTTTTGATCGACAAGCTTGGCATGAAATCATTCACTCCAGCGACTCTCAAAGAGTTGGCAGAAGAAACAGCTGAATAGTCGTGGTAAACTATTCAGAGTATCCTTTGTTCGTGATCATGTATATTATCGTAAATATATAAACCACAAAAGAAAAATACAAAAATATAAAACCAACAAAAATCATAAAAAATATAAAATCTACAAAAAACCATAAAAATTATAAAATTAAGAAAAACCAAAAATATTTTTCTTTTTTTAAATCGGGCATGTCTTTTAGTACGGTAATATTTACGGCCTTAGAAATGTCGATCAATATTGACACGGTGCCATAAATAGAGTCCGTATAAAAGTTGTACATTTTTAAAACATACCCATTATGGCTTGTAGTTATTTCAGACTGCACCCCGGTTTTCATATTAAAGTCACGTATTTCCTTGGAAAACGTTGGCTCACAACGGGAATTAATTTTCTCGGGCATGATTTACAAGCCAAATCATGCAAAGGGATCAAGTTTACTTTACAACTTGGTCTAACACAAATTTATGTACGTCTCAGTGCATTAATTTGTTAAAATAAGAGAAATCTTATTATCACCACGAATCAATCTTTTTCAAGATATTAATTGGAAATGTTTTCATCAATCTTTGACTCTTTAAACAGAAAACGGGTCATCGTTTAAGGGGGAGAAAATATTAAATCATCTTCGTCATTAAATTGATTTTCAAAAGTGATTGTGGAAAACTAATGGCTAAATGGTAAATGAGTGGTATTGCTTTAGAAAACGACTTGTGCTCGTTCAAGGTGATAGGACTTGCTTTAGATATTGGAGATTTGCAAATAGGTTGCGATTGCTAAGTTGTGTGAAAGTTAAGTTGGCTAAGTTTATTGATGGATAGGAGACGAAAAAGGAAAAATGAAAAGATAAGAGCCAAAAAGGAAAAGAATAGAAGAATATAGGGACTTAAGGTGATATTTGTTGAAACTTGTCAAAACTTTGACCTAAGTCAAAACAATACCCCGCCCCATTTTTCTTTTTCTTCATTCACTGTTTATCTTTCTCTCTTATTGCCGCCATTAAAACATACACACGAGCTCTCAAATCTCTTGTTCTTAATCAGCCAATTTGTTTCATTCGATTTAAAAGGTAAAAACATCAATCTTTATTCTCTAATTAGCCTAAATCATCTCTTAAATTCAGTTAAATGATTCGTTTAATTAGATTAAATCCAAATTAGGGTTAGTGTCTAAATTAAGCAGTAATTGATTAGGATTTGTGTTGGGTTTTATGCGGAATAGCTTTAGATGATGTGGTGTTGCCTTAGATTGCTTTAAATCTCACAAACGCGCTTAGAATTAATCATCATAGCTACGTTTGAAAAGTTCCGAATGAACATGGATACAAACTTCCGAATGAGGGAATTTTCTGAAAAACTTCCGAATGAAGGAAAGTTCCGAACGAACTTCCGAATGAAGGAAGTTCCGAATGAAGGACTTCCGAATGAAGGAAGTTCCGAATGAAGGACTTCCGAATGAAGAAGTTCCGAATGAAGAACTTCCGAATGAAGAAGTTCCGAATGAAGAACTTCCGAATGAAGAACTTCCGAATGAAGGACTTCCGAATGAAGAAGTTCCGAATGAAGAAGTTCCGAATGAAGAAGTTCCGAAT
The DNA here is from genome assembly GCA_025667525.1 of Glebionis coronaria. NCBI lineage: Eukaryota > Viridiplantae > Streptophyta > Magnoliopsida > Asterales > Asteraceae > Glebionis > Glebionis coronaria. Next base: position 363,156 of record JANFOE010001024.1, read on the forward strand.
GAAGAAGTTCCGAATGAAGAAGTTCCGAATGAAGAACTTCCGAATGAAGAAGTTCCGAATGAAGGACTTCCGAATGAAGAAGTTCCGAATGAAGGACTTCCGAATGAAGAAGTTCCGAATGAAGAAGTTCCGAATGAAGAACTTCCGAATGAAGAACTTCCGAATGAAGAAGTTCCGAATGAAGGACTTCCGAATGAAGAAGTTCCGAATGAAGAACTTCCGAATGAAGAAGTTCCGAATGAAGGAATGTTCCGGATGAAGAAGTTCCGAATGAAGGAAAGTTCCGGATGAAGAGTTGTTTGATTGATAGTATTTGCATGCTATAAGTACTTGTTGAATTATGTTGTTGAAATATGTTATGCTTAGATATAAGATTGATACATATCTATATATGTTTTTGTGCATCAACCTTTCATGTCTTATCTTAAGCAGATACAATGACTAATCCAACAGTACAAGCAATCCAAGACTCTAGAGAAGCCGCAATTGCCGAAGCACGAACACTCAAGTTCATACCAAACAACCACCGGCTAAAACTAGTCTCAAAATCCACTCACCATGGTTTCAAAGTCGCCATAGCAATTCTTGATCAATCTCATTTCAAGAATGCCTTAAGGAGTACTGCCTCGGTGCCTTATGATTATATGTATGAGTTTTGGGCTACCAAGGAAATCACTTCAAACAAGATCACCTTCACTCTCGACAACAAGCAGCAGACAATTAAGGTTTCAGACTTCCGTAAGATATTTGACATTCGGGATTCACCCAAAGGTATGGTATTTTCGAGGGATGCTACTAAAGACGAACTCATGGAGTTATTCGATGCTATTGGATGTCCTGACATACGAGTTGCGTCTGAGTTTACCATTGCTAAAGTAGGACAACCTTGGAGAGCATTGTTGGGTATTCTCTGTAGATGTCTTACACCAAAAACAAGTGGGCATGATGCTTTGCGCAGTCCAATAATGAACATCTTCCATGGGATGTACAAAGGCGCAAATGCAGATTATGCTTTATTGTTATGGGAAGAATTCACCTTTCAACTCTTCCATAACAAGAAGCTGAAGACTAATTTCTTTGCTTACCCTCGGTTTATCAAGCTTATCATTAACTATTGCATGAAGAATGATGTTACAATTGATAGACGTGCAGCAAGTCGTTATCACACTGAAGAGGCTGATCATATTGTGGATTTAAGGCATGAAGGACCGGCTGGTGGTGTTATTCCTGGTCCTATTCCCGATTACCTTCTGACGGAAAAAATTAAGGGTTCTGCTGATTACAAGCTACTGCAGCTAGAAATCAAGAAGCTGAAAGCAAGCCTTCAGACAATAGAAGACTCTTCTACTACGGTCAAGAGTAAAGGTAAACGCAAGCAACCAGTTGCTTTACCAGAACCCGAAACCAAGAAGAAGAAGACTGAGGTTAAGAAGGGAAAGGGTAAGGCTGATGAGTTAGCTCTACGTGACGAGGAAGATGTTGTTGATCCTACTCTTGACAAGGCGGAGAGAAAAATGATGAAGATAGCTATTCAAAGGAGTAGGAAAGATACGGGCGGTAGTGGTTCAGGTGCACGGATAAATGTTGAAGAAGAGTACGAGGAACCAGAGGATATTGATGAGTTTGGGTCACCTGAAAGGTATTCTACTTCGAAGGAGACATCCATCCAGGTTTCAGAAAGTGTTGAAAAGGAGTCGGTGCTCCTACTATCATAGTGTCTACTCAACCGTTAGTAACTCAACCTTTAGCAACTCAACCTCCACCAATTCAACCCTTACCAACTAGACCGGCCTCAACACCATTCCTTCCACCACCAATAACTCCCATCCTTAGTACCGTGGTCACAACCGAGCCTCTTCAATCAACCCAGAGCAGCTCTGCAACATCTACAATGGCTGCATTGGTGATGGCCGAAATGTTGGATAAACATACGGATAATCACAAAAGAGAAATGGATGAACTTCGCCAAGAGCTACATAGACGAGTTCAAAGTGAAGAAGCATCGAGGAAAGCCCAAGAAGAGATGCTTGCTAAGTTCGCTGCAGATATGGAATTGACGCGAAAAGCTCATGCAGAAGAACTAGCTCAGGTTAAGCAGGCTGAGGCTGATAAGCATACTACACGAATCACCAGACTTCAAGCGATAAGGGATAAATATAAGGAGCAGAAAGAAGCACTTGAAGCTTCTGTTGAAGAGAGAGTGCAAGAATCTGTTGAATCCATTATGCCTAAACTGCGTGATGAGTTGAAGACACTCGCGGCTGAGAACTTGATGATCAAGTCATCCAATCCTTTAGAATCCGCCTACAAAATTGCTTATGAGTTAACGGATTTTGAATTAAAGAAGATCCTCAAAGCTCGTATGGTGGAACTTGGATCGTTTGATAAATCTAGGATTCAACGGGCTCTTTACAAATCCCTGAATGACGCTATCATGGAGGATGATAAGTTATTTAAAACGTTTGGAAGTGTGGTACCATATCACATTCTACCTGAGGAAGAAAGGGAAGAAAGTGAAGAAGAAGAGGGTACTGGCGAAGAAGAGGAAGAAGAAGAAGAAGAAGAAGAAAAGAATGATGACGATGACGATGATGGTGATGATGATGAGGATGATGATGATGATGATGATGATGGCGATGATGGTGGTGATGGTAATGAGGAGAGTGCTAGGGGGAGCAATGAGGATAACGATGAGGATGATGATGGGGGTAAACAGCCAAAAGAGGGAGATAAGGTTACCAGCTCCAAGAAACCTGCTAAGTCTGGAACCAAGTCCAAGAAAGATGCAGCGCAGAAGGACAAATCAACATCAACGGAATCAAGACGGTCTAAGTGGCGCCACGATGTGAATGCTCCTACAGCTTCATCGATTCCCGGTACTTCTATTGCTGTATCTATACCTGTTACCACTAACCCTATTAGTCCTGTTGTTGTTGCTCCTGTGATTGCATAATCAGTAACGGAACCTGAAGCTGCACAACACTCACCCGTTCATGACACCGCCGAGATGCCTGAATCAGAACCAGCAGATGTTCGCGTTTCTACTCCTCTACAACAAGCACAACAATCTACGGTTCCTGAACCAAGCACACGAGACTGGGCAGACACGTTGGAGATTGATGAGACTGCACCGCCACAGGCTTGGATCACGGCAGCGGCGCAATATGATCCAATCACGGACGCTGACAGAGATGTTCTATATCTCTGTATCCGTAGTCCGATTGACTTGTGTGCATTTCTTGCTCATGAGTATAAGACTTCGGTTACTCCGTCTTTGGTGAAGAAAGCACTTAAGGATAAAAGACTTCGTGCCAAAACCAGGTTAACCCGAATGGAGTTCGAGTACTATGCTGATGAGATCCTGAAAGCTCTGAATACCGTTCAACGGCCAGGTCTTCATGATTCAGAAAGAGCTCCACCTCCACTTGATCCTACTCAAGATAATCAGATTGCTCTCGACTTCTTCGTCACCTATGATCTTGAGTATCTTCTGAAGGGTTCATCAAAATACGCAACCTCCTTGACCTTGCTGAAAGCTGCCAACTGGGGGACAATACCCTAGATCGAGGAAAAGGTAAACCGACTCTGGGTCCCAAGGGTAACTCGTAATTATGATATGTATGCTGTTATAGGTGCATCTCATTGGGACGAACGAGTCCGAAGGGCGTACAGGGGTTGCTGTCTAGTCAATTCAGGAAGTAACGTTAGATCTGATATCCGCATCTCCAGCATCTTAGGGCTGAAAACTGAAGCCAAGAATGGCTATTATCATGTGACGGAGATTCGTTTGAAAAGGGAGGATGACAGAGAATACAAAATCCAGCAGGGAGATTTTTCTATCATTCGCCTTGAGGATATCGAAGATATGTTGCTTCTGATGACCCGTGATCAACTCACACATATTCCTCGTGAAGACCTCATTGCCTTGAATACAGCACTTCGTATGTTCACACGAAGCGTTGTTATCAAGAAACGAGTTGAAGATCTTCAGTTGGGAGTCGAAAGTTACCAAAGGAAGCTTAACCTAACCCGTCCAGTGAATCAAGTGTTACCTCAACATGTAGATAGATGTCCCTATACCGGCATTTCTGTCCGGAATTGCGGCATTTTCTACTTGAACAGTCGAGGTTTAATGAAGTTTATGAGGGTGGGTGAGCTTTATAAGTACAGTGATGGGACTCTTCTACAAGTCAGAGGAAAGTTGGAGCTTCTTAACTCGGGTGGGACTTTGCCAGAGATGACAGAGGATTGGCATCCGGGTTATCGGCAAATGGCAAAGTACGTGATCAAGAAGATTGATCAAAAGCTCCGTGAACGTAGATTGATGAGGAGCTTGGAAAGATTCGTTGGTGGTAGACCATATTTAGTGCACCACAAGCTACTGCAACGATCCATCTAATGGGTCGTACATTTCAGGTCCACTTTATATTGGTTTTCTCAATTGTGAATATGTATATTTGTGAATATTGTGCTTTTGCGGCTTGATGTAGTGTTAAGGTGTGATAATTCTTCAAGAATTTCTCACAAGATTCTAAATCTTTCAAAATATATCATACTAAAGCACTACAACTATCCCTTATTAACTTAAGGGGGAGCATGAACATGTTCTATGGCCAAACATCGATTTCATTTTTACCCAAAGACCGGTTAATCCATTCAATATCCCAAATATTAATGGTTAACATTTTGGATAAGGGGAGAAAATGGGATTAAGGAGATTTAAATGATACTTGGCTAAAAGATGAAAAAAAAAGACTTAATGATAATCCAACTTAATATGTGTAAAGCACGTGTTAAGGGGGAGCGTTTTTAATGATCAAAAACACCTAAGGTACGAAACTTTTGATTTCAATATCACAAGTACTTTAGGTGATTTTCAATGATTTTTCATGGTGGCAATTCCTTCCCAAAACACGCTTAATTCACGACGAATGTGGTGACAAAAGGGTGGTAGGAATAGGTTTAGTCCAATGATTCATCAGAGCCGATGGAATCTTCCCAAGGACAATTCCCTAGATAGAATTAGAAGTCCTAGGAAAGATGGAGAAAGAATGTGAACGTAGCTGAATGCCGACCAAGTACTTAAGCTAGCACTGGAACAATCACAACAAGGTGCTAGTGATGACGTATTGGTAAGCATTGAAGGGGTTGAAGAATGAAAAAGAATTGTAAAGATAAAGGGTGTAAAGAAAGAAGCCCTCCTTAAAACTTTAGGCAGAAACCGGGTCAATACATATGCTATTGAGGTCATTTTTGCTAATGATTCTCGGTATTGAAGAAAGACATCATGGACCCAGTGATGCAATGCACAACCCTTCCCAGCTAACTCAAATATCTCTCAAAAGGTATTTGTTTTAATCACACGGAGATCAACACGTTATCTATTGGTTTATTCACACCGAATAGACTGGTATTGAAAAGGTGGCACTCCTCTCCAGCCATCGCTCACTAAATCAAAACGCACAATCGAGTCTAGAGCCAAGAGATCATCAAAAGTCTCATTAGGACACTTTCCATTTATTCCTTGCTTTCTCACACACTGTGAAAAGTAAGAGATTTTTATGAGTCCTACGCAGTATTCCTGTAATATTGCCAGAACATCCGAGTAATACGCAAGTATTACAATGAAGATGGAAATCCTGCTTGAGCCAACATCAAACAAGCTCATGGTAGGTTACACGTGCGGTTCTTTTAGAACCAATCTTGTGAAAAACTGGAAGGAAACAGTGGTTTAATTCTTAATTGAACTTAAACTCGTTCCAGGCCTCTTCGCATTATCATATGATCTTGCCAGAACACTCAGAGTGACTCTTTATTGATCACAGTGACGAGTGGAAATCCTTCTAGTGTTAACATCAAACAGCACTTGGTAGGTGACGTGCAAGATTCTTTATGAATTGAGCTCGTGACAACTGGAAAGCAACGATGGTGAAAATCTTAATTGAAATTCACTTGTTCCAGGTTTCATGAATTGACGGCTTCAAATCACAAGGATAATTTGTCCAAGTGATTCACTCTGTATGTTCGCAGTCAGCTTTGGACGGTCGAATAGAGAGAACGGGTTTACCCGCGAAATCCTGTCAGGAAGTTACTTAATTGAAACTATCCGTCACGGGTACGATATCTAATATCGTCCAACGGTCTTCACCGACCGGAGGTAAAATGCTACCGAATTAGAATAAAATGTTCAAAGCCATTTTATTCGTGTCGTTGCTGTGTACCTGTTAAAGACGGTGGCGTTGCTGTGTACCTGTTGAAGACGGTGGCGTTACTGTGTACCAGTTAAAGACGGTGGTGTTGTGGTGTACCTGTAGAAGTCGTTCCCACATGCTTATGTTTTTCTGTATCAAACTTCAGCAAAAATTCAAGAAAGTACAAGTTAAAGTCTTCCGTTGTATCAAACTCTGAAGCTTTCAAGAATTCAACAAAAGACATAAGTGTGTGGAACATGGAGTCACGAGGAGGGAAAATTCACAAGAAGGAAAAGATCGCACGTGAAAGGCCAAAAGAACAATGCTCTCAAGCCAAAGCCTAAAAGATCAAATCAAAATATTCACAACAAAAAGAAAAAGAAGAAAAGACTACGAGCTAAAGAACGAAGACTTAGTATAGTATGCTAGGTTTAGAACTTTGTAACGTGGAGTGACCTCCCTTAGGGGGAGATTGTTAGAAATACGTTTTTACGTATATTAGAAGAGTCGGTCACTCCACAATATTATATATGTTGTAATAGCTCGTAGTTAACAAATAGTTAGTAGTTACTTATTTAGTTAAGTAAGAACCGGTCCATGGGCTTGTCATGGGCCGGCCCAAGTCCACATAAGACTTGGAAGTATAAATACCCCTTTCCTCCTTGGAAAGGGGTTGGTTGTTGAACATTTCTCATTTCCACTTAATGAAATAACACATAGTTTTCTCTCACTTTCTCTCTCTAGTTTCTCTCTCTAGAAAACATCAACCCCCTTCATAGATTCATAGGTTATCAAGATTCTACAATAGTGGTAAGCGTTAACGAGCGATTTAGGAAAACCACAAGTTATGACCCAAATGGAGATCGTTCTCTCGAGGAGGCACGTGTGTTGTGTAATGAATTTATTTGATTGATGATTTTATTAAGAAGAAAAGAGAAGAGAAAATGACGAAGACGTAAAAATAAAAATTAGCAAAAACTACTACTAGAAAGTTAAGACGTAGAAACGTAAAAAACACAAAAATTACAATTTTAACCTAAAAGTTCCTAAAAATTACTAAAAATCCACAATAAAATTCTAAGAGTTTACAAAAAATCCAAACTTGCTAAAACCTTTTAATTAATTAAATAATGACTTTTTAATGCTAATTAAAGCCCTAAAAATCACTTTTAATTATTAAAAATCCCCAAACAAGATTTTATAGTTTGTAAACCTCAAAAATGACCTAATTAAGCTAAAAACTATTTTTAAAAATTTTAAAACCAAATTAAACTATTTTTAAACTCCTAAAAACTATTAAAATCTATTAAATCTTAAATTAATTCTAAAAATTAATTGAAAAGCCTAAAAAAATTTGGAAAGTGACAAAGTTCCTAATTTAATGTCTATAACCTAGGAAAAATGAAAAAAAGTAGAAAAAATAAACTTTCTATTTTTGGGAATAAAGTAATATTAAAATATTCTAAAAAATTAAAAGTTTAAAAATAAATTCCAAAAAATTACCAAAAATCCTAAATAATGTAACTAAAACAAAAATGCAAGTTAAAGTTCCTAAAACCTTTTTATTAATTTTTAAAGTTGTCTAAAAACCCTAAAATTAAATAAAATTAAAAATAAGACTTTTTGAAAACTTTATGATATGTAAACCTCAAAGATATAAATTAAAACCTAAAAACTATTTTTTTGGATTTTTAAAATACTTTTTGATATTTTTAATTGACTTTCTAAAAATAAATCTAAAAATAATCCTAATAAATAAATTAAAAAAGGGAAAAATAATATTTTTGGACAGAAAAGTCGTAAATGAAAAGACAAACACAAGAAAAATGGAATCTGGCCAAAAAGCTAACCAATAAGCTTAAAATAAGCTAAATAAGCTACGGCTTAATTTAATTAAGCCAAAACAAAACTACCTTATATATTAAACTAAACCAAACCTAGCAGTCAAAGACCCTAGGGCAAGATGGTTAGCACGTTGTTGTGAGAGGAGTGGCGTAGGTTCGAGTCCTGGCCACGTCCTTTTTGATGTTTATTATTTTTTTTCTTTTTAAACTTTAAACACTTGATCTTGCCAACTCTTTAATCCACAAAACACAAACAAAATCCAATTTTATCAAGATTCTAGCACAATAGAATCAAAAACGTGCCGAGGTGAGGCAAAGTTTCTGATGAACAAGTGTGTTCTTTTCACTTGTGAATGTATGACCAAGAGGACTTGGTTTGGATGCCTTGTTGTTGTTTGTTGATGGACAAGGGCACCCTTGTACTCTTTGAAGTACAAGGAGTCAAGAGACACAAATTCACACAAGATACTAACAAGTTCTAAGCAAAATCAAGCACAAAAGTCAAAATAAGTCACTGAATAGGCTAATAAGCAGGTCTGAGAGTATGTTGCTGATATACTTGGCACAAATATGAGATTCAAAGGCTTATAATTTGCACATAAGTCCACTAGCTAGCATACAACCAGTACACAACCCCTTAATAACCTATATTCTAGCTATGATCAAGATTTATGGGTCAAATGAACACAAAATCTTTCAAAACAAGGACCTACTGATTTCTGACCATTTTTTATCACAAAACTTGTTCAAATCCTTCCCAATACTGAAATAAAACTAGCATACACCCTAAATATTACCTAACTAGTGATTGAAACACGTTTTCAACTCAAAAATCCTTCAAAATTTTCAATTAAATAGCAAATCCAAACACCCCTTAAAAACTGAATAAGCAAATTTTACAAACCAAATCTTTTCAAAACACACTCAAACTGATTTCAATCCTTCAAACATGCATATCAAACCTAAACAAGCAATATCCAATACTTCAAACAACACTTAACCAGATTTCAAGCAAAATCACATAAACATCAAGATTTTTCAGAAACTAAAAAAATGAAAAGAGAAACAAGGAAATACCTTAAGGGTCCTACATCCAGGACCCTTTGTGGTTGAAAAACCACCTCCAATCAGGCTGGGGCCTGAGCTGATCCTTGGACAAAATAATCAACACAATCCTGCTAAGAAAAAGTGAAAAGAAACAAGCACAAATATAACTTTCTGATTTTTTTAGATAACTTCTCAAACCTCTTAAAAACTTGAACCAATGATACTTAACACATTTTTAAAACAATCACAAGATCAAAAACCAAAGACTCTTATCCACTTTCACTTCAAAAAGCCTTGGATTTCAGAAACTTACAAACCTTTTTCAAAAACCTTTTTGAAAACTTGAAACACACAAGATGTTTCACAAATATGATGGAACTCAGATTTTTCACTCAACAATCATTTACCAACTTTTAAAACAAGTAAAAAGGGATTACAATTTCAACACAAGAAAAATACCAAACTTTTAATTAATTTAAAAAGGAATTACGAGTTGGAGTAAAAAATCTGGAACAAGAGATAAGGGTCACAAGTCGACTCCTTATATACTAACTAAGAGAACTATCTAGAACTACTAAACAATGTAAAACCCTAGCAGCTGATTTCCCTATAATGCCCATGGTTGAAGTCTTCAAAATCAGTCAACATTGCTCCATGTGATATGAGAGTGATGGCTAGCTGGTCTTGGATGATCTTGGACGTTAAATGAGCCTTGGGGACAAAGGAGTTGATCTGAGTCGCTAAACTTGTCTCCTCTTGGGTTTTGGGGGAAAAAGACGTTGCAGGGGAGGGTCCCACAAGACACATGGTTGTGTCTTGTGGCGTTTTGTGATGTGGGATCAAGTGAGGTGGAGGGTAATCAGTGATCTGGAGTGATTAAGGGAAAACCCCTTTGTTTTGAGGGTGATTAGGTCTGGGTGGATTAGGGTTTATCATGGGATTAGGGGTGGGATTAATTTGTTTTGGGAAAGATTAATTTTTAAAAAGGTGTTTGGAGGGAAATGGGGTAAGTGTTGACTGGTCTTTGACTGGGGTTTATTTAATAAACCGGGTTGGTGGGTAATGGATAGTGGGTAGGGTATGGGGGTAAATGGGTTTTGGGTGGGTAGTGGTGACGTGTAAGGAGCTGAGTGGGTGGATATGTTTGGCTGTTTGGCAGTTTTGATCCCCCATGGTTTCTTCTTTGTTCAAGTTGTAAATAATAGGTATCAACGCCTATTTTTCACTTGTCAACTTTTGGCAAGTTGTCAAATTTGGCACAAATTCTTCCAAAACTTTTAACAAGGGCGTTTAATGTATTTTCTTGGATTCTTCAAGGCTGTTCTTGTTTAGTCTTCATTCCTTAAGGACCATACTTGTACAATTGACATTTGGTGGGTCATTTGTGACAAGTTCTTCAAAGATGAGGGACTAAAGTTGCAAATCTTCAATTCTTCAAGGGCATTTTTGTAAAATCTAAACTTGGGCCCGGTTCATTGTGCGGCTTCGTTTCCCGTGTTCGTTTTTGAATGATTCTTGTGATCTTTTGCCAATTCCTCAATATCAGTACCTAAAAATACACAAGTAACAAACACGAGCATATATTTGGTATACTTGATGATATTTTATGCATTTTAAGCCCGATTTGGACGATGAGACCATGTATAAAAGCAGTCTCATCAGCGCCGCTGCCGGTTCTTTGACTTTACGAGAGACTATCGATTGACGGTTTTCATTGGCTTTTGGGATCCGTTCACCTTGTGAACGTTATTTTTACGTATCATAAATCAAAAACAAATAAAAAAATCAAATATATAAAAATATATAAAAACTAAAAATTAACAAAACAATTCTTTTCCTAAAGAATTGACCAAACAAATTAAAAAATCCAAAAAGCAATCTTTTTCCTAAGAGATTTCACCCAAAAATATATATTATTGGATTCTCTCGGTTTTTATGTACATATAGTATTTTCTCTTAAAAACTCATAAATACAAAAATATTTTCCATATATTATTATAAGTAAATACGTATATGTATAAGAACAACCAATCTACATATTCTCCATAAGTATTGCCGAGGCAATACACCGTGTTGAGGGGCGTTCCGGTCCTTGACACGTGTATCGATCAAACAAAATAAAGCAAGAATAGATAAATACTCTCAATAAGCAACAATTCGAAGAATACGAACATTTAAGTGAATAGAAATGCGATGTGCTATAAAATGCCATCTAAGGGTCAATAGGTACTTAAGTGCTTCGCGCCACCTAACCCCCCGTTCACTTTGCACCCAAGTAGTACATACATATATATTATTTTCTTGTGGATATTTCATATTGAAACTCGAAGAGGATAATCCTTTTCTCTTCAAAGTCACACGAGAGCTTCTATCTCATTCCTCGTATTGAGTTGCATGCTCACTCGCGGGCGTGCACAAATACCGATTGGTGTACAACCTCTTCCTCCGAAAAGGAAGAAAAAGAGAAAGAGTAAGACCACCACCGTCCATCGAGCCGATCACGAGAATCGTGCTTTGATTCATCCACAACAAGAAGCCATGGCTATCGACAATCGTTCTTTGATGGAACGTTTGCAAACCAATGTTCATGGATATGCTAGTGCTATTAGGATTCCCGACATTCCCGCAAATACATTTGAGCTAAAAACGGCTATGATTACTATGGTTTCACAAACACCTTTCTATGGTAACAAGAATGATGATCCTCATGATCACCTTAAGAGATTCCTTTCTCTTTGCAATACCATTAAGCACAATGGAGTTCCACATGATGCTATTAAGTTGATGTTAGTGCCATTTTTACTTGAGAGACAAGCTAAGCATTGGTTAGACACCCAACCACCCAATAGTATCACCACATGGGATGGTTTCACCACTAAGTTTTTGAACAAGTTCTTTCCTCCATCTAAGACCATGGCCTTGAGGAGCTTAATTATAGGCTTTCAACAAAAACCTAGTCAATCCTTTAGTGATGCTTGGGAAGAGTATAGAGAGTTATTGAGGCGATGCCCTAACCATGGATTGGATGACGTTCACCAAATCAATACTTTCTATAACGGCCTTAAATCTAACCACCAAGATTCACTCAATGCTTCCGCGGGAGGGAATATTCTTCTTAAATCCATGCAAGAGGCCGTGGACATCATTGAGACTAAAGCAATGGTTCAAACAAATTCTCAATGTGAAGAAAGGGTTCATGTTATCCAAAACAATTCTCAAGCACCTTGTGATAACCAATTCCTCAAGTATCAACAAGAGATCATTCAAAAGATGGATAGAGATAGTGAGAGGAATTTTAAGGCACAACAAGAAAGGATTCAAGCTATTAAGAGCCTTTCATTGAACAATTCTTCAAATGATGTGAATGCCATTACTCTTTCTTGTGTAACTTGTGGAGGTCCCCATTCCTATGAACAATGTGATAAGGTGCAAGGTTATCAAGGGGAATGTTATGCTTACCAAGAAGAACATCGTGAACACTTCAAGCCAAATATCAATCCAAATAACCTTTCTTACAAGTCCCAAAACTACCTTACTCCACCGGGATTCCCACCCCAACCACTCACCCAAATTCAACAAAATCCTCCTCAAATTTTACCAAGGAATCAGGGGCAAAGACCACCTTACCAAGGAAATAACTACAAGGCACCCAATCATTTTCAACCTCAAGGAAATAACTTCTATCCACCAAACCAAGGGTATAATCCACCACCTCAATCTTTCCCACAACAAGGTTTTTATCAAGGAAATGTGCAACCTAACCCCATGGATTTGATGCTTCAAAAGTTCACTTCTTTTGAGAAACAATTGAAAGATAATCAAGAGGAAAATAAAAAGAAATTTTTTCTTCTTCAAAACCAAATTATGTATAATCAAAGACCACAAGGGGCTTTACCTTCCAACACACAAACAAATCCAAGGGCAAATGTCAATGCTATTACAACAAGTGGAAAAACAACAAAGGATCCTTCACCTCCTAAATCTCCTATTGTTCAACCCACTTGTGCTCCTACTTGTGACAAGCCTTCTACCTCTACTTCACCACCTCAAAATGCTCCCATTCACTCAAACACACCTTCTCAACCCATTCATTCTTCTCCTCTACCTTCCACACTTCCCAATGAAGAAGCTAACAAAGACAAATCTTCCACTACAACACCTATTCCACCTACACCAAAACCTACTCTTCCATATCCTTCAAGGTTGAAAAAGGACAAGTTAAAGAACAAGGATGACATCCAAGTCTCCAATTTCTTAAGGATGTTCAAGCAACTCAACATCAATATATCCTTTGCGGAAGCTCTTGCTTATATGCCAAAGTTTGCTAAGATGTTCAAGGATTTATTCTCAAACAAAGAAAATTGGTTGATTTGCCCAACACATCCCTTAATGAAAATTGTTCCGCCGTGCTACTTAAAACCTTACCAACAAAACTTGGAGATCCGGGGCGCTTCTTGATACCTTGTAATTTTCCTGGTGTTGAAAATTGCATGGCTTTGGCGGATCTAGGGGCAAGCATAAACCTCATGCCTTTATCGGTTTGGAAAAAACTCTCTCTTCCCGAGCTTACTCCCACTAGGATGACTCTTGAATTAGCCAACCGAACCATAACTTACCCCGTAGGTATAGCGGAGGATGTGTTTGTAGGTGTGGATAAGTTTACGTTTCCGGCCAACTTTGTAGTGGTTGATTATGACATGGATCCTAGAGTGCCTTTGATTGTTGGTAGACCGTTTTTGAGAACGGGTCGTACTTTGATAGATGTGGCGGAAGGAGAACTAATTATGAGAGTAGAAGATGAGAGAGTGGTGTTTAAGTTAGGGAAAGTTTGTGATAGGAAAGAGGCTAAAGAGTCTAGACCTTGTGAGACTATTAATATTGTTGATGTGTTAGATGAGGTGTGTGATGAACACTTTCATGATGCTTGTAAGAGTACTAGTGATGAGATGCCCCATGTTGAAACCGTGGCCTCAATTGCTCCCTCTTTAACACCTTTTGGAGAGAGTGATTTCCTCTTGGAGGAATTTGAGTCAAACTTTCTTGGTGATGATGATTCTCCTATTAATTGGGAAGAAGATATTCTTACGATCCAAAAGTTGCTCAATGAGGACCCTATTCCTTCTCCTATTCCACAAGAAGTTACCATTGAGGAGCCTTCCATAGTAAAACCTTCCATAGAGAGTCCACCTCCAATTGAACTTAAGGACCTTCCATCCCACTTAGAGTATGCTTTCTTAGAGGGCAAAGACCAATTACATGTGATCATTGCTAAAGAGTTGAAAGAGGATGAGAAGGAGTGAAATGTGTATAATGCAAGTTCGTTTTCTCAGTTCTTAACTAATAGAAAGTCCAATCAATATCAAATTTATAATTGTTTTTGGTTGTTCAAGCTTGCTTGGTAATCTATTGCTAATTCAAACAACACTAAGTAAAAATGAAAAATATAAACCTACTTATACGTAAAACAAATTGCAAATTCCAAATTTTATTCAAGTAAAATATTAAAATGCAAAATATAAAACTATAAGGACTAAAAATGTAATTTCTATAAAATGAAAATGCTTAAAATGTAAATTCTAAAAGTTATAAGGACTAAAAATGTAAAGCAGTTAACTATAAGGACTAAACTTGTAAAAATTCTAACAAACTAACCAAATGTTAACAATCTAACAAACTTTTAAACTGAAATTTAACAAACTTAACAAATCCAGGGACTAAGTTTTGCAAATTCCAGAAATTTAGAAAGATTAGCTAGGTTTAAACACTAATTAAACTCCTAGGGACTAAAGTGCAAATTTCCAAACTTATAACCAAAAACGGGCTCAATGAAAGAATAAGCTCGTTTGAGCTTATTTCTCAACCAAATAAGCTGAAATCACTTGCAAAACTTCTAAAATCCAATTACAACTATGTGTGTTCAAGGAAATAAGCTAAAAGTTCAAGATAAGCAAAAGAGTGCTTATCAATAAGCTCAAAATAAGCTACAGCTTAATCCAAACATCCACAACTTGATTTTTGTAAAGAAAATGAATAAGCACTTGATTTAAAGCAGGGGAAATCAAACTAGAACAAATTTCATCCACTAATAAGCCAGATATCTGAAAATAAGCTCAAATGAGCTTATGTTGACCAAACGTTGACCAGATTTTTGAAAAAGCTCAAAATCTCAAAACTTCATATCCAAACCTTTCTAAACTGATTTGTGAAAGAAAATAAGGACTTTTATGAAGTGGATTATTAGAACTAGTAAAACAGTAAGCATCTATATCAGAGAATGCAAATTGCTCAGGTCTGAACTAATAAGCTGTTTTCTTGCTTATCTCTTGAAACTGTAGAATTTCCTCCTAGAGTCTGAAAGATTATGTTATAAGCTATAACTAGAAACTGGTTTGAGCAAATTTCATTAAGATTTGAAAGAGAAACAAGCAAATGAATCTGACAAGTTTTGAACTAAAAGCTGTTTAAAGGAATGACCCAAACTTTTTATCAACCAATTGCCTTTTTGACTATTATATTGACTAGTAAAAGACTCAAGACTACTTGTTAACTTCTAAGGACTGCAATTGTTCACTTAAAATCCAATTAACAACACTTGAATACTGATTAACAACTACTCCCAAACACTCCTTATCTGATTATGATCAAACTTTTACAAAGGATTTTTGAGTTCTGATTAAGACTGAGTAAAGAGCTATAGCAAACTTGATTAAGTGATCAAAATGAGATGTATACAAGCCAAGAACAAGTAATGACCAACACTAGAACTGCAAGTAGCTATTAAGCTAGAATAAGACTGAAAATGAGCAGAAACTTACAAAACTAAGCACAAGAGCACAAGAACAAGCTACAATACACTAGGATCACTCAATCAACAACTACTTATCAAATAGAATCAGGCAGCCATCAAATTTACACTAAGGAATTGAGCATGCAAGAACTGATTTAGAGGAACTTAAATCAGAAGCCTTAGAACCTATTGTAGAGATCCTTTGGGTAGAAGAGGAGCGCTGAGCTCTCTTGCCCTAGTGATACCACCACCTATCACTAGCTATCAACTCAAATCAATCACCAAAACAGCTAAAACTCATCATTCTGCCATGGAAACTTCAAGAACAATGGAAAGGACTGAATTTTTGATCAAACAGCAACAAATCTTCAACAAAGCCAGTTATGATCAATGTATGATCATAACAAACTTCTAACAGCAACAAATGAATCACTCAACAGCAGTAAAGTAGCAGGAATTGAAGAACAAGTTTTGGCGGGAAAACTGGAATTTGAAATTTTATTTATGAATTCAGTTACAAATGGTAGTTACAAGGGTTCTAACTAACTAACTAACTCAAGAGTTTGTCAGACTCTTGAGTTGTTAGGTGAAAAGGAGGGAAAAAGAGAAAAGTGAAATTGAGAGAACTATGTGTTTACAGAATTAAGCTACTACTGAAAATGAAGAACAAGTTGTGTATTTATAGGCTAGACTTGAGAGTTTGTTGGAGATGTGACGTGTTCAGGCCAATCATTGCTTGACACGTGGAGGAATTCTGCATATCTTCTTTGAAGGTGATGAACATCTTTTGGGGGTTTTTGATCCAATGAATTATATGTTAATTGGTTACCACCATTAGATTCGTCTCTTCAAAACGAGCAACTTTGATGTTTTGATCTTCACTTGAAATGCTCTCTATCAAAAACGCGATCTGGAAAATATTTCTTGTGAAGGAGAAGGACACGTGGAAGAATTTGATTGGTGGAGAGAGAGTGTTGTGGATCACACTGTACAGATCTTGTATTAAATGAAGGCGGCTGTAAGTGGGAAGTTAATACTCAATCCGTGTGACCCTTTCTCTTGTTTCTCATTGGTTAAAAACCTAAGCACATGGATTAAACATGAATAACTTTCTCATCTTGGCAAATTAGGTCCTTGTACTTGGCAGATTGCTAGTTAAGGCTAAAAACTTCATTCCTTTGACAATTTTGGCCCTTCAACTTTGATTCTTCAACAAAATGACCCTTTGACTTGATTGACTTTGTAGTTTGACCAGGTTTGACTTGAATCTTGACTTTGCAGTATTTGCACTTTAAGTCCCTCAACTTTCAAGACTTGTCAAGATAGGTCCTTGAGCTTTGAAAACTTGTCACTTGTGATCCTTCCTTGTCTTTTTCATCCTTTTGAGCTTGGTTTTTCCTTGTTTGCTTGAAATTGTATCCTTTTACCTACATAAGATCACACAAACACAAACATACCACATAACACTGCTTTTTACAATATAAAAGGGTATTTTGCTTCGTGTTTTAGGGTTATTCGTTGATAAAAGGATATGAGTTTAAGCTCATATCAAATTCCCCTACACTTGAGCATTGCCATGTCCTCATGCAATATTATCTTTCAAGGCTTAAAAATTTACATTTCCCTCATAATTAATCCACCTTGGCCATATGAGATGCATCTACACTACTCTAAACTAGATGATGCATGATTTTGACTTTTAACAATGCAATGGATTAAAATACAATTCTATCTATATCTTTTTGATTTTTCTTGAAATGGTTTTGATGGAAATAACTCATAAAGAATCCAATGACTTGGATTAGGGCTTGGGTACCATGGACACTTATCACCCTCAAGTTTCACTTTCCCCATACCAAGCTAGTAAATGGGATCATTGCATTCACAAGTAAAAAGTGCATCAACTTATTCATGACAATTAAATGTGGAACCGGTTATTATTTGAGCAAATTGCTTGTGGGCAAATTTGTCATTATTAAAGTGTGAAATATAAGAAATGTAAAATCCAAAAATAAGGAAGGACGGTTTTAATCCTAAGTAATCTTCTCATCCATTACTTGAAAAACCGCTCACAATTAATATAAGTCCGTATTAAGAGTAATAAGTCATTCGCCTTATGTGTAAAATCCTCATGCCATGCTTTCATAAGTAACTACACACTCGCTAAGGAAAGAAAAATAAAACTCACGCAATAATTTACATCCGCATCTTTTTGAGATTTTGGATCTTCAACCCCGCAACCCGTCAAGGTAATATTGGATTGGAGCAATCTATTGAATCCCCGCAACCCGTCAAGGTAATATTGGAACTCAATAGTCACTATAATTAACACCACACTGCCCCTCTTGGGAGTCTTGCATTATTTTTTTTCTTTTTTTTTTTTTTCTAGCCACTCATTTTTTTTCATAAGCCGCTCTTATTTTTCTTTATTCCTCACAAAGAAATTTGAAAAGAAGAAAAGGAAAAACACCCGCTAAATATGGAGCATGACACAAGTCTAGTACACATAAAACGTGCTAACTTAGAATCTTAAGACGTACTCATATCAACCATAAATGATTAGCCAAAAATGCATAAGAGATTACGAACCAATTAAAACCGTACTTGATTATTTTATTAACAATTATATACAAGCGAAGATAATAGAGATAAAGAAGAGAAGGGTTTAGCCACAAGTAATTGCCATGAAGTCTATCTAGCCCTTTTACACTTGCTTCAACTCTATCATTTCCCATTCTCCACAAATTTAAAATTTCAAAGAATGAAATTGGTGGAAGCTTAGCCTAATAGACCAATGAAGGACTACATGGTTAAGGATACTAGCTAGAGAGTGCTAAAATAAGCAAACTCGGGTTGAGTCAAAATATCCATGGCGGGCCTAATATATCAAAGAAATCTAAACTTGTTAAAACCATGTTTTATTTTATTTTTCCTTTTTTATATATTTTTGATGAAAAATAAAAGAATATATACACAATGCAAATGAGTTATGCAAATGAAAAATGATTGATGCAAAAATTATGAATGCATATTTTTGTTGGCCAAAGTAGATCAAAAATTTGAAAAATGTTGAAAATCCAATTTTCCATGTTATCATGCAAGACAATGACAAGTTCTAGGTAAGGTCACTTCGATAGAAGACCCCCCTACACTTAAGCTAAACATTGTCCTCAATGTTTAAGAGCATGGAAGTGAACTCCCCTACACTTATGACAATGAATAGACTTTGCTTAACCCAAGTTAAGGAAAGGACTACTATTAGTGAAATCAAGTTAAAGCACAAGGTGTCAATGAAAAATCACTAAAGTAACGAAGTGAACCGGATACAAGGGCCTCCTCCATAAGCTCCAAAGCATGAGATGAGTGAGCAACCCTACAAACAAGCATGAAGACAAAAGAAGGTCTCCCCTACACTTATCTCCAAATCTATGCCCTTATTTCTAACCTACAACACTCTAACCTAGTTATACGATGCTTGAGTTAATGAGTCTCTAGCTCGACTCGTCCCTCAATGAATTAATTCATGGGGAAAATGGGGACCTCTTGGACCATTTCAACGGAAATGTCCTCCCCAAAGTAATGCTTAACACGGTGACCATTCACTTTAAAATTTGGACCATCGGGTTGGGACAACTCAAGAGTTCCATATGGAAACACTTGAGCAATAGTGAATGGACCGGACCATCTCGACTTAAGCTTGCCCGCAAAAAGCTTCAATCTTGAGTTAAAGAGGAGAACCGGCTCTCCAACTTTGAACTCACGATTCTTAATCTTAGCATCATGCAATTTCTTAGTCTTTTCCTTGTATAGCAAAGAATTCTCATAGGCATTGGCTCTCAACTCATCCATCTCATTGATTTGATCTTTCCTATGTGAACCGGCTTGGTTTAAATCAAAGTTAGCCCACTTGAGAGCCCAAGATGCCTTATGTTCTAACTCAAATGGGAGGTGGCACGCTTTTCCATAGACAAGCCTATAAGGAGTACAACCAATTGGTGTCTTAAAAGCCGTCCTAAACGCCCATAAAGCATCATCAAGCTTATCCGACCAAGAAGCTCTATGCTCTCCCACCGTTCTCTCTAAAATTCTCTTTAAACCACGATTTGTGACCTCGGTTTGACCATTTGTTTGAGGGTGATACGCGGTAGAAAGTCTATGATTCACTCCATATTTCTTCATAACTCTCGTGAATTGGTCATTACAAAAGTGCGTACCACGATCACTTATGATGGCCCGAGGTACACCAAATCTAGCAAACAATTGTTTCAAGAACTTTACAACCACTCTAGCATCATTAGTAGGTAAGGCTTTAGCCTCCACCCACTTGGACACATAATCCACCGCCACAAGTATATACTTGTTTCCCTTAGAGGATGGAAAAGGTCCCATGAAATCTATTCCCCATACATCAAATATCTCACACTCTTGGATAAATTTTTGTGGCATCTCATCACGTTGTGTAATTTTTCCTTGTCTTTGACAAACATCACAAAATTTCACCATCTCTTGAGCATCCTTGTAAATGGAAGGCCAATAATAACCCGAATCAAAGACTTTCTTGGCGGTGTAGTTAGGCCCAAAATGTCCACCCGTAGGTCCTTTATGACATGCCTCTAAGATTTTAAATGCTTCGGGCCCATCTACACACCGTCTAATGATTTGGTCCGCACATTGCCTAAAAAGATATGGATCATCCCAAAAGTAATACTTAACTTCCTTAAGAAACTTTTTCTTTTGTTGGTAAGTAAGACCTTCAATAAGCACATTGCCCACAAGATAGTTTGCAATATCCGCAAACCAAGGTGTGGCATCCTCTTGGGAAGAGATAGACATGAGCTCCTCTAATGGAAAGGATTCATTGATTTCTTGATGTGGGAAATCTCCTTGAAAAGGATGCTCAAGTCTACTCAAATGATCCGCCGCTAAATTCTCGGCCCCTTTTTTATCACGAATCTCTATCTTAAACTCTTGAAGCAACAAAACCCATCTCAAAAGCCTAGGCTTAGCATCTTGTTTTGTCATAAGATACTTGAGAGCGGAATGATCCGTATACACTATGGTCTTGGAAAGCACAAGGTATGGTCTAAACTTCTCAAAAGCATATACTATAGCAAGCAACTCTTTTTCCGTGGTAGTGTAATGAAGTTGTGCACCGGTCATGGTTTTACTCGCATAGTGTATAGGTTGGAAATGCTTATTAACTCTTTGTCCTAACACGGCCCCCACCGCATAATCACTAGCGTCACACATAAGCTCAAAAGGTAATTCCCAATTTGGAGAAACCAAAACGGGAGCCTTTGTCAATTTTTCCTTAAGTGTCTCAAAAGATTCTAAACAAGCTTGGTCAAAAATGAAAGGAGCCTCTTTCTCCAAGAGATGAGTCATCGGTCTAGCTATCTTAGAGAAATCTTGTATAAAGCGCCTATAAAAACCCGCATGACCTAAGAAACTCCTCACACCTTTAACCGAGGTGGGTGGGGGAAGCTTAGCAATCACATCAATTTTGGCTCGATCAACTTCTAATCCCTTATTGGATATCTTGTGTCCTAAAACAATCCCCTCTTTCACCATAAAGTGACATTTCTCCCAATTAAGCACCAAACGTGTCTCCTCACAACGCTTAAGCATTCTCTCAAGATTGGTGAGACAAGAGCTAAAGGAGTTCCCAAATACGGAAAAGTCATCCATAAAAACCTCCATGGTTTGCTCTATCATATCATGGAAAATTGCCATCATGCACCTTTGAAACGTCCCCGGTGCATTACATAGGCCAAAAGGCATCCTCTTGTAAGCAAATGTACCGTATGGACAAGTGAATGTGGTCTTTTCTTGATCCTTAGGGTCAATTGGGATTTGGAAATAACCCGAAAAGCCATCAAGAAAACAATAGTACTCATTTCCCGCTAAGCGTTCAAGCATTTGATCCATAAAGGGAAGCGGGAAATGGTCTTTCCTAGTTGCCTCATTGAGTTTTCGATAATCAATGCAAACTCTCCAACCGGTTACAAGTCTCGTGGGAATAAGCTCATTGTTCGCATTAGGCACCACGGTGATTCCACCTTTCTTTGGAACACAATGAACCGGGCTAACCCATGGAGAGTCGGAAATTGGGTAAATCATACCCGCATCTAAGAGTTTAATCACTTCCTTCTTAATAACCTCATGAATTTTTGGGTTAACTCTCCTTTGGTTTTGAATGGCGGGTTTATAATCATCCTCCATAAGGATTTTGTGAGTACAAAAATGTGGATCAATTCCCCTTATGTCGGATATTTTCCATGCTAAAGCTTTCTTATGTTTCTTAAGGACTTCAATAAGTTGCTCCTTCTCATCCTCTTTCAATTCCTTAGCAATAATCACCGGTAATTGGTCTTTTCCTTCTAAGAAAGCATATTCTAAGTGGGATGGAAGTTCCTTAAGTTCAATGGGAGGTGGACTCTCTATGGAAGGTTTCACTATGGAAGGTTCCTCAATGGTAATCTCTTGTGGAATAGGGGAAGGAATAGGGTCCTCATTGAGCAACTTTTGGATTGTAAGAATATCTTCTTCCCAATTAATGGGAGAATCATCATCACCAAGAAAGTTGGACTCAAATTCCTCCAAGAGGAAATCACTCTCTCCAAAAGGTGTTAAAGAGGGAGCAATTGAGGCCACGGTTTCAACATGTGGAATCTCATCACTAGCATTCTTACAAGCATCATGAAAGTGTTCATTACACACTTCATCAAGCACATCCACAATGTTAATCGTCTCACAAGGTCTAGACTCCTTAACCTCTTTTCTATCACAAACTTTCCCTAGCTTGAACACCACTTTCTCATCCTCTACTCTCATAATTAATTCTCCTTCCGCCACATCTATCAAGGTACGACCCGTTCTCAAAAACGGTCTACCAACAATCAAAGGCACTCTAGGATCCATGTCATAATCGACCACTACAAAGTCGGCCGGAAAGGTAAACTTATCCACACCTACAAACACATCTTCCGCTATACCTACGGGGTGAGCTATGGTTCGGTTGGCTAGTTCAAGAGTCATCCTAGTGGGGGTGATCTCGGGAAGAGAGAGTTGTTTCCAAACCGATAAAGGCATGAGATTTATGCTTGCCCCTAAATCTGCCAAAGCCATGCAATTTTCAACACCGGGAAAATTACAAGGTATCAAGAAGCGCCCCGGATCTCCAAGTTTTGTTGGTAAGGTCTTAAGTAACACCGCGGAACAATTTTCATTAAGTGATGTGTTGGGCAAGTCAACCAATTTTTCTTTGTTTGAGAGCAAATCCTTGAACATCTTAGCAAACTTTGGCATATAAGCAAGAGCTTCCGCAAAGGATATGTTGATATTGAGTTGCTTGAACATCCTTAAGAAATTGGAGACTTGTATGTCATCTTTGTTCTTTAACTTGTCCTTTTTCAACCTTGAAGGGTATGGAAGAGTAGGTTTGGGTGTAGGTGGAATAGGTGTTGTAGTGGAAGATTTGTCTTTGTTAGCCTCTTCATTGGGAAGTGGGGAAGGTAAAGGAGAAGTATGAGGTGGTTGAGAAGGTGTGTTTAAGTGAATAGGAGCACTTTGAGGAGGTGGAGTAGAAGTAGAAGGCTTATCACAAGTAGGAGCACAAGTGGGTTGAACAATAGTAGGTTTAGGAGGTGAAGGATCCTTTGTTGTTGTACCACTCCTTGTTGTAATAGCATTGACATTGGCCCTAGGATTTGTTTGTGTGTTGGAAGGTAAAGCTCCTTGTGGTCTTTGATTTAATGCCATGAAAAGCTTATTGAATTGGTCATTCATTTTCTTGTCCATAGCTTGGAATTTCTTTTCATTCTCTTGATTCATCTTTTGCAAAAGATCCATTGTGTTTAACTCTTGTGGCACATAACCTTGAAAACCTTGAGGTTGGAAAGGTAAAGGTTGGGAGTGAAATCCTTGATTTGGTGGATAGAAGGTACTTGCTTGAGGTTGAAATTGATTTGGTGCCTTGTAGTTATTTCCTTGGTATGGTTGTCTTTGCCCTTGATTCCTTGCTAAAATTTGAGGAGGATTTTGTTGAATTTGGGTGGGTGGTTGGGGTGGAAAGCCGGGTGGAGTAAGGTAATTTTGGGATTTGTAAGAAAGATTATTTGGATTGATGTTAGGCTTGAAGTGTTCACGGTGTTCCTCTTGATAAGCATAGCATTCCCCTTGATAACCTTGCACCTTGTCACATTGTTCATAAGAGTGAGGACCTCCACAAGTAACACAAGAAATGGTGATGGCATTCACATTGTTTGAGGAATTGTTCAATGTCAAGCTCTTCAAGGCTTGAACTAACTCTTGAGTCATTTCTTGTTGTCCTTGTTTGACTTGTTGAAGGATCTCTTGGTGATATTTAAGGAATTGGTTATCACAAGGTGTTTGAGAAGTGTTTTGGATAACATGAACTCTTTCTTCAAATGGATCGTTTGTTTGAACCATTGCCTTAGTCTCAATAATGGTCAAAGCCTCTTGGTATGTCTTGAAATGAATACTCCCTCCCGCGGAAGCATTTAGTGAATCTTGGTGGTGAGGTTTAAGGCCATTGTAGAAAGTATTGATTTGGCTTAGATCATCCATTCCATGATTAGGGCATCGCCTCAACAACTCACTATACTCTTCCCAAGCATCACCAAAGGATTGACTAGGTTTTTGTGTAAAGCCCATAATCAAATTCCTCAAAGCCATAGTCTTTTGTGGAGGAAAGAATTTGTTCAAAAACTTAGTGGTAAACTCTTCCCAAGTGGTGATACTATCGGGTGGTTGGGTGTCTAACCAATGCTTAGCACTCCCATCTAGTGAAAATGACACTAACAACAATCTAATGACATCCGGTGGAACCCCATTATGCTTAATGGTATTGCAAAGTGAAAGGAATCTCTTAAGATGAGCATGGGGATCTTCATTTTGTTTTCCATAGAAAGGTGATGCAGCAACCATATTGATCATAGATGTATGTAGCTCAAATGTGTTAGCGGGATAGTCGGGAATCTTAATGGCACTAACAAATCTATGAATGTTGGTTTGCATACGTTCAAACAAAGTACGGTTATCAACAGCCATGGCTCCTTGTGGTGATGATAAAGCACGATTCTCGTGATCGGCTTGGTGGACGGTGGTGGTCTTACTCTTTCTTTTCTTCTTCCTTTTCGGAGGAAGAGGTTGTACACCAATCGGTATTTGTGCACGACCGCGAGTGAGCATGCAACTCAATACGAGGAATGAGAGAGAAGCTCTCGTGTGACTTTGAAAAGAATAAGATTATCCTCTTCGAGTTTCGATATTAAATATCCACAAGAAAGTAACAATATATGTAATACTACTTTGGGTGCAAGACCCTCAATGAAGCTTTCCTTCTTAGAATACTCCCAAGTGAACGGGGGGTTAGGTGGCGCGAAGCACTTAAGTACCTATTGACCCTTAGATGGCATTTTATAGCACATCGCCTTTCTATTCACTTAAATGTTCGTATTCTTCGAATTATTGCTTATTGAGAGTATTTATCTATTCTTGCTTTATTTTGTTTGATCGATATGCGTGTCAAGGACCGGAGCGCCCCTCAACACGGTGTATTGCCTCGGCAATACTTATGGAAGATATGTAGATTGATTGTTCTTATACGTATACGTATGTACTTATAATAATATATGGAAAATATTTTTGTATTTATGAGTTTTTTAAAAGAAAATACTATATGTACATAAAAACCGAGAGAATCCAATAATATATATTTTTGGGTGCAATCTCTTAGGAAAAAGATTGCTTTTTGGATTTTTTAATTTTTTTGGTCAATTCTTTAGGAAAAGAATTGTTTTGTTAATTTTTAGTTTTTATATATTTTTATATTTTTGATTTTTTATTTGTTTTTGATTTATGATACGTAAAAATAACGTTCACAAAGTGAACGGATCCCAAAAGCCAATGAAAACCGTCAATCGATAGTCTCTCGTGTAGTCAAAGAACCGGCAGCGGCGCCATTTGAAATGTGTATAATGCAAGTTCGTTTTCTCAGTTCTTAACTAATAGAAAGTCCAATCAATATCAAATTTATAATTGTTTTTGGTTGTTCAAGCTTGCTTGGTAATCTATTGCTAATTCAAACAACACTAAGTAAAAATGAAAAATATAAACCTACTTATACGTAAAACAAATTGCAAATTCCAAATTTTATTCAAGTAAAATATTAAAATGCAAAATATAAAACTATAAGGACTAAAAATGTAATTTCTATAAAATGAAAATGCTTAAAATGTAAATTCTAAAAGTTATAAGGACTAAAAATGTAAAGCAGTTAACTATAAGGACTAAACTTGTAAAAATTCTAACAAACTAACCAAATGTTAACAATCTAACAAACTTTTAAACTGAAATTTAACAAACTTAACAAATCCAGGGACTAAGTTTTGCAAATTCCAGAAATTTAGAAAGATTAGCTAGGTTTAAACACTAATTAAACTCCTAGGGACTAAAGTGCAAATTTCCAAACTTATAACCAAAAACGGGCTCAATGAAAGAATAAGCTCGTTTGAGCTTATTTCTCAACCAAATAAGCTGAAATCACTTGCAAAACTTCTAAAATCCAATTACAACTATGTGTGTTCAAGGAAATAAGCTAAAAGTTCAAGATAAGCAAAAGAGTGCTTATCAATAAGCTCAAAATAAGCTACAGCTTAATCCAAACATCCACAACTTGATTTTTGTAAAGAAAATGAATAAGCACTTGATTTAAAGCAGGGGAAATCAAACTAGAACAAATTTCATCCACTAATAAGCCAGATATCTGAAAATAAGCTCAAATGAGCTTATGTTGACCAAACGTTGACCAGATTTTTGAAAAAGCTCAAAATCTCAAAACTTCATATCCAAACCTTTCTAAACTGATTTGTGAAAGAAAATAAGGACTTTTATGAAGTGGATTATTAGAACTAGTAAAACAGTAAGCATCTATATCAGAGAATGCAAATTGCTCAGGTCTGAACTAATAAGCTGTTTTCTTGCTTATCTCTTGAAACTGTAGAATTTCCTCCTAGAGACTGAAAGATTATGTTATAAGCTATAACTAGAAACTGGTTTGAGCAAATTTCATTAAGATTTGAAAGAGAAACAAGCAAATGAATCTGACAAGTTTTGAACTAAAAGCTGTTTAAAGGAATGACCCAAACTTTTTATCAACCAATTGCCTTTTTGACTATTATATTGACTAGTAAAAGACTCAAGACTACTTGTTAACTTCTAAGGACTGCAATTGTTCACTTAAAATCCAATTAACAACACTTGAATACTGATTAACAACTACTCCCAAACACTCCTTATCTGATTATGATCAAACTTTTACAAAGGATTTTTGAGTTCTGATTAAGACTGAGTAAAGAGCTATAGCAAACTTGATTAAGTGATCAAAATGAGATGTATACAAGCCAAGAACAAGTAATGACCAACACTAGAACTGCAAGTAGCTATTAAGCTAGAATAAGACTGAAAATGAGCAGAAACTTACAAAACTAAGCACAAGAGCACAAGAACAAGCTACAATACACTAGGATCACTCAATCAACAACTACTTATCAAATAGAATCAGGCAGCCATCAAATTTACACTAAGGAATTGAGCATGCAAGAACTGATTTAGAGGAACTTAAATCAGAAGCCTTAGAACCTATTGTAGAGATCCTTTGGGTAGAAGAGGAGCGCTGAGCTCTCTTGCCCTAGTGATACCACCACCTATCACTAGCTATCAACTCAAATCAATCACCAAAACAGCTAAAACTCATCATTCTGCCATGGAAACTTCAAGAACAATGGAAAGGACTGAATTTTTGATCAAACAGCAACAAATCTTCAACAAAGCCAGTTATGATCAATGTATGATCATAACAAACTTCTAACAGCAACAAATGAATCACTCAACAGCAGTAAAGTAGCAGGAATTGAAGAACAAGTTTTGGCGGGAAAACTGGAATTTGAAATTTTATTTATGAATTCAGTTACAAATGGTAGTTACAAGGGTTCTAACTAACTAACTAACTCAAGAGTTTGTCAGACTCTTGAGTTGTTAGGTGAAAAGGAGGGAAAAAGAGAAAAGTGAAATTGAGAGAACTATGTGTTTACAGAATTAAGCTACTACTGAAAATGAAGAACAAGTTGTGTATTTATAGGCTAGACTTGAGAGTTTGTTGGAGATGTGACGTGTTCAGGCCAATCATTGCTTGACACGTGGAGGAATTCTGCATATCTTCTTTGAAGGTGATGAACATCTTTTGGGGGTTTTTGATCCAATGAATTATATGTTAATTGGTTACCACCATTAGATTCGTCTCTTCAAAACGAGCAACTTTGATGTTTTGATCTTCACTTGAAATGCTCTCTATCAAAAACGTGATCTGGAAAATATTTCTTGTGAAGGAGAAGGACACGTGGAAGAATTTGATTGGTGGAGAGAGAGTGTTGTGGATCACACTGTACAGATCTTGTATTAAATGAAGGCGGCTGTAAGTGGGAAGTTAATACTCAATCCGTGTGACCCTTTCTCTTGTTTCTCATTGGTTAAAAACCTAAGCACATGGATTAAACATGAATAACTTTCTCATCTTGGCAAATTAGGTCCTTGTACTTGGCAGATTGCTAGTTAAGGCTAAAAACTTCATTCCTTTGACAATTTTGGCCCTTCAACTTTGATTCTTCAACAAAATGACCCTTTGACTTGATTGACTTTGTAGTTTGACCAGGTTTGACTTGAATCTTGACTTTGCAGTATTTGCACTTTAAGTCCCTCAACTTTCAAGACTTGTCAAGATAGGTCCTTGAGCTTTGAAAACTTGTCACTTGTGATCCTTCCTTGTCTTTTTCATCCTTTTGAGCTTGGTTTTTCCTTGTTTGCTTGAAATTGTATCCTTTTACCTACATAAGATCACACAAACACAAACATACCACATAACACTGCTTTTTACAATATAAAAGGGTATTTTGCTTCGTGTTTTAGGGTTATTCGTTGATAAAAGGATATGAGTTTAAGCTCATATCAAGGAGCAACTTATTGAAGTCCTTAAGAAACACAAGAAAGCTTTAGCATGGAAAATATCCGACATAAGGGGAATTGACCACATTTTTGTACACACAAAATCCTTATGGAGGATGACTATAAACCCGCCATTCAAAATCAAAGGAGAGTTAACCCAAAAATCCATGAGGTTATTAAGAAGGAAGTGATTAAACTCTTAGATGCGGGTATGATTTACCCCATTTCTGACTCTCCATGGGTTAGCCCGGTTCATTGTGTTCCAAAAAAGGGTGGAATCACCGTGGTGCCTAATGAGAACAATGAGCTTATTCCTACGAGACTTGTGACCGGTTGGAGAGTTTGTATTGATTATAGAAAACTCAATGAGGCAACTAGGAAAGACCATTTTCCATTACCTTTTATGGATCAAATGCTTGAACGCTTAGCGGGAAATGAGTACTATTGCTTTCTTGATGGCTTTTCGGGTTATTTCCAAATACCAATTGACCCTAAGGATCAAGAAAAGACCACATTCACTTGTCCCTACGATACATTTGCTTACAAGAGGATGCCTTTTGGCTTATGTAATGCACCGGGGACGTTTCAAAGGTGCATGATGGCGATTTTCCATGACATGATAGAGCAAACTATGGAGGTTTTTATGGATGACTTTTCCGTCTTTGGAAATTCATTTACCTCATGTCTCACTAATCTTGAGAGAATGCTTAAACGTTGTGAAGAAACACGTTTAGTGCTTAATTGGGAAAAATGTCACTTTATGGTGAAAGAGGGGATTGTTTTAGGACACAAAATATCCAACAAGGGATTAGAAGTGGATCGAGCTAAAATTGATGTGATTGCTAAGCTTCCCCCACCCACCTCGGTTAAAGGTGTGAGGAGTTTCTTAGGTCATGCGAGATTTTATAGGCGCTTTATACAAGATTTTTCTAAGATAGCTAGACCGATGACTCACCTCTTGGAGAAATAGACTCCTTTCATTTTTAACCAAGATTGTTTGGACTCTTTTGAGACTCTTAAGGAGAAATTGACTAAGGCTCCCGTTTTTGTTTCTCCAAAATGGGAATTACCTTTTGAGCTTATGTGTGACGCTAGTGATTATGCGGTGGGGGCCGTCTTAGGACAAAGAGTTAATAAGCATTTTCAACCTATACACTATGCGAGTAAAACCACGGAAAAAGAGTTGCTTGCTATAGTATATGCTTTTGAGAAGTTTAGACCATACCTTGTGCTCTGCAAAACCATAGTGTATACGGATCATTCTGTTCTCAAGTATCTTATGACAAAACAAGATGCAAAGCCTAGGCTTTTGAGATGGGTTTTGTTGCTTCAAGAGTTTAAGATAGAAATTCGTGATAAGAAAGGGGCCGAGAATTTAGCGGCGGATCACTTGAGTAGACTTGAGCATCCTTTTCAAGGAGATTTGCCACATCAAGAAATCAATGAATCCTTTCCATTAGAGGAGCTCATGTCTATCTCTTCCCAAGAGGATGCCACTCCTTGGTTTGCGGATATCGCAAACTATCTTGTGGGCAATGTGCTTATTGAGGGTCTTACTTATCAACAAAAGAAGAAGTTTATTAAGGAAGTTAAGTACTACTTTTGGGATGATCCTTATCTTTTTAGTCAATGTGCGGACCAAATCATTAGACGGTGTATAGATGGGCCCGAGGCATTTAAGATCTTAGAAGCGTGTCATAAAGGACCTACAGGTGGACATTTTGAGCCCAACTATACCGCCAAGAAAGTCTTTGATTCGGGTTACTATTGGCCTTCCATTTATAAAGATGCCCATGAAATGGTGAAATTTTGTGATGTGTGTCAAAGACAAGGAAAAATTACGCAACGTGATGAGATGCCATAAAATTTTATCCAAGAGTGTGAGATATTTGATGTGTGGGGCATTGATTTCATGGGACCTTTTCCACCTCTAAGGGAAACAAGTATATACTTGTGGCGGTGGATTATGTGTCAAAATGGGTGGAGGCTAAAGCCTTACCTACCAATGATGCTAGAGTTGTTGTGAAGTTTTTGAAACAATTGTATGCTAGATTTGGTGTACCTCGGGCCATCATAAGTGATCGTGGTACGCACTTTTGTAATGATCAATTCACAAGAGTTATTAAGAAATATGGAGTTAATCATAGACTTTCTACCGCGTATCACCCTCAAACAAATGGTCAAACCGAGGTCACAAATCGTGGTTTAAAGAGAATTTTAGAGAGAACGGTGGGAGAGCATCGAGCTTCTTGGTCGGATAAGCTTGATGATGCTTTGTAGGCGTTTAGGACGGCTTTTAAAACACCAATTGGTTGTACTCCTTATAGGCTTGTCTATGGAAATGCGTGCCACCTCCTATTTGAGTTAGAACACAAGGCATCTTGGGCTCTCAAGTGGGCTAATTTTGATTTAAACCAAGCCTGTTCCCATAGGAAAGATCAACTCAATTAGATGGATGAACTGAGAGCCAATGCCTATGAAAATTCTTTGCTTTACAAGGAAAAGATTGAGAAATTGCATGATACTAAGATCAAGAATCGTGAGTTCAAAGTTGGAGAGCCGGTTCTCCTCTTTAACTCAAGGTTGAAACTTTTTGCGGGCAAGCTTAAGTCGAGATGGTCCGGTCCATTCACTATTGCTCAAGTGATTCCATATGGAACTATTGAGTTGTCACAACCCGATGGTCCAAATTTTAAAGTGAATGGTCACCGTGTTAAGCATTACTTTGGGGAGGACATTTCCGTTAAAATGGTCCAAGAGATCACCATTTTCCCCATGAATTGATTCATTGAGGGACGAGTCGAGCTAGAGACTCATTAACTCAAGCATCGTATAACTAGGTTTAGAGTGTTGTAGGTTAGAAATAAAGGTATAGACTTGGAGATAAGTGTAGGGGAGACCTTCTTTTGTCTTCATGATTGTTTGTAGGGTTGCTCACTCATTTCATGCTTTTGGAGCTTATGGAGGAGGCCCTTGTATCTGGTTCACTTTGTTACTATTGTGATCTTTCATTGACACCTTGTGCTTAAACATGATTTCACTAATAGTTGTCCTTTCCCTAACTTGGGTTAAGCAAAATCTATTCATTGTCATAAGTGTAGGGGAAGTATTTATACTTCCATGCTCTTAAACATTAAGGACAATGTTTAGCTTAAGTGTAGGGGGTCTTCTATCGAAGTGACCTTACCTAGAACTTGTCATTGTCTTTCATGAAAA
This sequence comes from Glebionis coronaria, assembly GCA_025667525.1. Taxonomy (NCBI): domain Eukaryota; kingdom Viridiplantae; phylum Streptophyta; class Magnoliopsida; order Asterales; family Asteraceae; genus Glebionis; species Glebionis coronaria. The sequence continues at coordinate 395,264 of JANFOE010001024.1, forward strand.
CATGGAAAATTGGATTTTCAAACATTTTTCAAATTATGATCTACTTTGGCCACCAAAAATATGCATTCATAACTTTTGCATCAATCATTTTTCATTTGCATTTCACACTTGCATTTTATATATTTCTTCTTTATGTTCCATCAAAAATATATAAAAAGAAAAAAAAAATATAATAAAACATGGTTTTAACAAGTTTAGACTTCTTTGACATATTAGGCCCGCCATGGATATTTTGACTCAACCCGAGTTTGCTTATCTAAGCTTACCCTAGCTAGTATCCTTAACCATGTAGTCCTTCATTGGTCTATTAGGCTAAGCATCCACCAATTTCATTATCTGAGATTTTAAATTTGTGGAGAATGGGAAATGATAGAGTTGAAGCAAGTATAAAAGGGCTAGATAAACTTCATGATAATTACTTGTGGCTTAACCCTTTTCTTCTTTACCTCTATTTTCTTCGCATGTATATAATTGTTAATAAATAATCAAGAACGGTTTTAATTGATTTGTAATCTATTATGCATTTTTGTCTAATCATTCATGGTTGATATAAGTACGTCTTAAGATTCTAAGTTAGAATGTTTTATGTGTACTAGACTTATGTCATGCTCAATATTTAGCGGGTGTTTTTCCTTTTATTCTTTTCCAATTTATTAGTGAGGAATAAAGAAAAATAAGAGCGGCTTACAAAAAAATGAGTGGCTAGAAAAAAAAAGAAAAAAAAATATATACAATACTCCCAAGAGGGGCAGTGTGGTGTTAATTATAGTGACTATTGAGTTCCAATATTACCTTGACGGGTTGCGGGGATTCAATAGATTGCTCCAATCCAATATTACCTTGACGAGTTGCGGGGTTGAAGATCCAAAGTCTCAAAAAGGCGGAGGATGTAAATTATTGCGTGAGTTTTATTTTTCTTTCCTTAGCGAGTGTGTAGCTACTTATGAAAGCATGACATGAGGATTTTACACATAAAGCGAATGACTTATTATTCTTGAAACGGACTTGTATTAATTGTGAGCGGTTTTTTAAGTAATGGATGAGAGGATTATTTAGGATTAAAACCGTGCTTCCTTATTTTTGGATTTTGCACTTCTTATACTTCACACTTGAATAAATGACAAATTTGCCCACAAGCAATTTGCTCAAATAATAACCGGTTCCACATTTAATTGTCATGAATGAGTTGATGCACTTTTTACTTGTGAATGCAATGATCCCATTTTTAAGCTTGGTATGGGGAAAGTGAAACTTGAGGGTGATAAATGTCCATGGTACCCAAGCCCTAATCAAAGTCATTGAATTCTTTATGAGTTATTTCCATCAAAACCATTTCAAGAAAAACCAAAAAGATATAGATAGAATTGTATTTTGTTCATTGCATTGTTAAAAGTCAAAATCATGCATCATGTAGTTTAGAGTAGTGTAGATGCATTCCATATGGCCAAGGTGGATTAATTATGAGGAGAATGTAAATTTGTGCTTTAAAATATATAGAATTGCATGAGGACATGACAATGTTCAAGTGTAGGGGATTTGATATGAGCTAAAACTCATATCAATTTATCAACAAATAACCCTAAAACATGAAGCAAAATACCAATTTATCTTGTAAAAACAGTATTATGTGGTATGTTTGTGTTTGTGTACACTTGTGTAGGTAAAAGGATGCATTTTCAAGCAAACAAGGAATAATCAAGCTTAATTTGATGAAAAAGACAAAGAAGGATCAAAAGTGACAAGACTTTGAAAGTACAAGGACCTATCTTGACAATCTGCCAAAGATGAAGGACCAAAGTGTAAATATGTAAAAGTCAAGATCATAGTCAAATTTGGTCAACTCTCAAGTCAACTCAGTCAAAGGACCAATTTTGTTCAAGAATAAAGTTTGAAGGACTAAATATGCCAAAGAAATGAAGTTACATGCTCAAAAAGACAATCTGCCAAAGTCAAGGGGTTAATTCTGCCTATTTTGGAAAGTATTACAAGTATAATCCATGTGCTATACTTTGGACCAATAAGAAGCCAGGAAAAGGAGATAATGGATTGCCACATCATGGCATTAAATACCCACTAGCGCCGCATTCATAAATGAACGAATCATAACAGTGCAATCTGTGTGCACCCATTTCAACCAATGAAGGCTTGACACGTGGCATGTTCAAACTAACAAAATTTCCAGGATCGGGTTAGAGCTAGAGTGGATTTCAAGGGAAGTGCTTAACATGAAACTTGCTCAAAATAACAAGACGAATCCATTGGGCATAACCAATCAACCTGAAATCAACTCTACAAAGAACCCCCAATTTGAGTTCATACCTACAAAATCAATTAAGCATAATTGGACACGTGGAGACCTGGGATTGGTTCGAACACGTCACCAACCCCAACTGCTCTTCTTCTCAAGTCTATAAATAGCATGCTTAGGCTTCATTTCTTGTAGTAGAGTTGTAAAGTGTGAAAACACACACACTTACTTTTCCTTTCATCATTTCTAGATTTTAGCTAAACTACTCAAGAGTTTGACACACTCTTGAGTTAGTTAGTTAGTTAGTAACCATTTAACAGCTTTGTAACCAACTTTCCATTAATAAAATTCAAATCCTTACTTTCCGGCCAAATCTTCTTACCTTCTTTACTGTTCATCTCCTACTACCATTGTTACTCTTGTTGCTGTTTTGAGTTTGTTATGATCATATCTTGATCATAACTGACTTTAAGTGAAGATTGTAGTTGTTTGATTGATTTCAGTCCAAGTTCATAGCATATTTGAAGAATTCAAGCCATTATGATGATTCCTGTTGATTTGTAGCTGTTGATTCATTGTAGATAGTTGAATCTAGTGCTAAGGTGGTGGTTAGCACTAGACTAGAGAGTTCAGCACTCCTCTACTTCTCAAAGGTTACTTCACAAGGTGCAAACGCTTCTGATTTTTGATTCCACTTAATTGTCAAATGCATGCTCAATTCCTAGTTAATCTTGTTTGTGATTGTATGATAAAACATGTTGTAGCTGATATTGATTTGATTTCATTGATCTTGTAGCTTAAGTGTAGCTTTAATCTGCTCATTAGCTTTGTTATAAACCTGTTCTTAGCTTATTGTTCAGTCACTTGGATTGGTTCACCATTTTGTGTCTTTGTTGTGATCATTGCTTGCAAATAGCTTTTACACACTTCATTTTGGTCCCTGAATTTAGTTTGCTATAGCTTTTCATTCAGTTTGAACTTGTACTCAAAAAGTCTTCACAAAATTCAAAAAAGATCAGTTTAAGTAGTGTTTGGCATTAGTTAGTGTTTGATAATCAAGTGTAAGAAATTGCTTAATCTTGTTTCATTTTCAGTCAAATAGTCATTACTAAAGGTTTTGAGTCATTTTCAAGTCAAGACTAAGGTCAAAGAGGCAAATGGCATTGTAAAAGTTTGGGTCATTTTTCAGTCAGTTTCATTTAGAAAAGTTGTCACTTTCATTTGCTTGGCATTTACTTGATTCTTGATGAAATTCTACCAAACCAGTTCTCATTTCTAGGTTATAACATGAAGTTTCAGATTCCATAAGCATTTTGTACAGTTTTCAGTAAGCAAGTAGAAATAAGCAAAATTCTAAACTGATAAGCAAATGCAAGTTTCTGTAAAATCCAAACTGCTTTTTCATATCTCACAATTCTATTCATAAACTTGTCCATTTTCTTTCACAAATTCACTTAGTTAGTGCTTGTGGTTGATTTTTGAGATTTTGAGCTTTTTGAAAAAAAGCTTGGTCAACGCTGGTCAATATAAGCTAATTTCAGCTTATTTCAAATTCCAAGCTTATTTCTGGAGGATTTTTGACAAGACTTGATTTCCCGTTCATGTTTTGAGCTCATTAATCGGTTTCATTATAAGAATCCAGTTGTGCATGTCTAGATTCTCTTAGAGCTTATTTTGTGCTTATTGGAAAGTGCTTATCAGCTTATTAGCCATTTTCATCAGATTTCCTTTTACAGGTCTAGGTTATTTTTGATTTTAAGCATTTTGCAAGTGGTTTGATTGATTTTGGTTGAGAAATAAGCTCAAACGAGCTTATTTGTTAGCTTAACCCGTTTTTGATATAAAACTTTTCAAAATTGCAACTTAGTCCTTCTTGAATTAGACTGGTTTAAATCTTGGCTAAACTTACTAGTTTTTAGGGTTTTCAATAATCAGATCCTTTAAGTTTGAAATTTGTTCAAAATCAGTTAGTAAGTTTTGGATTTGTTTGGAAATTGGTTAGTTTGTTGCATAGTTTACATTTTTGATCCTCATAGTTAACTGTTTTGACATTTTCAGTCCTTGCACTTGTTAATTTTACATTTCTAGCATTTACTTTTCATAGAATTTACATTTTCAGTCCTTTTAGTTGTAGAATTTACATTTTGAATTTTACTTGAATAAATACTTGGTAATTGCACGATGTTTTAAATATAAGTAGACAATATTATTCAGTTTTGCAAGTCATTGTTTGAATTAGCAAATAGAATATCCAAAAAAATATTAACAACCAAAAACAGTTAAAAACCTGATATTGTTAGGACTTTCAATTAGACAAGAACTGAGAAAAACGAACTGCATTATACACAATTTCAGACCCGAATGATTGTAAGACCCGATGAATGATTAAATGACCCGATAGATGAAATGAAATGGATTATTAAAGTTAGGTTATGTCACTAAAAGTCCCATTAGCATGAATTGTGAACTACCGGGATTTGGTAGACGCTTATGCATATAATAGTACTATTTGGGTACGATCACCCCAGTTCGCGCCTTGACGGTTGATCCCCGTCGTGCCACATTGATTGGTAAGCGAATTTATGTATGAGAAGATTTACACAAGCGTGATTATTGTGACGACACGCTAATTTAGATGGGCAAATGAGTTTCGGGCTAGCTACCCGTTGTTTTTTATAGTAAGGTAACAATGTCATGCGGCTTATAATAATACAAAATAACGAAATACTGCTATACGCACCGAATTATGATATATTGCCTGACTAGCAATACGGGGTCATATTATTAATATTATGTTTGTGTTTTGGTTTTACATAACTATATTCATATAACGGTCTTTATTTAACTCTATACAACGTTATAAAACGTATTGTATGATGTTTTTACGACTTTGGTTCGTATAATGATTTTCAAGGCAAAAGCCAATATTATGATTTTCGATAAGGATTTGTATAAAATGACTTTGGCTATTTTATGGCCTATTACAAATATTTGTATAAAATGATTTTCGGTAATAATTTTATATCGATGTTATATATTATTAAACTCTATGAATTCACTCGGCGTTATCGCTGACCTTTTCTTTTAACATGTTTTATCTCAGGTACTTGAAGGTAATTCTCGGGAAGACAACAAGAATTCATGGCCCGCATTTAATTAACAAATTTCCATTCAAATGCTTTGTAAAATTGTATGAAATAGTATGACTTGGGACCTATGTAACTTTGATATTTATGAATGGAAATGCTTTATTATTAAACGACGCGATTTTTAAAGAGTTGTCTATGATGTGAGTAATGTGTTATCCCGTAATACCAACGAGTCTTCCGCTGTATTGAATTGCATAAATTTGGGGGTGTACAGTTTCACAGTTTCATGATATGATCGAGAAGTCAATGGAAGTATTCATGGATGACTTTTCGGTGTTTGGTGATTCGTTCACGTCATGTTTATCTAATCTCAAGAGAATGTTAAAACGTTGTGAAGAAACCAACCTTGTGCTTAAGTCATTTTATGTGTAAACAATGAATCGTCTTAGGGCACAACGTCTCGAAAGCGGGGATTGAGGTCGATAAAGCTAAGATAGACGTCATCGCCAAGTTACCTCATCCCAAAACCGTCAAGGAAGTTAGGAGTTTCCTAGGCCAGGCGGGCTTTTATCGTCGTTTCATCAAAGACTTTTCGAAAATCTCTCGACCTATGACACACCTTCTCGAAAAGGATGTTCCTTTTAACTTCAATGAGGATTGTGTTAGAGCTTTCGAAACTCTTAAAAGGAAACTTACCAAAGCTCCCATTCTTGTTGCTCCTAATTGGGAATTACCCTTTGAAATCATGTGCGATGCAAGTGATTATGCAATAGGGGCCGTCTTAGGGCAACATTATGAAAAACACTTCCGTCATATCCATTATGCTAGCAAGACGATAACCGAGGCTCAACTTAAGTACACCACAACAGAAAAGGAATTCCTTATCGTGGTTTTTGCTTTTGAGAAATTCCGACCTTGTCTCGTCTTGACAAAAAGCATCGTGTATACGGATCATTCGGCTATCAAGTACCTCTTAGCTAAGAAAGATTGCTTCGTTGGATGCTCCTCCTCCAAGAATTTGATGTCACCGTGCTTGACAAAAAAGGAGCCGAGAATCTAGCGTCCGATCATATCTCTCGTCTAGAAGATCCTCACAAATATATATTCGAGAACAAGGAAATTACCGAAACATTTCCTCTCGAGACTCTCGGTGTAGTGAATTCTAAAGACAACACCCCATGGTTTGCCGACATTGCAAATTACCATGTGGCGAACTTCATAATCAAGGGTATGACGACACAACAAAAGAGAAAATTCTTTCGTGACGTCAAGTTCTATTTTTGGGACGACCCGTATCTCTTTTGGGTTTGTGCGGATCAACTTGTTCGACGTTGTGTCTTTGGTAACGAAGCTTCTAACATCCTTAGAGCTTGTCACGAGGGACCCACGGGTGGTCACTACGGTGCTAATCTCACGGCCAAGAAAGTGTTCGATGCCGGCTTCTTTTAGCCTACGATCTATCGTGATGCACACCAACTTGTGAAGTCGTGTGATTCTTGCCAACGCTAAAAATCGTCGCAAAAGGATGAAATGTCGCTAAACATAATTTAAGTGTGTGAGATTTTTGACATTTGGGGCATTGACTTTATGGGGTCGTTCCCATCGTCTTATGGAAACAAGTATATCCTCGTCGCCGTCGACTACCTATCAAAGTGGGTGGAAGCTAACCCTTTACCTACGAATGATGCTCGTGTGGTAGTGAAGTTTTTGAAGAAACTATTCTCTTGGTTTGGAACCCCTCGTGCTATTATAAGCTATCACAGAACCCAATTTTGTAATGAACAATTCCAAAAGGTTCTAAAGAAATATGAAGTTTCACATCGTCTTTCTACGGCTTATCACCCATAAACGAGTGGGCAAGTCGACGTTTCAAACCAAGCTTTAAAGAGGATTTTAGAGAGGTCGATTGGAGAAAACCGTTCTTCATGGTTCGACAAACTCGATGACGCTTTATGGGCCTTTCGGACCGCTTACAAGACACCTATCGGTTGTACTCCTTATAAGTTGGTTTATGGAACGAATTGTCATTTTCCTATTGAATTAGAGCATATGGCATATTGGGCCCTTAAGCATGCCAACTATGACTTGAAGACCGCGGGAGATCACCAGAAAATACAACTTAATGAATTAGATGACTTAAGAGATAATGCTTATGAAAATTCATTTATTTTTAAGGAAAAGACTAAAAAGTTTCATGATTCAAATATTAAAAACCGGGTTTTTAACGTTGGTGATCAAGTGTTACTTTTTAACTCTCGTTTAAATATATTTTCTGGGAAATTGAAATCTTGTTGATCTGTGTCACACCCCACCATGGCGGAATATGGGGCGCGACGTATGGATATCATCACAACAACAGCGTGTCTATAGAGAGAACTAAATGAAACTGAAATATCATAGATGGCGACACAAATGTCGTGAAAATATCTCAACAATGCAGGCGTCTAGGTAAGTAGGTAACAGGCCTACCTCTTACCAAAGACATACAAATAAACAAACATCAAACATATAGGTACCACAACGTTCACTTAATTAAACACAAAATAAAATCTAAGAGGAAAGGGATTCCTCCGAATGCAATCCTAGCAGCCTCTATACTCTAGCCACTTCTAACATCATCTTGCACAACTACCTCACCTGAAAATGACACTAAAATCTGTCAACATAAAGTTGGTGAGAACATAGGTTTAAGTTATCTAGAACATCATAAGAAACCTCGACATCCGCTGTAAATAAGTTGAAGAAAAACAATTTATAGTAATGGACCATAATGTGATAATCATGCTACATGCATCCACAACAAAACTCAAGCCAAGTACCAATCACATCTACAATTCACAAAGCACATTATAACAATCAAGAAGTATCCCGTCACACGCACAAGAACGCACACCACACTATCCGGATCTTTCCCACACCACCTGTGGAAGATGAACTATATCCCCGTCGAGATATCTTGCCTCCGAAGAGACGATGCACAAGTACTCAGGACGGATCGTGTCCCACGCTCCACACACATCACAACTGGTCCCATAGACGCCCATACATCTATGTACCAAAGCCAATCACAATCCAAACAAGATTCACATAGCAGAACACGTACCAAAGCACATATGAGAACACATAAGCACGCAAGTCACACAATAACACATTTATGTCCACACATTTTATAACATAGTACTAAATCATGTTAAAGAACATTTCAAGTGTCATCTCCATCCCATACTGGAAAAAAAACATTTAAAAATGTAGTAAAATGGGACTATGAACTCACCTGATTGCTTCTCCAAAGTCCTTGCTCTAGCAACAAGCTAACAAACCAAAAACACATAAATCAATACATGAACCAACCTCTAAAATGGTTCATCAACCTATGATGGACATCTAACCTCCTCTCATATAAATACCCCATTTATAACTCTAAACACCCCATTACCCTTCCTTAACAAGTCCTTAACTTGGTTAAGTTTAATAACTATCCCGTTCATATTTTACACAAAACAGTCCCAGTTTTTAGGTCTCAAAACTTTAAGTCAAATGTCTACTTAAACATACCCATGGTTTCTGTAAAAGGAATATTCATACCCTTACATATGTTGGCTAACACCTCCCACTTTTCCTAACCTTAAAGCTACTGTTAAGGCCCCGATATACATATATCTACTTTTGTCATTCCAGATTTTCTGATTTTAAACGTACTAAACGTTTGTTACCATTAAGGGGTCTTACCCTAAACCACAACCTTAGCCCAAGTGCAGATACTTACTACAATATATAAACCATCTCTCACGTTCGTGAGAAGATCCCAATGCAACCCTAAGTACCCCAAACAACCCAAAACTTAAAAAGAAAACACGCTGAATTCAAAACTGTTTTGACCTCCGACTGTTGTAACCTGTTTTTGACCCGCTTCCCTACCTCCAATTTAGTTCTAGTTTCTTTCATTGGAAAGCCACTTCAAATAGCTTTCCAGGGGTATGTGGATCACAAAATAAGAGTTTGTAGAACTCCCGATATGATCAAAACAATTTACTCAAAATTCTTCCCAGTTTTTAAAAACGGGTTTAACAAAATCAACATCATTAATTAACCCTAATCCCTCTAATTACAAGCCCTAACCCATGTAATCATTATATTATGATTATTAAAACATTAACTTACTGTTTTTTTTATTAAACCCTAACCTAAATCCATCATAAGATTATTAAAAAAAACATAAAAACAATTTAAATAAAAAGAGTATTAAAGATTTTACCTTAGAATTTTTGAAAGAATAAAAATTAATGAAGAACCCTAAAACCACCATTTATGCCGACCAAACCTTGATCTCCAGGGATTTTATGAGTGTTTTGATTAATAAAAATACTTTATATACTTTCCTAACATGTCCTTGGCCCATATACAAAAGCCCGGTTCCCTTTTTCCCTTTTTTCCCCTTTTCTTTTCTTTTTTTCACATAACCAACCTATACCCATCAAAATTCGTTTTTTATTTCTTTTTATTATTAATATATGTATTAATAATATAACCTTAATTTACCTTAATTTATTTCAGCTCCTAAAGCTCCCAAAACCTCAAAACCGTAAAACTAGTCAAATTTACGCGTTTTACCGTAAAAGACGTAAAATATACACTTTTAAAAAAAATCTCAAATTTTGAAATAAACTTTATTACTAAGTCCTAAATGACTTAAAACCATCCCGAAAAATATTCATATGGATAATTACCTCACCCGAGACCTCTAAATGCTTAAACCGTAAATCCTAAAAAAAATACTATTACTATAATACTTATACGTATACGTAAACACCACAATATCACCATTTTCATTTCATAGTCACCACTTGTGAGCTCATGAACATGAAATAACCGTTCCTCGATTTACTTATGAGTACTCTATACTCATAAACGATAACCACACCAACCTCGTTCACACAAAATAAACACGTAAACACACAATTCAAGTAAGCACACATAAAATAACTTAAAAGTAAGACCAAGTGACAAATCCAAAACCTAGGGTTGTCACATCACTCCCTCCTAATAGAAATCTCGTCCCGAGATTCACTCCCAAACTCAAACTTATTCTCAGCAAACAAACGAGGATGCATATCCCTGATAAAACCTTCACGTTCAAACGTGAACTCAGTTTACACGAAAATAATCTCAACCAACAACACATGAGCCTTAACCGTCCACGAGGAAACTTATCAAAACCATAAAGTTATGTAACCAACCTAACTAAATCTCGCAACTCATCAGACAAGAACTGTATTGAAACCAAGTTAGGAGCCGTCACATAACTCAACGGGTTTAACACTGTCACCCCGATTTCAGTCTTACTCATAAGTACCATAAATCAAAACTCATCAAAATATAACCACGTATAATAAGGTCTAAAGAACTCTCAAATTCCTTCCCAACTCATCTCTATGTTAACCCTCCAAGTGTTCATTACCGCAAAATACCCAAAACACGAGTTTAAACCATATTGTCCAAAAATTAACCTTGAACTCAACACTTGTATAATTAATTCGACCAAGCTACTGACTTCCAATTACGAAACTTTCTGAATATTTGAAAAGTATGTTCCGAGTACATAATTTTAGGCTTTTGAATCACCCAAAAACCCTTAAAAACGAATAAGTTATGACCAAAACGATGTTTCTCAAAATCTGCCTAGGCATTAGCGACAGTTAGCGACATATTTTGACAGTTTAGCGACAGTTTCTGCCTACTCCGATTTATACCAAAAAAAAACGATTTTTAAACCCTAAAACCCCCCATTAATTACCAAAACTAGAACCTAATTTATTTTAATTCGAGAAAATTAAAACTCTATTAATTACATGATTTTAACATATTTCACTAAATAAGAACAAAATTTTTAACTTAAGAACAATAACTTTAGGTGATCAAAACCAAAATATTTTAAAATAACCGAGTCATGCTTATATGTTAAAGAATTTATATTCCACCTTATTTGAAACATGATCCCGACACTTCCTTATTTCATCGACTACCAACAACTATTTTTTTTTTCAATTTGCAAGTTCTATTTTTTTTTACCATGTATAACTCGAAACAAAAGACATCGTTACCCCAAAAAGAAATCTCCACCATCTCAAAATCCTTCACGCCAAAAGTACCGTACAAACAAACATGTGAAATGAGGACCCGAGCAATGCGCTACTACAGAAGTTGAACATCTCAAAGAGAAACGAGCTAGCAACCATCCCAAGAATACAACCGATAAGTAGAAGGGAATTATACATATATAGGCATATGCATACATACACTCAAATCCATCCAACATATACTATACAAGCATGTATTAACTCTCTTTCATGCAATCATGATTGAAAGTCCAGTGGTGTTGTGGCACATATATAATTATGTAGGCCTCCATAATTATACATGTTCCCTTTCACCAATGTACTCCCTCCTATGATGACACTTATAAGAAATTAATACTACACATAACACATAATCCAACAACTCACAAGCACATAACCACACAAGATAAGATCCAAAACCTCATGTATTAAAATAACATAGCCAATGCACGAAACACATAAACTCGTAGTCCAGCTGAACCAGCGTAGACAAAATTCAAAATGTATAAAGAACATGAAAAAATAATTAAGCGAAATCCAACAATGACTAACGTATACGACAATGGTTCCACCCGCACTAATCAAAACTCGTAAAGAAAATAACATGTAGTTAAGTATAAACTTACTATGGTTCAATTCATACTAGTCAAAATATCGCAATAAATAACATCCAAACACATCAATTAATATAAAATGCACACATACTCCTATGACGCCTATATGCAGGGACCCTTAAGCTATAGACTAGGCTACACGACTAGGCAACCTAATTCTCTATAACCATTGTCTCTGATACCATTCTGTCACACCCCACCATGGCGAAATATGGGGCGCGACGTATGGATATCATCACAACAACAGCGTGTCTATAGAGAGAACTAAATGAAACTGAAATATCATAGATGGCGACACAAATGTCGTGAAAATATCTCAACAATGCAGGCGTCTAGGTAAGTAGGTAACAGGCCTACCTCTTACCAAAGACATACAAATAAACAAACATCAAACATATAGGTACCACAACGTTCACTTAATCAAACACAAAATAAAATCTAAGAGGAAAGGGATTCCTCCGAATGCAATCCTAGCAGCCTCTATACTCTAGCCACTTCTAACATCATCTTGCACAACTACCTCACCTGAAAATGACACTAAAATCTGTAAACATAAAGTTGGTGAGAACATAGGTTTAAGTTATCTAGAACATCATAAGAAACCTCGACATCCGCTGTAAATAAGTTGAAGAAAAACAATTTATAGTAATGGACCATAATGTGATAATCATGCTACATGCATCCACAACAAAACTTAAGCCAAGTACCAATCACATCTACAATCCACAAAGCACATTATAACAATCAAGAAGTATCCCGTCACACGCACAAGAACGCACACCACACTATCCGGATCTTTCCCACACCACCTGTGGAAGATGAACTATATCCCCGTCGAGATATCTTGCCTCCGAAGAGACGATGCACAAGTACTCAGGACGGATCGTGCCCCACGCTCCACACACATCACAACTGGTCCCATAGACGCCCATACATCTATGTACCAAAGCCAATCACAATCCAAACAAGATTCACATAGCAGAACACGTACCAAAGCACATATGAGAACACATAAGCACGCAAGTCACACAATAACACATTTATGTCCACACATTTTATAACATAGTACTAAATCATGTTAAAGAACATTTCAAGTGTCATCTCCATCCCATACTGGAAAAAAAACATTTAAAAACGTAATAAAATGGGACTATGAACTCACCTGATTGCTTCTCCAAAGTCCTTGCTCTAGCAACAAGCTAACAAACCAAAAACACATAAATCAATACATGAACCAACCTCTAAAATGGTTCATCAACCTATGATGGACATCTAACCTCCTCTCATATAAATACCCCATTTATAACTCTAAACACCCCATTACCCTTCCTTAACAAGTCCTTAACTTGGTTAAGTTTAATAACTATCCCGTTCATATTTTACACAAAACAGTCCCAGTTTTTAGGTCTCAAAACTTTAAGTCAAATGTCTACTTAAACATACCCATGGTTTCTGTAAAAGGAATATTCATACCCTTACATATGTTGGCTAACACCTCCCACTTTTCCTAACCTTAAAGCTACTGTTAAGGCCCCGATATACATATATCTACTTTTGTCATTCCAGATTTTCTGATTTTAAACGTACTAAACGTTTGTTACCATTAAGGGGTCTTACCCTAAACCACAACCTTAGCCCAAGTGCAGATACTTACTACAATATATAAACCATCTCTCACGTTCGTGAGAAGATCCCAATGCAACCCTAAGTACCCCAAACAACCCAAAACTTAAAAAGAAAACACGCTGAATTCAAAACTGTTTTGACCTCCGACTGTTGTAACCTGTTTTTGACCCGCTTCCCTACCTCCAATTTAGTTCTAGTTTCTTTCATTGGAAAGCCACTTCAAATAGCTTTCCAGGGGTATGTGGATCACAAAATAAGAGTTTGTAGAACTCCCGATATGATCAAAACAATTTACTCAAAATTCTTCCCAGTTTTTAAAAACGGGTTTAACAAAATCAACATCATTAATTAACCCTAATCCCTCTAATTACAAGCCCTAACCCATGTAATCATTATATTATGATTATTAAAACATTAACTTACTGTTTTTTTTATTAAACCCTAACCTAAATCCATCATAAGATTATTAAAAAAAACATAAAAACAATTTAAATAAAAAGAGTATTAAAGATTTTACCTTAGAATTTTTGAAAGAATAAAAATTAATGAAGAACCCTAAAACCACCATTTATGCCGACCAAACCTTGATCTCCAGGGATTTTATGAGTGTTTTGATTAATAAAAATACTTTATATACTTTCCTAACATGTCCTTGGCCCATATACAAAAGCCCGGTTCCCTTTTTCCCTTTTTTCCCCTTTTCTTTTCTTTTTTTCACATAACCAACCTATACCCATCAAAATTCGTTTTTTATTTCTTTTTATTATTAATATATGTATTAATAATATAACCTTAATTTACCTTAATTTATTTCAGCTCCTAAAGCTCCCAAAACCTCAAAACCGTAAAACTAGTCAAATTTACGCGTTTTACCGTAAAAGACGTAAAATATACACTTTTAAAAAAAATCTCAAATTTTGAAATAAACTTTATTACTAAGTCCTAAATGACTTAAAACCATCCCGAAAAATATTCATATGGATAATTACCTCACCCGAGACCTCTAAATGCTTAAACCGTAAATCCTAAAAAAAATACTATTACTATAATACTTATACGTATACGTAAACACCACAATATCACCATTTTCATTTCATAGTCACCACTTGTGAGCTCATGAACATGAAATAACCGTTCCTCGATTTACTTATGAGTACTCTATACTCATAAACGATAACCACACCAACCTCGTTCACACAAAATAAACACGTAAACACACAATTCAAGTAAGCACACATAAAATAACTTAAAAGTAAGACCAAGTGACAAATCCAAAACCTAGGGTTGTCACATCACTCCCTCCTAATAGAAATCTCGTCCCGAGATTCACTCCCAAACTCAAACTTATTCTCAGCAAACAAACGAGGATGCATATCCCTGATAAAACCTTCACGTTCAAACGTGAACTCAGTTTACACGAAAATAATCTCAACCAACAACACATGAGCCTTAACCGTCCACGAGGAAACTTATCAAAACCATAAAGTTATGTAACCAACATAACTAAATCTCGCAACTCATCAGACAAGAACTGTATTGAAACCAAGTTAGGAGCCGTCACATAACTCAACGGGTTTAACACTGTCACCCCCGATTTCAGTCTTACTCATAAGTACCATAAATCAAAACTCATCAAAATATAACCACGTATAATAAGGTCTAAAGAACTCTCAAATTCCTTCCCAACTCATCTCTATGTTAACCCTCCAAGTGTTCATTACCGCAAAATACCCAAAACACGAGTTTAAACCATATTGTCCAAAAATTAACCTTGAACTCAACACTTGTATAATTAATTCGACCAAGCTACTGACTTCCAATTACGAAACTTTCTGAATATTTGAAAAGTATGTTCCGAGTACATAATTTTAGGCTTTTGAATCACCCAAAAACCCTTAAAAACGAATAAGTTATGACCAAAACGATGTTTCTCAAAATCTGCCTAGGCATTAGCGACAGTTAGCGACATATTTTGACAGTTTAGCGACAGTTTCTGCCTACTCCGATTTATACCAAAAAAAAACGATTTTTAAACCCTAAAACCCCCCATTAATTACCAAAACTAGAACCTAATTTATTTTAATTCGAGAAAATTAAAACTCTATTAATTACATGATTTTAACATATTTCACTAAATAAGAACAAAATTTTTAACTTAAGAACAATAACTTTAGGTGATCAAAACCAAAATATTTTAAAATAACCGAGTCATGCTTATATGTTAAAGAATTTATATTCCACCTTATTTGAAACATGATCCCGACACTTCCTTATTTCATCGACTACCAACAACTATTTTTTTTTTCAATTTGCAAGTTCTATTTTTTTTTACCATGTATAACTCGAAACAAAAGACATCGTTACCCCAAAAAGAAATCTCCACCATCTCAAAATCCTTCACGCCAAAAGTACCGTACAAACAAACATGTGAAATGAGGACCCGAGCAATGCGCTACTACAGAAGTTGAACATCTCAAAGAGAAACGAGCTAGCAACCATCCCAAGAATACAACCGATAAGTAGAAGGGAATTATACATATATAGGCATATGCATACATACACTCAAATCCATCCAACATATACTATACAAGCATGTATTAACTCTCTTTCATGCAATCATGATTGAAAGTCCAGTGGTGTTGTGGCACATATATAATTATGTAGGCCTCCATAATTATACATGTTCCCTTTCACCAATGTACTCCCTCCTATGATGACACTTATAAGAAATTAATACTACACATAACACATAATCCAACAACTCACAAGCACATAACCACACAAGATAAGATCCAAAACCTCATGTATTAAAATAACATAGCCAATGCACGAAACACATAAACTCGTAGTCCAGCTGAACCAGCGTAGACAAAATTCAAAATGTATAAAGAACATGAAAAAATAATTAAGCGAAATCCAACAATGACTAACGTATACGACAATGGTTCCACCCGCACTAATCAAAACTCGTAAAGAAAATAACATGTAGTTAAGTATAAACTTACTATGGTTCAATTCATACTAGTCAAAATATCGCAATAAATAACATCCAAACACATCAATTAATATAAAATGCACACATACTCCTATGACGCCTATATGCAGGGACCCTTAAGCTATAGACTAGGCTACACGACTAGGCAACCTAATTCTCTATAACCATTGTCTCTGATACCATTCTGTCACACCCCACCATGGCGAAATATGGGGCGCGACGTATGGATATCATCACAACAACAGCGTGTCTATAGAGAGAACTAAATGAAACTGAAATATCATAGATGGCGACACAAATGTCGTGAAAATATCTCAACAATGCAGGCGTCTAGGTAAGTAGGTAACAGGCCTACCTCTTACCAAAGACATACAAATAAACAAACATCAAACATATAGGTACCACAACGTTCACTTAATCAAACACAAAATAAAATCTAAGAGGAAAGGGATTCCTCCGAATGCAATCCTAGCAGCCTCTATACTCTAGCCACTTCTAACATCATCTTGCACAACTACCTCACCTGAAAATGACACTAAAATCTGTAAACATAAAGTTGGTGAGAACATAGGTTTAAGTTATCTAGAACATCATAAGAAACCTCGACATCCGCTGTAAATAAGTTGAAGAAAAACAATTTATAGTAATGGACCATAATGTGATAATCATGCTACATGCATCCACAACAAAACTCAAGCCAAGTACCAATCACATCTACAATCCACAAAGCACATTATAACAATCAAGAAGTATCCCGTCACACGCACAAGAACGCACACCACACTATCCGGATCTTTCCCACACCACCTGTGGAAGATGAACTATATCCCCGTCGAGATATCTTGCCTCCAAAGAGACGATGCACAAGTACTCAGGACGGATCGTGCCCCACGCTCCACACACATCACAACTGGTCCCATAGACGCCCATACATCTATGTACCAAAGCCAATCACAATCCAAACAAGATTCACATAGCAGAACACGTACCAAAGCACATATGAGAACACATAAGCACGCAAGTCACACAATAACACATTTATGTCCACACATTTTATAACATAGTACTAAATCATGTTAAAGAACATTTCAAGTGTCATCTCCATCCCATACTGGAAAAAAAACATTTAAAAACGTAATAAAATGGGACTATGAACTCACCTGATTGCTTCTCCAAAGTCCTTGCTCTAGCAACAAGCTAACAAACCAAAAACACATAAATCAATACATGAACCAACCTCTAAAATGGTTCATCAACCTATGATGGACATCTAACCTCCTCTCATATAAATACCCCATTTATAACTCTAAACACCCCATTACCCTTCCTTAACAAGTCCTTAACTTGGTTAAGTTTAATAACTATCCCGTTCATATTTTACACAAAACAGTCCCAGTTTTTAGGTCTCAAAACTTTAAGTCAAATGTCTACTTAAACATACCCATGGTTTCTGTAAAAGGAATATTCATACCCTTACATATGTTGGCTAACACCTCCCACTTGCCCTAACCTTAAAGCTACTGTTAAGGCCCCGATATACATATATCTACTTTTGTCATTCCAGATTTTCTGATTTTAAACGTACTAAACGTTTGTTACCATTAAGGGGTCTTACCCTAAACCACAACCTTAGCCCAAGTGCAGATACTTACTACAATATATAAACCATCTCTCACGTTCGTGAGAAGATCCCAATGCAACCCTAAGTACCCCAAACAACCCAAAACTTAAAAAGAAAACACGCTGAATTCAAAACTGTTTTGACCTCCGACTGTTGTAACCTGTTTTTGACCCGCTTCCCGACCTCCAATTTAGTTCTAGTTTCTTGCATTGGAAAGCCACTTCAAATAGCTTTCTAGGGGTATGTGGATCACAAAATAAGAGTTTGTAGAACTCCCGATATGATCAAAACAACTGACTCAAAATTCTGCCCAGTTTTTAAAAACGGGTTTAACAAAATCAACATCATTAATTAACCCTAATCCCTCTAATTACAAGCCCTAACCCATGTAATAATTATATTATGATTATTACAACATTAATTTACTGTTTTTTTTATTAAACCCTAACCTAAATCCATCATAAGATTATTAAAAAAAACATAAAAACAATTTAATTAAAAAGAGTATTAAAGATTTTACCTTAGAATTTTTGAAAGAAGAAAAATTAATGAAGAACCCTAAAACCACCATTTATGCCGACCAAACCTTGATCTCCAGGGATTTTATGAGTGTTTTGATTAATAAAAATACTTTATATACTTTCCTAACATGTCCTTGGCCCATATACAAAAGCCCGGTTCCCTTTTTCCCTTTTTTCCCCTTTTCTTTTCTTTTTTTCACATAACCAACCTATACCCATCAAAATTCGTTTTTTATTTCTTTTTATTATTAATATATGTATTAATAATATTACCTTAATTTACCTTAATTTTTTTCAGCTCCTAAAGCTCCCAAAACCTCAAAACCGTAAAACTAGTCAAATTTACGCGTTTTACCGTAAAAGACGTAAAATATACACTTTTAAAAAAAATCTCAAATTTTGAAATAAACTTTATAACTAAGTCCTAAATGACTTAAAACCATCCCAAAAAATATTCATATGGATAATTACCTCACCCGAGACCTCTAAATGCTTAAACCGTAAATCCTAAAAAAAATACTATTACTATAATACTTATACGTATACGTAAACACCACAATATCACCATTTTCATTTCATAGTCACCACTTGTGAGCTCATGAACATGAAATAACCGTTCCTCGATTTACTTATGAGTACTCTATACTCATAAACGATAACCACACCAACCTCGTTCACACAAAATAAACACGTAAACACACAATTCAAGTAAGCACACATAAAATAACTTAAAAGTAAGACCAAGTGACAAATCCAAAACCTAGGGTTGTCACAGTCTGGTCCGTTCACTATAACACAAGTGTTTCCTTATGGGACCATCGAGCTAGTTCAAAATGATGGTCCTGATTTCAAGGTGAATGGACATAGGCTTAAGCACTACTTCGGTGGGGAAGTCCCTTCGTTGGACGACCTCGACCAAGTCACCTTCCCCAATGATAATTAGCATTGAGGGGATCGAGTCGAGCTAATGACTCGGTAATCAAAAACGAGGTGCCTCGTGGGGGAGATCCCATGCTTATCCATTGTACATATTATCGTTTTCTAATGTAGTTAATGAGAGGGTATTTGTGCCCTTCCAACTTGTTGTCTCATGGTTGTTTGTGAATGTGTTATATAGATCATCATCATCGCCACGAATGAAGACTCTCGTGTCCGTTTACGTGAGCCTCGATCGTTTGCTTGAAGAGTTTTCCACGAATCCATGGCATACCCTTTATTGTTCTAACAATTATCTTTTAGCATAATTCATAAACGGCTTTAGATATATTGTTGATCACCCTTTCCATGCTAGATCCTAAGCATTCGACTCTTCGTTTCTAGTATGGGGGTGCTCCACCTTTAGACTCGAAACATTGAGGACAATGTTTAATTTTTGTATGGGGGGTGATTAGGTACTTGCCTTGATACGCCCTCATGTTTTCCAACTTTCATCGTTTCGTTTTGTTTTGTTGCAATAAGGCTAAAAATGGCCAATTTTATAATTTTTCTTATTTTTCATAAGTGTTTATAATACACGAATGTATATTTTCCGATGGGTAGAATAAGAGTTAATTTTTGACTTGATGGGAATTTGGAGCCCTTTACATTCCTTAACCCGCTCGAATCAAGTTTTGCTAGACTTTTATATAGGGAACTTTAAAACACGAAAGTCTTAGCTCATTCGGGTTAACAACAAGAACTTTTCGCAAGTTCCTATAGTTGATCCTAGAAAGTCACTTATCAAGGGAACTTTAAAATGCATTCTCTAAACTTGAAAAGGTGTAAGAAAGTGCATGATCCTATAGGTGGCTTGAAAACCCAAAATTTCGATTTGATATAGTCTTAATGAAAGATAATCCAAATTTGGCTTAATTTTGACTCGCAAGGCTAAGGATTCACGAGTCTCTTTAATTAGAGGTCTTTAAATAGTGAAGAACGAGAAGTGATAGAGTTAGACAAGTGATCATGCTAAACGTAGAACATGAAAATGTTCTTTAAAAAACTCATATGTTTTAAATTGTGGCTTTTTCTCCCATAAGATCAATGCAGTAGGAATAAATTAATTACAATAAGGAAGGTTGTGCGATTTGAAAGGTTACTTAGCTTCTAGCCCAAGATCGTTTAAAGTTGCTCGGGGTTGAATACAGTTCATAGCCAAGGCATAACTTATTGAAGCGGGACGCGAAGATTGGTGAAGATCCAAAAAGGCCCTAACAAGGCATGAGGAGCTCTATTTTATTGCTAAAGATCCAAGATGATGTGAACTATCATTATTCCTAAATCAATATGAAAGATCGAGACACACGACGAAAAGCATTTACTCCCCTAAATATCATTGAGAAAGTCTATCCAAAAAGACCCTTACAAGGTATGAGGATAAATATATCTAAGTCCTAAAAGGAGGCGGATCGTTGTATATCAAAGTCCAAAATAAAGATTGAAGAAAAATGATGAAGTCGTGGTCCAAATATGAAGAATCTCTAAAGAACGTCAAGTGAAGAAATTCGAAAATATGAAGAGAAGACCATAATAACAAGAACGTCTTCCGAAGATTTGAAGTATGAAGTACATGCCAAATATCGGTCCGAGAAAGGTCTCAAATCGTGAAACGAGTTATGCCAAGATATGAACTTAAGGAGATACACGAGAAGCCGTTTTAAAAGATTTTGTCCTTTAGCTAACTCTCGATTAAATCGTGCTAATTTATTTTCGGACTAATAAATACTCAAATAAGTCAATATGAATCACTTGTGATCCATGAAAAATAGTTAAAAAATTCGAAAAACCCTTTCTTTTCTTAATAACTAGGATTACGGGGAGAAAAAATATTACACAATTTGGACGTATGAGTAGTGTTAGCATTGTGACTTGTACCAACAATGATCTCGTTTTTGCACTTAGCATGGAATGTATGACAATCAAGGATGACGAACTTTACTCTATGAGACATTCACTTGTTTCTATTCATTGACCCTACTTTCGTGATGAAAAGCATACATTATGTCTTTTACACATCTTCGTAGTATTGTAGCAAGTTTTACTTTTCCATAAAGGTTAATAAAATTGAATTTTGGAGATTCTTAGATACTTTATTCTAGCATTGCGTGAGGGCACGACAATGGTTTAGTATGGGGGAGTGATGAGATGGCATTTATACATGATCTCATCGTTCTTTTCGGGCTTTAAATACATATAATGTCATCAAAATACCATATATATGCTTGTGTTTGTTTACTTGTGTATTTTAGTTATGGATATCGTGAAAAAGACAAAAGATCACAAGAAACAAGGAAAAACGAACACAAGAGACGAAGTCGCACAATGAACCGGGCCCTAGTTATGGATTTCTCCAAGAAAAACCCTTGAAGACTTGAAGATGTACAAGATTGATCCCTCATTAATGAAGAAATGACACTTAATACCCAAAAGCGGAGACCGAAGCCAGGTTGTCGAGGACACATCTGAAAACGTGGCCGGCTCGCAGCTTCGCTCAGCAGAACAGCCTCACTATCTATTAGTCAAGTGATAGCGCCCAACCGGGCTTTGAAGGGATAGGGAAATTGAAGATTTAGTTATGATTAGAAATTAGAAATCTATTTATCTATCTTCATCCATGGATTCTGTATTCATACTCATTCAATTGGAAGTATTGATCAAATTTTAAAATTTTGTTTCGCAATTTCATAATCCAAGTTTTCAGTTTTTAATTGACTTTTAGATAAAAACCCCGAAAATTTCTATTTTTCCTTGAACGCGTCATTGAATCTCGTCTTAATCATCATTTATCTGGACTCTTTGGCGTAAGTTCCTTGGCTTGGACAGGACATTTAGTCCATGTCGCTATTCCTGCATCCAGAGGGGAGTACGTTCAATGGAATAATTTCTTAGATGTATTACCACATCCCCAAGGGCTAGGCCCACTTTTTACAGGTCAGTAGAATCTTTATGCTCAAAATCCCGATTCAAGTTGTCATTTATTTGGTACCTCCCAAGGAGTAGGAACTGCCATTTTAACCCTTCTTGAGGGATTCCATCCACAAACCCAAAGTTTATGGCTGACTGATATGGCTCATCATCATTTAGCTATTGCATTTATTTTTCTCATTGTTGGGCATATGTATAGAACTAATTTGGGGATTGGGCACAGTATGAAAGATCTTTTAGATGCACATATCCCTCCAGGAGGTCGATTGAGACGTGGGCATAAGGGCCTTTATGACACAATTAATAATTCGATTCATTTTCAATTAGGCCTTGCTCTAGCTTCTTTAGGGATTACTAATTCTTTGGTAGCTCAACACATGTACTCTTTACCAGCTTATGCATTTATAGCAAAAGACTTTACTACCCAAGCTGCGTTATATACTCATCACCAATACATCACAGGATTCATCATGACAAGAGCTTTTGCTCATGGAGCTTTTGCTCACGGTAAAACGTCATATGGGTTTGATATACTTTTATCTTCAATGAATGGCCCGACATTCAATGTGGGTCGAAGTATCTGGTTGGTTAAATGTTATTAATGAGAATAGTAATTCACTATTCTTAACAATAGGTCCTGGAGACTTTTTGGTTCATCATGCTATTGCTCTGGGTTTACGTACAACTACGTTGATCTTAGTAAAAGGTGCGCTAGATGCACGTGGTTCCAAGTTAATGCCAGATAAAAAGGATTTCGGTTATAGTTTTCTGTGCGACGGCCCAGGACGAGGCGGTACTTATGATAGTTCGGCTTGGGACTCGTTTTATTTGGCAGTTTTTTGGATGTTAAATACCATTGGATGGGTTACTTTTTATTGGCATTGGAAGCACATTACATTATGGCAGGGTAATGTTTCACAGTTTAATGAATCTTCCACTTATTTGATGGGCTGGTTAAGAGATTATTTATGGTTAAACTCTTCACAACTTATTAATGGATATAATCCTTTTGGTATGAATAGTTTATCAGTCTGGGCATGGATGTTTTTATTTGGACATCTTTTTGGGCTACTGGATTTATGTTTTTAATTTCCTGGTGTGGATATTAGTAGGAATTGATTGAAACTTTAGCATGGGATCATGAACGCACACCTTTGGCTAATTTGATTCGTTGGAGAGATAAACCAGTGGCACTTTCCGTTGTACAAGCAAGGTTGGTTGGATTAGCCCACTTTTCTGTAGGTTATATATTTACTTATGCAACTTTCTTGATTGCCTCTACATCACGGAAATTTGGTTAATTTTTTAATTGAACCTTTTATATCCGTGATAATCTCATTTCTTTCGATGCAGAAGAGATCCACCTTCTTATCTTATATTTCTCCATCTAGGATCCGACTTGTATCATGGATAGTAATAGGAACTTAACGAGTATGGCAAAAAAAGTTTGATTTAGAGGGAAAAGATGAGGCAAAAATTGTAATAGAAATATCATTTGATTCGACGATCCTCAAAATAAAAAATAATCAAAGTTAGATCGTTGAGTGACAAATGGGAAATTTATGGAAAGTTACAATCTCTACCGCGGAATAGTGCCTACACGCCTTCATCGAAGTTGTTTTTCAACCGGAAGGCCAAGAGCTAACTATCGATAATTTGGACTATCTGGACACGTACTTCGTGAAATGGTTCAGGCATGTTTGTTTCCAGGGTGAAAAGATCGAGTTGGTAAGGATTAAAATATCTCTTTATTTCATTTCTATGATTGATGATCATAGACGGCCCCTTTACCATTCTATATAAATAGGTTATTCTATTTGTACAGATATGGTAGAGGGGCCCATTCAATCCTTGCGTATCTATTAGTTTTCAGTTCTTCTCTTCGGCGCGGGGTAGAGCAGTTTGGTAGCTCGCAAGGCTCATAACCTTGAGGTCACAGGTTCAAATCCTGTCTCCGCAATACTTTTTGTCAAAAAAATTGGATGTTTTACTCTAGTAACTAGTAATTATTTTTCTTTTGGGGTAGAAGGCAAAAAGGGGAAGTGTAGACTTACTACACTATGATGGCTAACTATACGAAATCTTTTATCATTTTATTATTTTCAATAAATGACTTCATTTTGGGCGGATAGCGGGAATCGAACCCGCGTCTTCTCCTTGGCAAAGAGAAATTTTACCATTCGACTATATCCGCTTTTTATTTGTTCTTGATACATAATATGTCCATAATACACAATATGTCCACACATATATGATATATATATATATATATATGTTTGGAGCATATTTGTGTAGTGCTGGGCCGGAGACTCTCTTCAAATTGAGCCCTAATTTTTTAATAATTTTGATTTTATATTAATTTTTTTCAAGAACAAGAAGTTGGACCCCCTTCTAATTTTTCATTTTTTTTATTATATTTCTTTGGATTTTAGGGACTTATATTGAATGTGAATGTGTCTTACAACCAAGAATAATTCAGAAGGTCATTTCGGTTTTGGATCAAGGACAATAGGTTCAAGAGATGAGAGAATTAAGGATACCCACCAGAAAGACTAATCCAAGCCATAACGATGTACCTGAAAATACAACATTTTTGTTACTTGACCAACCATTAAGAGAAGCAAATACAATGGGTACGCCGATCAATAAGATGGATGAAGTAACAATTAATGCAAAAAGCATCCAATTAGAAAGCAAGAGTCATGCTTTTAATCCTCCAAGCTACCAACAAATGAACTATACCATTTGATCCCTATATCAGTCAAAAATTATACTAAAATACACCATACAGGGATTTTACCACGAATCCGTCGATTCTATATGATTTATTATTTTTATATTTATTATATTACTACCTTTTTACCATATAATTCGTAAATAGAGTCGGGGGAGAACGACATTTTGTTTTTTATTTTACAGATAGGCATGCTGAATCATATATCTATCTATATAGTGGGATAGATAGATTAACCATCACACCCGAGATCTTCGATAGTGGCGGTATTCACTCATATGGCCATGTTCTATTCGGAGGAATAAAATAAAAATGTCTTTCGTAGAGATGGCTGAGTGGTTGAAAGCCCCGGTCTTGAATACCAGTATAGTTTACTATCGAGGGTTCGAATCCCTCTCTCTCCTTTTTTGATTGTTTAATATATTTGTTTCTTTATTGGATTGTGGACGGTTTCATTATCATAAAGAACGGGAAGAGGCTCGGCTATCCCACCTAGCAAGCCAGAAAAATTGATTAAATATAAATTAAGTTGAAAAAAAAAATATGACATGACCCCTACGAGGGAACCGAAGTCACTCTTATATTCAAGTCTTTGATCTCCTGTCTCAATTAAGAGGGGTCATGGAAAGAACAGGTTCAAAATCACGATCAATTCCTTTTTCAAATCCTGCTGCAGCTGCACGAGCCCTTCCTGCGTGCCACAAATGCCCTACGAAGAAGAAGAATCCTAGAACAAAATGAGAAGTAGCTAACCAACTTCTAGGAGACACATAATTGACTACATTGATCTCGGTAGCTACTCCACCCACGGAATTTAAAGAACCCAAAGGAGCATGAGTCATATATTCTACGGAACGACGTTCTTGCCAAGGTTGTATGTCTTTTTCAGCCGACTCAAGTCCAACCCGTTCGGACCCCTTAAAGGTTCTAACCAAGGATCACGCAGATCCCAAAAACGCATAGTTTCCCCGGTCGGAGAACGCATTAAATATTTACCTAAACCATTAGGCCGTTGAGTGGATCCCACATTAGCTCTAAGACGTTGGTCTCTAACTAGAAAAGTGAATGCTTGGGCTTGCACGGGTCGATACGCACAGCGCCTAGTATCCATCGTTTATGTCTAGGACTACTGGGGTATCTAATCCTATTCGCTCTGTAAAACCTCTGATTTTACCTATTGACTTTGTCAAATGTTGTACTAGTTATTTTTGGAATTTATGTAATTTCATTTTTATATGACTTATTAATTATCATATACCTTTTGTCATACTACCTTTCATTTATTAACTACTCTGGCAACTGACTGGCCACTTGATTTAATAATAAACTCATCACCTCAGTACATATTTTTGAGATAAACTGTAACCTTACTTAATTTATTTATTAACTACTTGGATTTATTTTTATATGTATATATTTACATATATTACCTAAAAGGAATAAACACCTAGCCACTTTAAAACAATGTACATTATTTTACATTGTCACTTATTTACTTATTTAAGTAAAATAATTTTAGTGATGTATTTAATATACACTTTCACTAAATTACCTAAAAACTTTAACAAAATACCTACAACTCAACAAATACCTACAATAATATACAAGTACTATTATTATCATACAAAACTTGGCAAAATTTACCAAAAACCTTTCCCCATGCATATATTAGACGTGTATATGTATGCATGCCTACACTACCATCATTTGTTAGCTAGCTTGTAAGTTATGACAATCAGTTTGGATCTACCCAAACAGATTTTGGAAGCTCAGACTCAAGCTCAATTACCGGAAAACCTCGTGAAGGAAGATGTCGGGGGAATGCTCAGAACCGATCTTAGCAAGGAGAAGCTAGAACCTAGAGCAGACGGAACCCTATGCCTTCACAGGCAAAGTTGGTTACCTTGCTATGGAGATTTGAGGAACGTGATCATGCACGAATCTCATAAGTCTAAATATTCTATACATCCCGGATCTGAAAAGATGTATCAGGATATGAAGAAGTTATATTGGTGGCCGAATATGAAAGCCAACATTGCCACCTACGTTCAGAAATGTTTGACCTGTGCTCGTGTCAAAACTGAACACAACAGACCATCGGGTTTACTTGTACAACCCAAGATACCGAAATGGAAGTGGGAAAACATCACTATGGACTTTGTCACCAAACTCCGAAAGTCATCTCACGGTTACGATACTATCTGGGTAATCATCGATCGACTCACCAAGTCCGCTCATTTCCTACCAATTAGGGAGAACGATTCCCTTGCAAAACTAGCAAAGACGTACCTGAAGGAGATTGTGACCAAACATGGAATACCAGTGTCGATAACCTGTGATCGAGATGGTAGGTTCACGTCAAACTTGGAAGGCTTTCCAACGAGCCTTAGGTACCAATTTAGATATGAGCACTGCTTATCATCCGTAGATTGATGGTCAAAGTGAACGAACCATCCAGACTCTAGAGGACATGTTACGAGCATGTGTGATTGATTTTGGAAATGGATGGGTTGACCACATTCCTTTAGTGGAATTCTCCTACAACAACAGTTATCACGCCAGTATTAAGGCTGCCCCTTTTGAAGCACTGTACGGTCGCAAATGCCGTTCGCCTGTGTGTTGGGCAGAAGTAGGTGAATTTCAGCTCACTGGACCAGAATTAATCCAGGAGACTACAGACAAGATCGTCCTCATCAAGCATAGAATTCAAGCTGCTCGTGATCGACAAAAGAGCTAACCTGAAACGTAAACCTATGCAATTTGAAGTAGGTGACCGTGTTATGCTCAAAGTATCACCTTGGAAGGGTGTTGTACGTTTTGGCAAACGTGGAAACTGAATCCACGTTATGTTGGCCCTTTCAAAGTAATAGCCAGGATCGAGAAAGTAGCTTATCGTTTAGAGTTACCCCAGCAACTGAGTCGGGTTCACTCTACCTTTCATGTGTCTAACCTGAAGAAGTGCTATGCTGAAGAACCACTGGCTATGCCATTAGAGGGAGTTCAAATTGACGACAAACTTCAGTTCATAGAGGAACCAGCGGAAATCATGGAGAGGACAGTTAAGATATTGAAACGCAGTCGTATCCCGTTGGTCAAAGTACGTTGGAACTCTAGGAGAGGCCCCGAGTTCACTTGGGAACGAGAAGACTCGTTCAAGAACAAGTACCCACACTTGTTCACCTGACCAATAACTTCATCTTAAGCTTTGAGGACAAAGCTAAAATAACAGGATGGTGCTGTAAAACCTCTGATTTTACCTTATTGACTTTGTCAACTGTTGTACTAGTTATTTTTGGAATTTATGTAATTTCACTTTTATATGACTCATTAATTATCATATACCTTTTGTCATACTACCTTTCATATTTATATTACATTTATATGAACTCTTAGTCATTTATTGACTACTCTGGCAACTGACTGGCCACTTGATTTTATAATAAACTCATCACCTCAGTACATATTTTTGAGATAAACTGTAACCTTACTTAATTTATTTATTAAGTACTTGGATTTATTTTTATATGTATATATTTACATATATTACCTAAAAGGAATAAACACCTAAGCACTTTAAAACAATGTACATTATTTTACATTGTAACTTATTTACTTATGTAAGTAAAATAATTTTAGTGATGTATTTAATATACACTTTCACTAAATTACCTAAAAACTTCAACAAAATACCTACAACTCAACAAATACCTACAATAATATACAAGTACTATTATTATCATACAACACTTGGCAAAATTTACCAAAAACCTTTCCCCATGCATATATTAGACGTGTATATGTATGCATGCCTACATTACCATCATTTGTTAGCTAGCTTGTAAGTACTCAAGTGTTTAATCCACTAAAACCCTATACTAACCATGCTTACTTACACAAATACATGCATAACCATACTTTTCATATACCAACCTTACTTTTACTTACACAACCACTTACACACACCATACCCTTTACTATACTTAGTCATTCTTGTCCCCCTTGGACCCAAAACACGCGGTATCAATTTGCAAAGAAAGGAAGGAAAGTCAATTTCCATTTTGAGCATGTGTGCACATGGCAAGTGTATCCATTGAGATCCCATGCATATCTTAGTTAGATACTTTGTACAAGGTACAAGGATTTACTTAGATCTGTCTCTCTCTATGTCATAAGCCGAAACATACACCTAATCCACAACACAAAACATTTGCAATCTCACTTCATCTATCTCTCTCTCAACCTACGGTAAACACCACCATTCCAGCATTTTTGAACCTCCAAGTTTATCTACTACTCCTATACAATGTCTCCTACAATATAAAGGTTAATCCTAAGCTCATCCTACAAGAACCTTGATCCTTGAAGCAAGAAAAAGAGCCCTAGAAGCCCTAGTGAAACCCACGGCTTGTTTAAGGTCTCCTAGACCTCCATTGTTGAAAGCTTGTCACTTGTTTCTACTCATTCTCCTATCCCTCATAAACCTATCTAAACAAGTAAGTCCAAGCTAAAACCTATCTTTCTAAGACATTTACTTTTATACATATTAACATATACATAGTTATTCTTGGTAAATGTTAATATTGAAACAAATATTGAAACCCTAAAACCTATAATGACCCACGGCTTTATTTTTGATATAGCTTAAAATGATGTAAAAACTTGTCAACCATGAAGAACACATCAACATGATCTTGTTGAACTTGAAAAACCATGAAAACCTAAACATGCATGATTTTGGACGTGAGGTTTAAGTTCATAAATTTTATTTTGGGTAATCTTGTAATGTTTAGATATAACTAGAAACACTAGATTTATGTTTTTAGGTGCCTTAAAATGTTAAGATCACTATTATGCCTTATATGATTAGTTTTAAGCTCACTATAATAAGTTGCCTAAATAAATAATCATTTTCACTAAATAAATGTTTTTATAAAACTTTTAGTGTCAAAAATATAATTTTATAAAGTTTCATGTTGAAAGTATAGATCTATAAGAGTTTTGGATTAAAATAATAAATCTAAGAAGTTTTAGATTAACATAATAGATCTAGAAAATTTTGGATTAAATATAACAAGTACAAAACTTTCGGGTTGGATTTATAAATTTATAAAGTAAAGGGATCTAAATAAACAAGTGTATAAACTTATTTTCCAAAAATATAAACTTTTGGACTACTTTTAAATATTATCGAGAGTTGAGGGTGTTGTTTTGAACACATCCGAAACTTAAAGGTGATAAAAAGTACTTAAAAGGAATTAATATAATGTTAGGGTAAGTTGTGTAAACTTTAAAAAACCTAGGGATCACTTTGGTCTTTTGCCGAGACTTAATATAAGCCTTAGGGACCAAATATGCCAAGATAGCAAACTTATTTAAGCCCTAAGTAAACTTAAGGACTAATCCTCCCTTTAGCCGAAACATATTCAAGCCCTAGGGGGCATTTGTGTAACTTGTAATTAAACTTAAATATAAGTCGAAGGTTGGAGGACTAAAACTGCCAACTTGTGAAACTTTAATAAGCCCTAATATGAGCCGTATACTTTAAGGACTATTTTTGCCATTTAGAGAAACTTAAACAAGCCCTAGTTACACGTGTAACTAGGGAGGGACCAAAACTGTAATTACTTGAAAGATTTAGAAACCCTAGGGGTATAAAAGTAATTTAACCGCGGGTAATTATTTAAATAAAAGGACAAAAACGTATTTTATACAAAGTATTACGAACCCTAAAATTCTATATAATTATACCCGTTAATTAAAACACAAAACCTAAATAAACGTAACAATTCTTATTTTTCCGAACTTATAATTTAATAATTTAAACACTACGTAAAAGTGGAATTTCAATAAAATGTTATACGTGTTATAAACCTTATTTATATATTAATTATAAATTAAAAATGATTAACTTATAAAATAAATATATTAATTATATTTATTTCCTATTACTTTAAATATACATAATACTATCCTTTATAAATATTTAAAGTGTTTTATAAACAACGTAAGTACAAAATATTAATTAAATGGATTAATTAATTTAACCTTATTATTTATTCTATACATGAAATAAATACTATTAGAACTTGTACAACGATGAACAAAAATACAAGTATCGTAATAAAATGCTTAAAACCAGTATAAGCATGTACAGATTTATTCTGAAACTTTTATGCATTATGTTATGCATTTACTGAGACCATATAATTATTTAGGTCGTTGATTGTATCGTGAGCATCCTTATCAGATTTATCTACTGACTTACTGCTGTACTAATCAGGTGAGTTCATGGCCCCACTTTATATATTGACAAACTTTTAAACCTTTTAATGGGGAAGAAAACATGCAACATATTTTATTTTATGGACAGGGATTGAACTGTGAAACTTTTGATTACATTGCCTATTGTAGATGAACCCGCATGACCCGTGCATCTGAAACTGTTAGAATTATTGAATTACCTGAATGTTATAAATAGATCTATTTGGGATTGACCGTCCCAATCTGGGTGAGTCATGCTCACTATGCCTAGGCCAGGACAACAGATGTTTCACATGTCAGCCCTTATTTTTGTTATGGGTGCCTTTTTATAAGGCGAAGGGTCCCTATTTGTTAAGGACTTAACTGTCAAGTTTCAGTTTCGGGCAATATGGGAATGTAATTACTTTTAAGTATTGATGCTTTGTGCATTACTACTTCAGTGAATATTTAATGTCCAAACTTATTTTAATTCAACTTGTGAATTCACCAAATTTATGTTGAATCTCTAAGCATGTTTTCTCAGGAAACTGAAGCAAGTATTAGTGTGCATGGAGTCAAGCATCATGATAGGCTGCATTTATAGAGCTCATCTGGGATTTTATAAAGTGGGAATAATTCAAACTATCGAACAATGTTAAAGACTATTTTAATACTATTTGCACTTTCAATCATGTAATAAATGTAAGGATAATCTTTTATCTGTTTCTCTATATTCTGTCTGCTGTTGATCCACCTACGTGACACCCAAATATTATTACCGTTGCGTTTGACTCAATTTGGGGGTGTCACAGAATGGTATCAG
This sequence comes from Glebionis coronaria, assembly GCA_025667525.1. NCBI lineage: Eukaryota > Viridiplantae > Streptophyta > Magnoliopsida > Asterales > Asteraceae > Glebionis > Glebionis coronaria. The sequence goes on from JANFOE010001024.1 coordinate 427,794, forward strand.
AGCGATAGTTATAGAGAATCAGAACAAAAGTTAAAATAAATATAAAAATAAAATTTTTATATAATCTAAACTATAACTGCTTTAAAAATCTTTTGGGATTTTCGGGACTAGAATAGTTAAGCATATAGACTGTAGATCATACATCGGTTGTGTGATTGCCTGTGCATTGATTATTAACATTTGGTTGATTAATCTTGTAAGTATTAACGTAACCTTTAGCATGGCAAGTGTTAAACGGCACTATTATATAATTTTAAATTCTATTTCCTAAAACTTTTAACTTGAGTAAGTTTATACTTATATCAATTAAAACTATATTACTTTCAGATTTATCATGACATCACCTACCGATACACCTGATGCCGTATCTCCGACGACCGTCTTATGTGGATGGTTATCTGCTAGTGATTCCGGCGATAGTCACGCCTCTGTCGACGCCGCATCCATTGAGGCACTTATTTCTAGTCCACCTATTTCCCCCGCTGGGGAAGAGGTCCAGCCTCCTGCTGCTATACCACCTGTACCACTTGTGACTTCAGTACGGGAGCATGCACCCGAGTCTCTGCCACCTCGTAAGAGGAGGTACGAGGCACCTCTTGATTCCACCTTTGAGATCGGTGAGGGTTCCCGGGCCAGACATGCTGACCCCGTCCAGGCCCAGATCACGGCACTGGCCGCACGCCAGGCCCAGGATGTAGCAGACATTCTTGCTCTGTAATCGGCCGGAAAGATTGAGCGTGCTGTTCTACAGCAGCACCAGGACCTTCTATCATGGACTGTGAGTGTGGAGGCGCACGCTGCCCGAGGGGCGTGGTCGACTACTTACCATTCTCTCCAGTGGTTACTGGATGAGAATGATTTCCTCCGTGAGCAGATCTACCTTCTCCAGAGCCAGCAGACGGATATTCATACTGCCCTCTTGACCATGGAGGAGACTCTTGCTATATTCTTCGACCTCCATGAGGTCCGTCATCAGGGGTTGACGTCAGAGACCGCTCATCTCTAGGGAGTTCAACAGACTCTCAAAGACCAGTTCCTTGAGGCACTCCGACAGCTCAAGGAGACTAGGACTGCCATGACCGCGATGCAGGTAGCCATGCAGGCACCGACTATCTCATCTCCGCCCGTGGCACCAGCCGTATCCGAGGAGTCAGTTAGGCACCAGTAGATTAGATGTACTAGATCTTTTGTACATCATGATAAGCTATTAGGGTTGCATCCCGGCTATCATGATATAGGATCTCTTGTATTTGTATTTTTCTTTAGTCAGTTGTATCTTTGTATTGTACTATTTAGATTAGGGATTCATAGATGATGTACTTTAGATTTCATGTACCACCATCCCAGATAGGCGGGCTGTGTTTTGTCTTGGATCAGGTTGTGCATTTTGTACTGTATTCCTATTCTAGACTTATGGCATGTACTCATTAGCTTTTTTTATATCATGTACTGTATTATATTATGAACTTTTAACAGGTTATCCAATTTGTTGCAAAGTCTATGCATGAAATTTCTTTTCGTGTAATTATATAAAACTGTGCTAATACCTTGAACTAATGATTTCATTTTTGTGTATAATTATAGAAATATGGTAATCACTAGGACGAACCCCAACAATGTCGAGACTACCCAAAACGTCACTGCTGCCCAAATAAAGGAAATGATTGATCAAGGCATCGCATCTGCGATGGCTGCCAGCAGAAATGTAGACGATAGTCAAAACTCCAACAACCGCCGAAATAATCAGACCACCAGGGGTTGCTCTTACCCTGACTTCTTGAAATGTAAGCCTTCCTACTACAAGGGAAAAGAAGGAGTGGTGGAACTGATGCAGTGGTTTGAGAGGTTGGAAACGGTCTTTCGCATCAGCGACTGTGCAGAAGAGAACAAAGTGAAGTTTTCCACCTGCACCCTACTTGAGAGTGATCTTACTTGGTGGAACTTTGTTGTTGATACTCTTGGACACGATGCTGCCTATCCTCTCAACTGGACTGAGTTGAAGGAGAGAGTGACAGAGAAATACTGTCCAAGGGGAGAAATGAAGAAACTGGAGATCGAATTGTGGGATCTCAGATGCAGGAACAATGACATCACCGCGTACAACCAGAGGTTCCAAGAGTTGACCCTAATGTGCACCAGAATGTTTGTGGAAGAGGAAGATAAGATTGAGAAGTATGTAGGTGGACTCCCAGACGCCATTCACGACAGTGTGCTCGCATCTCGACCTACTACCGTCGAGAGTGCCATTGAGTTCGCTACTGAGTTGATAAACAAAAGAGTCCGTACCATATCCGAGAGGCATACTAAAAACAAGCGAAAGGCAGACGAATATTTCCGCAGTCAGCACCAGCAGCATCCTAAGAAGCAGAATGCTGGGCAAGTTTACAGTGCTACCTTTGCAGGAGCTAACTCGTACGTGGGCGCCAAACCTTTGTACTCAATGTGCAACTATCATCATATTGTCGATAGCCCATGCCAGACATGCTACAGATGTGGAAAAGTGAGTCATTTTGCTAAAACCTGTCGAGTTAATGTTGTCACTCAGGCCCGACCCACTCAAAACACTGGGAACTACAACAACAGGGGTGGATACAATGCCCGTGGGAACAGGAATGGACAGCAGGGGAACCACAACACTACTAGAGGAAACAACAATGGACCCAAGAAGGGAGTTGTGTGCTATGAGTGTGGAGCACCAGGACACGTGAGACCAAGTTGCCCTAAGCGGGCCAACCAGAACAAGAATAGTAGAGGAGCTTCATCTAGAGTGTACGTGATCGGCAATGCAAAAGCCAACCCCGATTCAAATGTCGTTACTGGTACGTTTCTATTGAACAATCGTTATGCGTCTGTTTTGTTTGATAATGGAGCAGACCGAAGTTTTATATCCACTGAATTTAGCCAAGTACTAGAAGTTATTCCTACAAGCTTAGATCACCATTACTCCGTAGAATTAGCTGACGGTAAAACTGTAGATGCTGACACTATCATCAGAGGTTGTACTTTAAATCTTTCCAAACATCCGTTCAACATTGAATTTATCCCCGTAAACCTTGGTAGTTTTGACGTTATTATTGGCATGGACTGGTTAGCGAGATACCGCGCAGTCATTGTTTGTGACGCAAAGCTAGTCCGTATTCCGTGGGGAAACGAAACCCTAATCATTCGAGGCGACGGTAACACCAACCTCGCTGACACTAGACTTAGTGTTATCTCTTGTACAAAAGTTCAGAAATATTTGTTGAGAGGATGTCCTATCTTCTTGGCCCATATTTCTCAAACAGATGAAGAAGACAAGCCCGAGAAGAAGCAAATCAAGGACGTACCCATCGTCCGAGATTTTCCAGAAGTCTTTCCTGATGAGTTGCCAGGCTTACCACCAACCCGACAAGTGGAATTTCAAATTGATTTGGTTCCCGGAGCGGCACCTGTAGCTAAAGCTCCATACCGGTTGGCGCCATCAGAGATGAAAGAACTAGCTGAACAACTTCAAGAACTATCTGACAAAGGATTCATTCGACCCAGTTCCTCACCATGGGGAGCTCCTGTGTTATTTGTCAAAAAGAAAGATGGTTCTATTCGAATGTGCATCGATTACAGAGAGATGAATAAGTTAACTGTGAAGAATCGTTATCCGCTTCCTCGCATTGACGACCTATTTGACCAACTGCAAGTGTCAAGTGTGTATTCCAAAATTGACTTGAGATTTGGATACCATCAGATATGAGTCAGGGAGGAAGATATTCCAAAAACAGCTTTTAGAACCCGTTACGGTCATTACGAATTCCAGGTTATGCCATTTGGGTTGACCAATGCACCAGCTATCTTCATGGACCTTATGAACCGTGTGTGCAGACCCTACCTGGATAAATTCGTGATAGTCTTCATTGACGACATACTCATTTATTCCAAGAACGAACAAGAACATGGGGAACATCTTGCACAAGTACTAAAGGTACTCAAGGAGGAGCAGCTCCATGCAAAGTTCTCCAAATGTGAATTTTAGATTCCTAGAGTGCAATTCCTTGGACATGTCATCGATTGTGACGGTATTCACGTGGATCCAGCAAAGGTCGAATCTGTCAAGGATTGGGTATCTCCTAAATCACCGACAGAGATCCGCCAATTTCTAGGCCTTGCCGGGTACTACCGCAGATTGATTGAAGATTTTTCCAAAATAGCCAAACCAATGACCAAACTCACACAGAAAGGAATAAAGTTCGATTGGTGAGAGAAGGAAGAATCAGCTTTCTAACTGATCAAGCAGAAGTTATGCAGTGCACCCATACTGGCCTTGCCTGAAGGCAATGATGATTTCGTTGTATACTGTGATGCCTCACACAAGGGCTTAGGTGCAGTGTTGATGCAGATGATGAAGGTGATTGCCTACGCATCAAGACAATTGAAGAAGCATTAGAAGAATTACACCACTCACGATCTAGAACTTGGATCCGTAGTTTTTGCTCTCAAAATCTGGAGACATCACCTATACGGAACAAAGTGCACCGTGCATACTGACCATAAAAGTTTGCAACACATATTGGATCAGAAGGAGCTGAACATGAGACAACGCCGTTGGATTGATTTGTTGAGTGACTACGACTACGAGATCAAATACCACCCTTGTAAAGAAAACGTGGTTGCTGATGCTTTAAGTCGTAAGGAAACGGACGCTCCTATGAGAGTTCGGGCATTAGTTATGACAATCAGTTTGGATCTACCCAAACAGATTTTGGAAGCTCAGACTCAAGATCAATTACCGGAAAACCTCGTGCAGGATGATGTCGGGGGAATGCTCAGAACCGATCTTAGCAAGGAGAAGCTTGAACCTAGAGCAGACGGAACCCTATGCCTTCACGGGCGAATTTCGTTACCTTGCTATGGAGATTTGAGGAACGTGATCATGCATGAATCTCATAAGTCTAAATATTCTATACCAGCCGGATCTGAAAAGATGTATCAGGATATGAAGAAGTTATATTGGTAGCCGAATATGAAAGCCAACATTGCCACCTACGTTCAAAAATGTTTGACCTGTGCTCGTGTCAAAACTGAACACCAGAGACCATCGGGATTACTTGTACAACCACAAGATACCGAAATGGAAGTGGGACAACATCACTATGGACTTTGTCACCAAACTCCGAAAGTCATCTCACGGTTACGATACTATCTGGGTAATCTTCGATCGACTCACCAAGTTCGCTCATTTGCTACCAATTAGGGAGAACGATTCCCTTGCAAAACTAGCAAAGACGTACCTGAAGGAGATTGTCACCAAACATGGAATACTAGTGTCGATAATATGTGATCGAGATGATAGGTTCACGTCAAACTTTTGGAAGGCTTTCTAACGAGCCTTAGGTACCAATTTGGATATGAGCACTTCTTATCATCCGTAGACTGATGGTCAAAGTGAACGAACCATCCAGACTCTAGAGGACATGTTACGAGCATGTGTGAATGATTTTGGAAATGGATGGGTTGACCACATTCCTTTAGTGGAATTCTCCTACAACAACAGTTATCACGCCAGTATTAAGGCTGCCCCTTTTGAAGCACTGTACGGTCGCAAATGCCGTTCGCCTGTGTGCTGGGCAGAAGTAGGTGAATTTCAGCTCACTGGACCAGAATTAATCCAGGAGACTATAGACAAGATCGTCCTCATCAAGCAGAGAATTCAAGCTGCTCACGATCGACAAAAGAGCTACGCGGACCTGAAACGCAAACCTATGCAATTTGAAGTAGGTGACAGTGTTATGCTCAAAGTATCACCTTGGAAGGGTGTTGTACGTTTTGGCAAACGTGGAAAACTGAATCCACGTTATGTTGGTGATACTTAGTTTTGGCTATGGTTCAGATTTGTTCTCGGTATCCTCTCAAATTGATTACAGCTCAAAGTGGAAAGATTGTTCTTGGTGACAAATAGGGGGTTCGGATTTTCTATTCTACTAAAAGGTTTAAAAGCATAAAGTGATAAGAATAAGCTAAAAGCAATTAACTAATAAAAACAAAACAATAAAAATAATAAAACGTAGATTTAGAACGAAATAATTAATAAAAATAAAACTAAAAGACGAAATTAACTATCGACTCGAAAATAAAGTTTAGTAAATGAAAAAGGAGAGAACAAAACTAAAATGGTACTTTAAAGCTAAACGAGGCAAAACCTAAAGCGGGTACTAAATAAAAGATAAAACTTAAACTTTTGGAAAAAATATTAATACTAAAAATCGAAGAAAAATTCAACTAAAAATACTTAACTTTCAAAAATAAAATCGGAACAATTTTCAGATAAAACTAAACAATTACGGAACAATACTATTAAATAAACAAGCTAGCAGGCTAGCTGCTGGAAGCTAGCAAGCAGCCTGGTGAATTGAGGGAAACGTAGTAAGCTGGCAGGCACCTAGGTGGATTTTTTATTCGGAAGATTTGTTGTAATTGATTCGGAAGTTTTTTTGTTTAGCTTTATTCGGAACTTTTTTTTTCTTTAATTGATTCGGAAGTTTTTCAAAAGGAACAACTGATTCGGAAGTTTTTTTTAAAAATCTGATTCGAAACTTTTAAAAAAAATCTCATTCGGAACTTTTCAAAAAAAAAATCTCATTCGGAACTTTTCAAAAATACTCATTCGGAACATTTGAAAAATCTGATTTGGAACTTTTCAAAAAAAACTCATTCGGAACTTTTCAAAAATACTCATTCGGAACATTTTAAAAATCTGATTCGGAACTTTTCAAAAAAACTCATTCGGAACATTTAAAAAAATCTGATTCGGAACTTTTCAAAAAAACTCATTCGGAACATTTAAAAACACTTTATTCGGAACTTTCAAAAATAATCATTCGGAACAATTTGAATAAACACTCATTCGGAACTTTTTAAATCACTTATTCGGAACTTTTCACTAAGATCCTTCATTCGGAACTTTTATGTTCATTCGGAACCTGGAAAAATTCAAGAACAGTAGGAGATAGAAAAAACAGGGGAACGCGATTTCAAGCCAAAATCCACCAAGTTTTTAACAAAAACTTAAACAAAACTAACCACGAATCATCTACTAACCATAAACAACAAATCCCATCAATAAAAACTTAAAACCCAATAACTTTTAAAGATCAAAATTAACCAAATAAGATCTTTAACTTTGAATCAAAAAGATGAAGATGAACAAGATGAAATTAAGGATTAAATTGATAGATTAATGTTTAAACAATCAAAAGACAAAGATTAAAATACAAGATTGGGAAAAACAAGAATCAAAAATCACCAAACACCCTAATGGTGTTGGTGATGCCTACGAACAGAAAAAGAGAGAAAAAAGGAATGAAAAAAACTGAATGAAAAGTGTGAAGGGAATTCTTTATATAGGTCTTCCATTTGGTTGGTGAGTGGGCTTTCTCCCTTTCTTCTTGTCTTCTCGTCTTTTCAGAAAAGTTGATGTTTTCGATTCTGATTCGGGATTTGTCGACGATTAAATTCAACTCGTCTTTTAATTTCTTCGTTTAATAGACTTGAGTTTCTTCGGCATATGTAAATCTTCAATCTTTGGTCCTTTTCTTCGATAAATCTTCAAATAGGCCCAGTGACTTCAAATCTTTTTCATTTCTTGGACAATAGACTTCGTCTTGAGTCTTTTTCTTCCATAAAACCCGTGCAATCCCATGTTTTCTCCATTATCCATCCGGTTGGCTCTGAAAACACAATAAACACAAAAACCACGCATAATTCCAAATAAATGATATTAAACACGCGTTTTGGTCTCGTTTTAGCCAGTTATAAGTGGTAAAAGGATGGGTGTTTACACACCTATCAAATCCCCTACACTTAACCATTGCCATGCCCTCATGTAATGCTTAGTGATAAAGCAATTTTACACTTTTCTCATAATCAATCAACCTTGGACTTATTAACAAAAATTAAAGTACTAAGAGAAATTAAAACTTTAAAGCAAACAAAAGGATAGAAAACCATTTTCACTTGAAAATAGCTATATGGAAATAACTTGCAAAGAGATCAAGGACTTACATTAGGGCTTTGGTGCTGCGAAGATTTATCACCCTCAAGTTTCACATTCCTCAAACTAAGCTTAAAAACGAGATAATTGTTATTATAAGTTAATAAATCAAACACTTACACACATGGCTTAATTATATGCTTAAACTCCCTTATTTCTAGGTGTATCTCTTATATTTTATTTTTGTCTTAGAATGATCATGAAGATGCATTTTTGGACTTATTTCGATGGTTTATTTAGGCTGAAAGCAAAGTAGGACGATTTGATCAATAGTTAGCTAAAGGACAAAATCTCTTAAAACTGCTTCTCGGGATATCAAAAAGTTCATATCTTGGCATAACTCGTTTCACGATTTGAGACCTTTCTCGGGCCGATATTTGGCATGTACTTCATACTTCATATCTTGAGAGACGTGCTTGAGATAATGGTCTTCTCATCGTTAATAGAGTTTCTTCACTTGGAGACTTTTGAGGGGTACTCCAACTTTGTTGACCACGACTTCATGATTATTTCTTCAATCACTAATTGGGATTTTGAGATACAATGATCCGCCTCCTTTTCGGACTTAGATCTATTTATCCTCATACCTTGTTAGGGTCTTTTCGGATAGACTTCTCCATGATCTTTATGGGAGTTGATTGCTTTTCGTCGTGAGTCTTGATCCTTCATATTGATTTTGGGAATAATGCTTTTCAAATCACCTTGGATCTTTAGCAATAAGATTGAATCCTCATGCCTTGTTAGGGCCTTTTCGGACTCGCCAATCTTCGCGCCCCGCTTAATAAGTTATGCCTTCGCTATGAACTCTTATCATTACCGAGCAACTTTTAAACGATCTTGGGCTAGAAGCTAAGTAACTTTTCAAATCGTACGACCTTACTTATTGCAGATAAATAATTAGCATGTGATGGGAGAATAGGCAGATAATTACACCAAGTGAGCTTGCGCAAGAATACCGACTTATAATTTACTCTATCATTTCTCGTTCTCCATAATTTAAAATCTCAAGTAATGAGACTCGTGGATGCTTAGACTAATAAACCAATTAAGGTCTACATGGTTAAGGATACTAGCTAGAATAAACTTGGATAAGTCTATTCGGGTTGAGTCAAAATAATCGCAACGGGCCTAATATGTCAAAGATTTCAAAACTAGCTACACCACTTTATTAATATTTTTGACTTTATTGCAGGATATATACATATGAAAGCAACGATAAAAATTTAAAAATTACGACTAAATGGCCAAAGTTAATAAAAAAATTGAAAAATGTTGAAAAATATGATTTTCCGGTTAAATGAAGGCATTTTCATGGAAAAGTCCACTTAAAACTTCGATAGAAGTCCCCCCTCCACTTAAGATAAACATTGTCCTCAATGTTTAAGCATGTGGGAAAAAGTCTCCCCTACACTTATGACATTGTGCACGTTGGTTAAATCAAGCTAAGGAAGAGACGACTAACTTGATCAATTTCAAATGTGAGTATGAAGAAAATTGAATCACGATAGTTGAGAGATAGAACCGGATTTCGGATAACACGGGAGCACGGTTCTTCAAAGGTTCCAAGAGTGCACTTATCCCTGTAATCACATCACCATACAAACACAAAGTACCTATAGTGGTCCCCCTACACTGAGGAGGTTAAACGGAAAAGGATAGATACTCGGGTTGCCTCCCGAGGAGCGCTTGTTTTTGATAACCGAGTCACGAGCCTGACTCGACCCAAAATTAGTTCATGGGGAACGTGGTGAGGGATGGAATCATCTCATGAGAGATGTCCTCACCAAAGTACAACTTCACTCGTTGGCCATTCACCTTAAAATTAGGTCCATTAGGTTGAGCGAGCTCGAGAGTACCATATGGAAAAATTTGGGCAATGGTGAATGGGACGGACCAACGAGATTTCAGCTTTCCCGAAAAGATTTTCAACCGAGAGTTAAAGAGTAAAACTTTGTCTCCAACTTGGAACTCTCGGTTTTTAATCTTGGAGTCGTGAATGACCTTAGTCTTTTCCTTATAGATCAAAGAATTTTCATAAGCCTCATACGGAGTTCATTGAGCTCATTGAGTTGGATCTTGCGTAGGTCACTGGCTTTGTTGATATCGAAGTTAGCCCACTTTAAGGCCCAGTAAGCCTTGTGCTCCAACTCAATGGGGAGGTGGCATGCTTTCCCGTACACGAGACGATATGGTGTACAACCAATCGGTGTCTTGTATGCGGTACGAAAAGCCCACAAAGCATCATCAAGTTTATCATCCCATGAAGCACGATGCTCTCCCACGGCTCTTTCAAAAATTCGCTTTAATCCTCGGTTGGATATTTCAGCCTGGCCATTAGTTTGTGGGTGGTAGGCGGTGGAAAGACGATGATTTACACCATACTTAGCCATGACTCTAGCAAATTAATCATTGCAAAAATGAGTCCAGTGATCACTAATAATGGCACGAGGCACACCGAATCTAGCGAATAGCGACTTCAAAAAGTTACAAACCACCCTTGCGTCATTAGTGGGTAAAGCTTTGGCTTCAACCCATTTGGAGACTTAGTCAACGGCTACAAGGATGTATTTGTTTCCTTTAGAGGAAGGGAATGGCCCCATAAAGTCGATACCCCAAACATCAAAGATTTCACATTCTTGAATGAAATTCTGAGGCATCTCGTCTTTATGTGTGATCTTTCCTTGTTTTTGGCAAGCATCACAACGTTTAACCATCTCGTGAGCGTCACGATAGATGGTGGGCCAATAAAATCCCGAGTCAAACACTTTTTTGGCGGTGTAGTTGGGACCAAAGTGACCACCGGTGGGTCCTTTGTGGCAAGCGTCAAGGATTTCTAAAGCTGTCGGTCCATCAACACATCGGCGAATAATCAAATCAGCACATTGTTTGAATAGATACGGGTCATCCCAAAAGTAAGTCTTAATATCTTTGAAGAACTTCTTCTTTTGTTGGGATGTTAACCCGTCAACGAGAATTCCACCCGCCAAGTAGTTTGCAATGTCCGCAAACCACGGGGTTTCATCGGAAGTCGAGTTGATAGACATTAAGGTCTCCAGGGGAAAAGAGTCATTGATCTCTTTGTTCGGATGATCCCCTTGGTACGGATCCTCAAGTCTACTGAGATGATCCGCGGCTAGGTTTTCAGCTCCCTTCTTATCACGAATTTCTATTTTAAATTCTTGAAGTAGCAAAACCCAGCGAAGAAGTCTTGGTTTGGAATCTTGTTTAGTTAACAAGTACTTCAACGCGGAATGATCGGTAAAGACGATTGTGGTGGAAAGGACAAGATAGGGGCGGAATTTTTCAAAGGCATAGACAACAGCTAAAAGCTCTTTTTCGGTTGTCGTGTAATGCAATTGAGCCCCCGTCATTGTCTTGCTAGCGTAATGGATCGGTTGGAAGTGTTTGTTCACTCTTTGGCCCAAAACCGCTCCAATAGCATAGTCGCTAGCATCACACATCAACTCAAAGGGAAGCTCCCAATTAGGGGTAACCAAGACCGGTGCCTTAGTTAGCTTATCCTTAAGCAGGTTGAAGGCTTCAATGCACTCGTTGGAAAAGATAAAAGGAGTATATTTTTCCAAGAGGTGGGTCATCGGGCGAGCGATTTTAGAAAAATCTTTGATAAAGCGACGGTAGAAGCCCGCATGACCGAGGAAACTTCTCACACCCTTCACGGTTGAAGGTGGAGGCAACTTAGAAATAACATCGACTTTAGCACGGTCTACTTCAAGACCAGCTTTGGAGATCTTGTGTCCTAGCATGATGCCCTCTTTTACCATGAAATGGCATTTTTCCCAATTAAGAACAAGGCGAGTGTCTTCACACCGCTTAAGCATACGTTCTAAATTGGCAAGGCAAGCAGAGAATGAATCGCCATAAACTGAGAAATCATCCATGAATACTTCCATAGTTTCTTCAACCATGTCATGGAAGATAGCCATCATACACCTTTGGAACGTCCCAGGAGCATTGCATAAACCAAAAGGCATACGTTTGTAAGCAAATGTTCCATAGGGACAAGTGAATGTGGTCTTTTCTTGGTCTTTGGGATCGATGGGAATTTGAAAATACCCGGAGAAACCGTCTAAGAAGCAGTAATAGTCATTACCAGCTAGACGCTCGAGTATTTGATCCATGAAAGGAAGAGGAAAGTGATATTTTCTCGTGGCATCATTGAGTTTGCGATAGTCGATACAAACTCTCCACCCAGTAATGAGACGAGTGGGAATCAACTCGTTGTGTTCATTGGGAACAACGGTTATTCCGCCCTTCTTGGGCACACAATGGACGGGACTTACCCCCGGCGAATCCGAAATAGAGTAAATCAAGCCGGCATCTAGAAGTTTGATAACCTCTTGTTTGATGACGTCATGAATGCGAGGATTAACCCTTCTTTGGCTCTGGATTGCGGGTTTAAAGTCATCTTCCATGAGAATCTTGTGAGTACAAAAGTTCGGATCAATTCCGCGTATATCGGAAATTTTCCAAGCAATTGCCTTCTTATGATCTTTAAGCACGGCGATGAGGCGAGATTTCTCTTCTTATTTCAAGTCCTTAGCAATGATGACGGGCGACTTCTTCTTATTTTCAAGGAACACGTACTCGAGATGGGGCGGCAACTCCTTAAGTTCTAAATTCGGAGGATTTTCGATGGGAGGCGTATTCAAAGTCGGAGCATCGATAGCAATAACCGTGGGAGATGGTGGAGAAAGATTGTCTTCTTTAATAAGGTTCTCAATGAGGCGAAGATCTTCATCCCAATCGGTGGGAGAATCGTCATTAGCTAAGTTCACATCTCCCATGGTGGCTTCCAAATCTTTCCAAAGGAAATCACTTTCTCCAAATAGAGATACTGATGAATCAATAAAGGAAACGGTCTCAACATTGGGAAGAGAGGTAGGAATAATTTTACAAGCATCTTTGAAGTGTTCTTCACAAGCCTCATCAAGAACGTCAATACAATTAACACTCTCGTATGAATAAGGCTGTTTAGAAAGCTTTCCCATGTTGAAAACGATTTTATCGTCACCCACTCTCATGATAAGCTCACCGGCTTCAACGTCGATGAGAGTGCGACCGGTACTCAAGAATGGACGACCAACGATCAATGGCACACGAGGGTCCATGTCGTAGTCAACGACAACGAAATCGGCAAGAAAAGTGAATTTGTCGACTCCTACAAAGACGTCTTCGGCTATCCCCACTGGATAAGCAACCGTACGGTTAGCTAATTCCAAATTCATTTTGGTGGGGACTAGCTCAGGGAGAGATAATTGCTTCCAAACACTTAAAGGCATTAAGTTAATACTGGCACCTAGATCGGCTAGGGCCATGCAATTCTCTACTCCCGGGAAGTTGCAAGGGATTAAGAAACGACCCGGATCACCAAGCTTGGTTGGCAATTTCCTTAAGAGCACTGCAGAGCAATTCTCATTAAGTTGGGTGTTAGCAATATCAAGAAGCTTCTCCTTGTCGCTAAGAAGATCTTTGAACATTTTCGCATACTTAGGCATGTGAGCGAGAGCCTCAGCGAAGGAGATGTTAAAATTCAATTGTTTAAACATTTTGAGAAAGTTCGAAACTTGAATATCATCCTTGCTTTTGAGCTTCTCTTTCCTCAACCTTGAGGGATAAGGTATATCGGAAGAAGAGGAAGGCTTTGGGATCGCAGGATCACTCACATCCTTGGGTGGAGGAGGGGTAGAAGTAAGAGGTGGAGAAATTGGGGAAGTAGAAGGATGAGGAATAGGAGCAGGTGACTCGTTCTCCTTAGTCACAATCACCGATGGAGGTATAGGAAGCTCGGGTTCCTTGGTACCTTTGCCACTGCGAGTGGTGATTGCTTTCATCTCCCATCTTGGATTCGCAACGGTGTTACTCGGAAGAGTACCCGAAGAAGAGGGTTGATTACCTTGGAAGAAACTAGCCATCATGTTCTTTAAGTCATTCGTTTGACTTGCCAAAGTGTTTCTCATGTCAGATCGAAGATCGTTTCCTTGTTTCACCATGTCTGCTTTCAAGTTGAGCACTTCCCGCTGGAGATTTTCCACAATCACATCATTGGTCCGCATGTAGGTTTCAACATCTTGGTGTAATGCGTTGGGTTGGTTGGGAGGGGGAGCATGGTAAGCGGGTGGTTGATAAGCAGGTTGTTGGTACACTTTGTTGTTTCTTTGAGGTGGATATGGTTGTTTGTGAGGTGGTATGTATGGTGCACGAGGTTGTTGTTGTTGTTGAGGAGGGCGATTGAGGTTTTGTTGTTGGTTTGGGTTGTTAGGAGGAAAACCGGGCGGGGAAAGAAAGTTATTAGAGCGGTAGCTAAGCAAGTTGCGGTCACCTTGAGGACGGGCTTGATAAGCGGCCGGAGGATAGGTACCGTATGCTGCATTCACATTCTCAGAAGGGTAGTCTTGGGTGGTGGTACAAGTGGTGTAAGAGTGAGGACCCCCGATTATTTCACATGGTTGGCTTACAGCATTGACTTGAGCGTTTTTAGCATTGATGTTGTTGGTGTTGTTAGCGGTGTGGGTAACAAGCGATTCAAGAAGCGTAGTAATTTTGTCAAGTCGCTTGTCGCTGTCACTAGTACTAGTACTAGCGGCATTGGTCCGAACACTCTTGGTTTGCACACGAGACTTATTCTCAATGATATCCCAAGCGGCATTGGAAGTCTTAACCAAAATATTACCCCCCGAGGCACTGTTTAGTGAATCTTGGTCATTCATGCTTAAACCATTGTAAAAAGTGTTAATTTGGTGCACTTTGGTAAAACCATGTTGTGGACACTTTCTTAAAAGATCTTTAAAACGGTCCCAAGATTCACTAAAAGACTCATCGTACTTTTGTTCAAAATTGATAATTTAATTCCGCAAAGCGGTAGTACGAGAGGGTGGGAAAAAGTAGTTGATAAACTTGGTCTCCAAATCCTTCCACGTAAGAATACTTTGTGGCGGTTCCTTAGCAAGCCAATGTCGGGCTTGTCCCTCTAAAGAAAAGGGAAAAAGTTGTAAACGGATTACCTCTTGTAGAACACCATTGAATTTGACCGTATTCGTGAGTTGTAGGAATCTCTTGATGTGGTCATGTGGATCATCAATGGTACGCCCCAAGAATGGTTGAGCAGAGACCATCTGGATAAAGCCGGATTTGAGCTCAAAATTGTTGGCTGCAATCGCGGGTATGACAATTGGATCATTGTTGCCGTCTACATGTGCTTGCAGAAGTTCAATCATCAGGCGATTGTCTGGTAGAGGCTCATTGTTGAGAGGTGGATTGTTATTGTTGTTGTTATTATTGTTGTTGAGAGGTGGGTTATTGTTGTTGTTTTGTACACCAGCCATGTCTAAGTCTTCGAGATGCTCGGGCTCTTAATAAGACGTTGATCGTGTACGCATGCACCTGCAAAAGAACTAACAAGGCAAAAACAAAGCAAAAATATTTTTGGTTTTTATGTTTTTTAATTTTTTGGATTTTTTAAAATTTTATATTTTTTTATGAAAAAGTAACGTTCACGGTGAACGGATCCCAAAATCCAAGTTCTCACAAAAAACTGTTGATCTTAACGAGAAGAGCCGGCAGCGGCGCCATTTGATACTTAGCTTTTGCTATGGTTCAGATTTGTTCTCGGTATCCTCTCGAATTGATTACAGCTCAAAGTGGAAAGATTGTTCTTGGTGACAAATAGGGGGTTTGGATTTTCTATTCTACTAAAAGGATTAAAAGCATAAAGTGATAAGAATAAGCTAAAAGCAATTAACTAATAAAAACAAAACAATAAAAATAATAAAACGTAGATTTAGAACGAAATAATTAATAAAAATAAAACTAAAAGACGAAATTAACTATCGACTCGAAAATAAAGTTTACTAAATGAAAAAGGAGAGAACAAAACTAAAATGGTACTTTAAAGCTAAACGAGGCAAAACCTAAAGCGGGTACTAAATAAAAGATAAAACTTAAACTTTTGGAAAAAATATTAATACTAAAAATCGAAGAAAAATTCAACTAAAAATACGTAACTTTCAAAAATAAAATCGGAACAATTTTCAGATAAAACTAAACAATTACGGAACAATACTATTAAATAAACAAGCTAGCAGGCTAGCTGCTGGAAGCTAGCAAGCAGCCTGGTGAATTGAGCGGGAAACGTAGTAAGCTGGCAGGCACCTAGGTGGATTTTTTATTCGGAAGATTTGTTGTAATTGATTCGGAAGTTTTTTTGTTTAGCTTGATTCGGAACTTTTTTTTTTCTTTAATTGATTCAGTAGTTTTTCAAAAGGAACAACTGATTCGGAAGTTTTTTTTAAAAATCTGATTCGGAACTTTTAAAAAAATCTCATTCGGAACTTTTCAAAAAAAAATCTCATTCGGAACTTTTCAAAAATACTCATTCGGAACTTTTCAAAAATACTCATTCGGAACATTTGAAAAATCTGATTCGGAACTTTTTAAAAAAAACTCATTCGGAACTTTTCAAAAATACTCATTCGGAACATTTGAAAAATCTGATTCAGAACTTTTCAAAAAACTCATTCGGAACATTTAAAAAAATCTGATTCGGAACTTTTCAAAAAAACTCATTCGGAACATTTAAAAACACTTCATTCGGAACTTTCAAAAATACTCATTCGGAACAATTTGAATAAACACTCATTCGGAACTTTTTAAATCACTGATTCGGAACTTTTCACTAAGATCCTTCATTCGGAACTTTTATGTTCATTCGGAACCTAGAAAAATTCAAGAACAGAAGAGATAGAAAAAACAGGGGAACGCGATTTCAAGTCAAAATCCACCAAGTTTTTAACAAAAACTTAAACAAAACTAAGCACGAATCATCTACTAACCATAAACAACAAATCCCATCAATAAAAACTTAAAACCCAATAACTTTTAAAGATCAAAATTAACCAAATAAGATCTTTAACTTTGAATCAAAAAGATGAAGATGAACAAGATGAAATTAAGGATTAAATTGATAGATTAATATTTAAACAATCAAAAGACAAAGATTAAAATACAAGATTGGAAAAAACAAGAATAAAAAATCACCAAACACCCTTATGGTGTTGGTGATGCCTACGAACAGAAAAAGAGAGAAAAAAGGAATGAAAAAAACTGAATGAAAAGTGTGAAGGGAATTCTTTATATAGGTCTTCCATTTGGTTGGTGAGTGGACTTTCTCCCTTTCTTCTTGTCTTCTCGTCTTTTCAGAAAAGTTGACGTTTTCGATTCTGATTCGGGATTTGTCGACGATTAAATTCAACTCGTCTTTTAATTTCTTCGTTTAATAGACTTGAGTTTCTTCGACATATGTAAATCTTCAATCTTTGGTCCTTTTCTTCGATAAATCTTCAAATAGGCCCAGTGACTTCAAATCTTTTGCATTTCTTGGACAATAGACTTCGTCTTGAGTCTTTTTCTTCCATAAAACCCGTGCAATCCCATGTTTTCTCCATTATCCATCCGGTTGGCTCTGAAAACACAATAAACACAAAAACCACGCATAATTCCAAACAAATGATATTAAACACGCGTTTTGGTCTCGTTTTAGCCAGTTATAAGTGGTAAAAGGATAGGTGTTTACACACCTATCAGTGGCCCTTTCAAAGTAATAGCCAGGATCGGGGAAGTAGCTTACGTTTAGAGTTGCCCCACAACTGAGTCGGGTTCACTCTACCTTTCATGTGTCTAACCTGAAGAAGTGTAATGCTGAAGAACCACTGGCTATGCCATTAGAGGGAGTTCAAATTGATGACAAACTCTAGTTCATAGAGGAACCAGTGGAAATCATGGAGAGGACAGTTAAGAAATTGAAACACAGTCTCATCCCGTTGGTCAAAGTACGTTGGAACTCTAGGAGAGGCCCCGAGTTCACTTGGGAACGAGAAGACTCGTTCAAGACCAAGTACCCACACTTGTTCACCTGACCAATAGCTTCATCTTAAGCTTTGAGCACAAAGCTAAAATAACGGGATGGTGCTGTAAAACCTATGATTTTACCTTATTGACTTTGTCAACTGTTGTACTAGTTATTTTTGGAATTTATGTAATTTCACTTTTATATGACTTATTAATTATCATATACCTTTTGTCATACTACCTTTCATATTTAAATTACATTTATATGAACTCTTAGTCATTTATTGACTACTCTGGCAACTGACTGGCCACTTGATTTAATAATAAACTCATTACCTCAGTACATATTTTTGAGATAAACTGTAACCTTACTTAATTTATTTATTAAGTACTTTAATTTATTTTTATATGTATATATTTACATATAAAAAAGGAATAAACACCTAAACACTTTAAAACAATGTACATTATTTTACATTGTCACTTATTTACTTATTTAAGTAAAATAATTTTAGTGATGTATTTAATATACACTTTCACTAAATTACCTAAAAACTTCAACAAAATACCTACAACTCAACAAATACCTACAATAATATACAAGTACTATTATTATCATACAACACTTGGCAAAATTTACCAAAAACCTTTCCCCATGCATATATTAGACGTGTATATGTATGCATGCCTACACTACCATCATTTGTTAGCTAGCTTGTAAGTACTCAAGTGTTTAATCCACTAAAACCCTATACTAACCATGCTTACTTACACAAATACATGCATAACCATACTTTTCCTATACCAACCTCACTTTTACTTACACAACCACATACACACACCATACCCTTTACTATACTTAGTCATTCTTGTCCCCTTGGACCCAAAACACACGGCATCAATTTGCAAAGAAAGGAAGGAAAGTCAATTTCCATTTTGAGCATGTGTGCATATGGCAAGTGTATCCATTGAGATCCCATGCATATCTTAGTTAGATACTTTGTACAAAGTACAAGGATTTACTTAGATCTCTCTCTCTCTCTCTCTCTCTCTCTCTCTCGCTCTCTCTCTCTCTCTCTCTCTCTCTCTCTCTCTCTCTCTCTCTCTCTCTCTCTCTCTTTCTCTATGTCATAAGCCGAAACACACACCCAATCCACAACACAAAACATTTGCAATCTCACTTCATCTATCTCTCTCTCAACCTACGGTAAACACCACCATTCCACCATTTTTGAACCTCCAAGTTTATCTACTACTCCTATACTATGTCTCCTACAATATAAATGTTAATCCTAAGCTCATCCTACAAGAACCTTGATCTTTGAAGCAAGAAAAAGAGCCCTAGAAGCCCTAGTGAAGCCCACGGCTTGTTTAATGTCTCCTAGACATCCATTGTTGAAAGCTTGTCACTTATTTCTACTCATTCTCCTATCCCTCCTAAACCTATCTAAACAAGTAAGTCCAAGCTAAAACCTATCTTTCTAATACATTTACTTTTATACATATTAACATATATATAGTTATTCATGGTAAAAGTTAATATTGAAACAAATATTGAAACCCTAAAACCTATAATGACCCACGGCTTTATTTTTTATATAGCTTAAAATGATGTAAAAACTTTTCAACCATGAACAACACATCACCATGATCTTGTTGAACTTGAAAAACCATGAAAACCTAAACATGCATGATTTTAGACGTGAGGTTTAAGTTCATAAATTTTATTTTGGGTAATCTTGTAATGTTTAGATATAACTAGAAACACTAGATTTATGTGTTTAGGTGCCTTAAAATGTTAAGATCACTATTATGCCTTATAAGATTAGTTTTAAGCTCACTATAATAAGTTGCTTAAATAAATAATCATTTTCACTAAATAAATGTTTTTATAAAACTTTTAGTGTCAAAAATATAATTTTATAAAGTTTCATGTTGAAAGTATAGATCTATAAGTGTTTTGGATTAAAATAATAAATCTAAGAAGTTTTGGATTAACATAATAGATCTACAAAATTTTGGATTAAATATAACAAGTACAAAACTTTCGGGCTGGATTTATAAATATATAAAGTAAAGGGATCTAAATAAACAAGTGTTGAAACTTATTTTCCAAAAATATAAACTTTTGGACTACTTTTAAATATTGCCGAGAGTTGAGGGTGTTGTTTTGAACATATCCGAAACTTAAAGGTGATAAAAAGGACTTAAAAGGAATTAATATAATGTTAGGGTAAGTTGTGTAAACTTTAGAAAACCTAGGGATCACTTTTGTCTTTTGCCGAGACTTAATATAAGCCTTAGGGACCAAATATGCCAAGATAGCAAACTTATTTAAGCCCTAAGTAACCCTAAGGACTAATCCTGCCTTTAGCCGAAACATATTCAAGCCCTAGGGGGCATTTGTGTAACTTGTAATTAAACTTAAATATAAGCCGAAGGTTGGAGGACTAAAACTGCCAACTTGTGAAACTTTAATAAGCCCTAATATGAGCCGTATACATTAAGGACTATTTTGCCATTTAGAGAAACTTAAACAAGCCCTAGTTACACGTGTAACTAGGGAGGGACCAAAATTGTAATTACTTGAAAGATTTAGAAACCCTAGGGGTATAAAAGTAATTTAACCGCGGGTAATTATTTAAATAAAAGGACAAAAACGTATTTTATACAAAGTATTACGAACCGTAAAATTCTATATATTTATACCCGTTATTTAAAACGTAAAACCTAAATAAACGTAACAACTGTTATTTTTCCGAACTTATAATTTAATAATTATAAACACTACGTAAACGTGGAATTTCAATAAAATGTTATACGTGTTATAAAACTTATTTATATATTAAATATAAATTAAAAACGATTAACTTATAAAATAAATATATTAATTATATTTATTTCCTATTACTTTAAATGTATATAAGACTATCCTTTATAAATATTTAAAGTGTTTTATAAACAACGTAAGTACAAAATATTAATTAAATGGATTAATAAATTTAACCTTATTATTTATTTTATACATGAAATAAATACTATTAGAACTTGTACAACGATGAACAAAAATACAAGTATCGTAATAAAATGCTTAAACCCAGTATAAGCATGTACAGATTTATTCTGAAACTTTTATGCATTATGTTATGCATTTACTGAGACCTTATAATTATTTAGGTCGTTGATTGTATCGTGAGCATCCTTATCAGATTTATCTACTGACTTACTGATGTACTACTGAGGTGAGTTCATGGCCCCACTTTATATATTGACAAACTTTTAAGCCTTTTAATGGGGAAGAAAACATGCAACATATTTTATTTTATGGACATGGATTGAACTGTGAAACTTTTGATTACATTGCCTATTGTAGATGAACCCGCATGACCCGTGCATCCGAAACTGTTAGAATTATTGAATTACCTGAATGTTATAAATAGATCTATTTGGGATTGACCGTCCCCATCTGGGTGAGTCATGCTCACTGTGCCTAGGCCAGGACAACAGATGTTTCACATGTCATCACTTATTTTTGTTATGGGTGCCTTTTTATAAGGAGAAGGGTCCTTATTTGTTAAGGACTTAACTGTCAAGTTTCAGTTTCGGGCAATATGGAAATGTAATTTCTTTTAAGTATTGATGCTTTGTGCATTACTATTTCAGTGAATATTTAATGTCCAAACTTATTTTAATTAAACCTGTGAATTCACCAACTTTATGTTGACTTTCTAAGCATGTTTTCTCAGGAAACTGAAGCAGGTATTGGTGTGCATGGAGTCAAGCATCATGATAGGCTGCTTTTATAGAGCTCATCTGGGATTTTATAAACTGGGAATAATTCAAACTATCGAACAATGTTAAAGACTATTTTAGTACTATTTGCACTTTCAATCATGTAATAAATGTAAGGATAATCGTTTATCTGTTGCTCTATATTCTGTCTGCTGTTGATCCACCTACGTGACACCCAAATATTATTTCCGCTGCGTTTGACTCAATTTGGGGGGTCACACGCTCCCCTAGCTTTTGTCTCTTAGTGTCAGTGTTGGCCCAGTAGAGTGCTTTCGCCGTTGGTGTTCTTTCGGATCTCTACGCATTTCACCGCTCCACCGGAAATTCCCTCTGCCCCTACCGTACTCCAGCTTGGCAGTTTCCACCGCCTGTCCAGAGTTGAGCCCTGGGATTTGACGACGGACTTAAAAAGCCACCTATAGACGCTTGAAAGAAGGGGCACTACCGATTCTGTCGGTGTCATTTTTATTTAGCTTCCTTCCCGAAAATATTTAGGGCGGAGAAAAGCAGACGTAAGGACTCGGGCTCCTCTTTAGGGGGTAATCAAGCCGGAAGAGTGTTGCAGAAAGATCTGCAATTCCCTTTTACAACATAGGAAGGGGCCTCCTTCCTAAAAAACCCAGGTTGATGGATCAAGAAATGAATGAAAGGTCCCGCTAAGAAGTCGGTTTGAGAATCTTAATCCTATTCTATGGCTTTGATAGTCTAAAGAAATCTGATCCAACCTTTTCTTTTGATCTTGCCCTTTCAATCTTGACCTACGCTTGGAATAGTAAATCTATATTTTATATATAAAGTAAAAAAGGCGCTCTCGTGCAATCTAAACAAGACAAACTTACAGAATCAAAGAACCTAACGAATGTAGGCGGAATACACTCATGATCTGCTTCACAAATGGGAGATTGGGTCGACGTTTCGTCACCACTTTGTGGAAAAGCCTTTTCCCGTTTTTTTGGCGGGAGCAGAGCAGGATGATATAGCTCGACTGTTAAGGAAGATGGGAGATATAGCTCGACTGTTAAGGAGAGGAAATAATATCAGGTTCTCACTCCATAATGGGATAAGGTTTCATTCCACTAGTCCAATGCCTGGCCTTTTGCTTTCCTCTTCTCTCATAGATTCCCTTCACCAAGTCATCCTATCTTAGGTAGATGTGTAAACGATCTAGATATCCATTATTTCTATAAGCTTAGACTGACGACCGTAACGGATGTCATATCAATCCGAAGGAAATTATGCGGAAGCTTTGGTTAGCCTCTTCCATTCTTCAGGATCTACAATACAAAGGTAGTAATGCATTCTTTTCGATCTTGTACCCACGGATCGGTACACTGAACACCAACCCAATCGAGACGAAAAAAAGAAAGAATAGCAACTACATCAACAACCTTGATTCCTTACGTTCCTTTTTTTAAATAAAATTAAGGATATTATTTTGTACCCATTACTCCATTCATATACTATGACCCCTAAAGCTATCAAGAAAATGACGCATCTATGGGAGTCACTTAATATAGGGGAATCCATCTATCTGCCTCTTCATCATTAGAAGGTTTGAATAAACTATATGATTTATAAGGGCCCCCTTTTTTAGAAAGGAGAATAGGAACGAAATAACTACCGGAAAAATATATAAAAGATCGTTGGGCCATGCGGGCTCCCCGTAAGCATAACTGGACACCAACTCCTCAGAACTTGGTAAATTCCACTCCATTAACATATACTTATTGTAAAACCCGTAAAAAAAAATAAGGTCATAAATTAATTATATTTTTCAATTATTTTGAAGTATTTTATAACGTTAAATACTATTATACTTAACGGTTTAAGTTGAAACCGATATTAAATATTATATTTTAATATTTTGACGAGTAACGAGGACTACTAGTGATCACGATACCGACGGATGCCTAAAATTTTATATTTTTTTATCGATCGTTTCGATATTTAATACTTTCAACGATATCGTTTTAATTACATATCGAGTCGTTATATTATTATTTTTCATGTGCGTTTAAACTTTTTAGTATTTTTACGAAACCCGAGTCTCGTAAATATTTCAAAATTTACAATTTATATTTTCTACCCTCTTAAACTATTTTATTCCATTTTAGACAAAACTATCACAAATTGGCAAAAACTACCCTAACCTTACACTATATATAATAATTCCACTATCTCATTTTCATTTTAAAATTCATTTAACCAAAATTTCTTCCTTCCTCCTCCATTTTTCTTTCTTAGCCATATACTCCATCAACACCAATCATCAAAATTTTTGATGATCAACTTTGATCCATCCAAAAACAAAACAAGTCCCATTCCTATTTTTGAAAGGTTATTCTAATGATACTATTTTTACTTACATGCATCAAGTTTTATTATTTTTATTGTTAGGTGGAGATTTTGATCATGCATATGTTACTAGTGATGATCAAATGATGTTATTGTAATGTTTTTGTTAAAAAGTTGAGTTTTAATTTTTGGGTTTTTGATTTTGATGATGGTACAAGTGTTAGGATTGGTTTATGGTGATATTAGGATGTTAGGTTGATGATGAAAATGATTGGTTTTGATCAAAAACATGATTTTGTGGGAGATTTTGAAAGGTGATTTTGGGCAGTAGGTTTGAGGCCATTTTCGAGTGTCTTAAGTCTGAATATAGGATGATATGATGGGATTATGTTGAAGAGAATTTCGTTAGCTTCGATTTGATATAAAGTAGGCCTTCCAACTCCAAACGAGGTGGAAGTTACACTAGTTTGATTTTCGTGTACCGGGAGACGAGTGTCGACACAATCCGAAAATTGTTGTCGATATTTGGATCGAATCTCGGGGACTATAAAATGAGTTTCAAAATGATTCAAGGGCTGTTCTCAGGCTCCAAGTTTAGCATTTTGAGTCTATTTTTAGAATCAAGTGGCGGTTTTACAAACGGAGTTGTTTAGAATGGTCAAAATGGTTTCGTAAGTCAAGGTCGCTAAACTGTCCGGATTTTTTGATTCAAAGATGAGTCAGACAGGGAACTTTAAAAGTAAAATCTTTTGATGGGCTCTTGGGAGGACTTTATACATATAGTAAGTAAGTTCTCTGAGTAGTATCATAAAAAGTTGATGTGTGTAAGTATGGGAAAACGGCTTGGACATTTGGTATGTTCCGGCAGATTTTTGTTAAAGGCATAGAACAATAAAATGAATATATAGGAGAGTGTAATAGTATCACTTGTATCGTTTTCTCTCGAGTTTGTCGTGATTTTATGAGTCGAGTTTTATATTCTTATGTATGGTTTATTTCTCGAGTCTATTATTAATGAACGCACCTCATTTGATAGGTTGCGGTTCTCGTGTTTGAAAGGCATCATCTATCGTCGGCGATCGTCTCATTACCACTATTGGCTAAGGTGATAGCTTCGATTTATACTAGTTATTAA
The DNA here is from genome assembly GCA_025667525.1 of Glebionis coronaria. Taxonomy (NCBI): domain Eukaryota; kingdom Viridiplantae; phylum Streptophyta; class Magnoliopsida; order Asterales; family Asteraceae; genus Glebionis; species Glebionis coronaria. The sequence goes on from JANFOE010001024.1 coordinate 452,900, forward strand.
ATGATTTTAAACCCGCGAGGGGGAATACATGTTTTATAAACTTAGAACACAAGATTTTTATGGTATGCTTTGTCCCTCTATGAATGGACCCGTGGTTGCCTTTAAATTGCATTAAGTGATTGCCTTTGTTAAAACCTCAATTATGGACCGTTAATTAACCTATGATGGGTTAACCGCTAGTACAACTAATAGATCTATGGGGGAAGCCGCCCCGGTTCAGTTTTTGTGGACTTGTCATAGAAGCTTAGGCCCGACCTCCACACTGTTTGGACATATTGTATTGAGAAGTCAGGTATACGGCAATGTACCAAAAATCTAGAGGTAACCGACAATTAATAAATCTCCTGTCTTATCAGACCTCTAAAGGGAGTGTTTAAGGGCTCGGTTCCATGAGCTTATTGCAATTTATGCTATATACAATTATCATTGTTGATGCAAATTATTATTTGATGCTTATAAGCATGCCACAAACTTATAATCTTTGCTTGTGTTCAAATTGATTACATAAACCTATAGATTCACTCGGCATTTTTGCTGATTGTTTTACTCACATGTATTTCAGGTAATCAAGAAGTGGAAGCTTGGGGGTCACGGGGAATGAAGTTGTGCACTGCTTTTGTTGTTCAAACTCTTTGATTTATTTATCGTTCCACATTATTAAAACAAACTAAAATGCTGTTTTAACTTATCTTTTGGTAACGATTACTTGGGACTACGCTACTCTGATAAATGTTTTAGGAACGATAAATTTGAAACGTCTCTTTTCGAGTCGTTGTTTATAAATTATGTGTTGTTGTATCATTGTTTAGCACCCAAAGATGTATTCCGCTGCGTGTAAATTTGGAGGTGTTAAAGATTGGTACTAGAGCCATGAGTTATAGAGAACTAGGTCTTTTTCTAAAAACCTAGACTATAATTATCGGTTTTATTTTTCAAAGAGTCGGTGCACATGATTTCGCGTGACTTCAGGTTCAAGCTACTTCTGAGATTACAATTTTAGTATACGTTATTACGTATACCTTATTGCCAAGTAATTATAAATAAATATTATGATCCATTTACGGATATATATTTATATCTAGGATCCCTTTTATCGATATATATTTATGTCGTTAAACTTTTCGATAAAAGTTTATCATTTATTAATGATTAACTTAAATAAATATATTGAATTTTCAAGATCTTTCTGTATTTATTTTAGAAGTATTTAAATTGCTTTTATTGCAAATTTTATATTATGACCCTACATACCTTCATCTGCGCGCGTTACTTTTATTCCTTAACCCTTTGAGATATCTATATAGATATCCAAATCGTCTTCCGACTGTTTGTGTTTAGATGTCTTGAAACGTAATTTCTAGACCATTGTGTAGCTCAATGTGTCCTTGGAATAGACTAACCGCTATTTATTGACATTTATATGTATCGACTCCGAAGTGTATTGTTCACTTATATCTCGGTAACGTCATCGTCATTTTATAAATCATCGTCTAGATTATGGCACTAGAATTGGAATACGATTTTACTTATATAAAATTGTATCATTTGTTTTTCATTAACCTTCTCGCTCCCGGAGTGTAGCATGTTAATGTTCCATTCTTTTCTTGTTATGTTTTGTGCTTTTGACAATCGTGGCACCAAGGAGATTTGCCTACATTGCATTTTGAAATCTAAATTACGAACGTCTTTCACCGTTTTGCTTCCTAAATTTCGTGTTGAATACCTTGAAGCATTTTCTGTCATTCATCATGCTGTATTTTATTTGATGCTCATTACGATAATTATTTTTCGTTGTTGTAAAATCCACAAGACATGTGTGTATATATGTATATATTTTGAGCCGTTAAGAAGTGTCGAAAAATACACTTTATGCAGAAACTGTAGGGGCAGTATAAACAGGTCAAAACTTAAAAGTAAAACCTGTGTTTCAAAATAAAATAGTCAAACCTGCACAGAACTTGCAGGGGTATTTTGGTCATTTTACATTGGTTTTCAGGTCTCGGGTAAAACTAGAAAGTCGTCTGAAACGTCGTTTTGCATCAAAATGCTTTAGACTCCGAGTCTTGGAGATGTCGTTTATCGGGTCAATTAATCGGCTCATATTTAAAAGTCAAATCTGATAGAAAATTCAGAACATGAGTTTTAAACGTTTCTAAGCAGTGTTGATTTCATTTGAGATCGTAAAACTTTAACGAATATTATTTTACAATTAACTAATACTAGTTTCATGTGAAAATGTTTAAAAATATAAACATTACAGGATTAACAATTACCAGATTAATGGTGTAATTTGAAAACGAATAATATATTTTCTTTAAAGCATATTGTGTTGAGTATCTTACATAGAATACACATATGGATTGATTTATTCTTTTTATATATATGACTCATTTGTCATTCGATGTTATTTTATTTTTATTTTCTTCTAACATTCCACTGATTTGGGTTGAGTTTTGAAGTTTTGTATTCACATTCTTCGTCGATATCTTTATCGTGTGTCTCATGGCGTTTTCGTTTAACCTTATAACCTTTTGAAACCTTAACAACTCGTAACCATTTCATTGTTTGTTTTATGAGCTACTATTTGCCACTTTTTGCAAAACTTTGACTACTTTATACGTTGTCATAATGTCATATTATAAATAAATCTGATATTGTTTTACGATTATTTTCACCAATTATTTTTACTTTGGTCTTATAAAATACTTTTCGTAAGATTAAAAGTTGCTTATTAAGTATCTCACAAATTACTTGTATCCTATAAATTTATAAACTATTTTTAAACTCCATTTTACAGATGGCATTGTTTATATATAAACATAAGAAACGTAATACTTTTCGACCAAACTGAGCACTGCATTGCTATTCCTATATTATACATGGCCTGATCACCTATATCTAATTTAGATGGAGCCATGCTAGGCTGAATAGTAGTCACCTTAAAAATCTTGATAATAAAGAACTTTTTACATGTATTTATGATAAAGATAAATAAAATAAAATAAAGTGAAAAGAAGTTTTGAAAACCTTTATATTTATGCAAGTGGCGCAATTTCTATGCATTGATGTAGTGTTTTTGCTACCCTTTAGGAAAAGGATGACAAAAGTGGCAAGTATTAAGTGTCGGTTTAGGAAAATCAAGCACTAATGACCAATTAAGTTCAAGTTCGTTCACGAGGAGGCTAGTGTGTTATGTGTGTAATGATATGGATTAATTTGTGATTATATTTGAGAAAGAAAAATGGAAAAGGGATTAGAAGAGAATGACGGTTATCAAGACGGATTAAATTAATTCTAAAAAGGCGTACACGTAAAGTCGTAAAAACCACCAAAATTAAAATTTTAACCTAAAAATTTCTAAAAATTACCAAAAATCCCTAATAATGTTCTAAGAGTTTAAAAAATCAAAACTTGCAAAAACCATTTAATTAATTAGATAATGACTTTTTAATGCTAATTAAAACCCTAAAAATCAAAATTAATTATTAAAAAGCCCTAAACAAGATTTTAAAGTTTGTAAACCTCAAAAATACTCTAATTATGCTAAAAACTATTTTTCAAAATTTTAAAACCAATTAAAACAATTTTTAAACAATTAAAAACTCCTAAAATCAATTAAATCTTAAATTAATTATAAAAAATAATTAAAAGACCTAAAAAATATTTGGAAAGTTGCAAAAATCCTAATTAAGTGTTTAGAACCTAAGAAAAATATAAAAACCTAGAAAATTAGACTTTTAATTTTTAATAATAAAATAATATTAAAATAATATTAAAAATCCAAAAATTATAAAAAATTCAAAAAACTTGCAAACTAGCTTAATTTAACCTAAATAACTCAGAAATAAAATTGAAATTACCTAAATACCCCTATTGGGCCTAGAAAATGGGCCAAACCCAAAACAGTCCCTTATTGGGCTTAATTAAGGCCCAATAAGAAAAAGTGTTCAAAATAAGCCCGAAAAGCACAGGTTGACTCAAAATTTGATTTTAAACAACTTTTTCCAAAGGCCCAAAAGCTGAAAATGTGAAATAAGCTAACTTATAATAAGCAGCTTATTCTTAATGGGCTTTTAAGCCCATTAAGCTATAAGCTGATGCCATAAGCTAAAATTTTACACACAAGCTTCTTTTGACCTAACAAAGACTTCTACAAAAAGAAATTTCAAATAAGCCCATTTAAAAAGCCAGAAACAGTTCACAAACTTATTCACAAAACGACAAAATATTCGTTTTTATGATCTAGACCACCTCAGAAGCTGATTCAAGTTGCAAAATGTTTCTTATGACAAAACTAAGCTTAATAATCAAAAACCTACTCAATAAGCACACTCAATAAGCTGGAAAGTCCAATAAGCACTTATGTTTAAAAGTCAAATAAGTTGGTTTTCTAGTAAAAAGTCAAAGTCAAAGTCCAATAAGCTCTAGTTTACTTAAATGGGTCAAATAATGAAGACCTATTACAAAAAATAAGTTGTTGCAAGTCAGAATAAGCTAGAATAGCTTATTGATAAGCTGATGACAAAATTGCACTAGCAGGGGCTAGTTTTGGATGTTAAGCAGTGGAAACTTTTTCCGCTGCTTGACTATTTTGACTTTTTGTCTTTATTGACTTTTTCTTGGATTCAGATTTCACAAAGGCACCCAAATGATCTTTGGATCAAAAGGAGTCAATCACAATCAAAATAACACAATCACTAACACCCAATTGATACAGTTTAATCAATCATTCATCAGACATTATACAGACATGAACAATAAGCAGTTGAGCACAAATAAGCAGTTTTAGCAATAATCAGCCAGCCAAATTCAACCAAATGCACACACAAGCTATTATAAACTCCAATAAGCAAGTCTAAACAGGTTTCATGCACTGGTTCAAAGAATTAAGCAAGATTCAAGCAATGAAAGTTACTGATGAACACTAACACATGCAGTTTTTACTTTTGCTGATGTATTTGACACACAAGCCAATTTCAACACTCCAAATCTTTCAAACAGGTTATATTGATGATGTTTTAACAGCTTTTATCCCTAAACATGCATAAACTCTATGTTTTCCCAAAATTTTAGGTCAAAAAACAGTCAACTCAACAAGATATAGCAATTTGTTTGATTCAAGGTTTCAAACTCAGAAACTTGCAGCAAAACACTCTCAAACAAAGGTATAGCAGATACAAAGCATAAACAACACAAACTAACAACACAATAACAAGATGCAAGCACAAACCAGTAGACCCAAACACCCCTTTAACTTTTCCAAATCAAAATTTTCAAAGGCAAAGTGAGATTTCAGGCCAACCAAGCATCAATTAACACTAAAACAAGTATGATAAACAGATTCAAGCAAGAACAAGCCACAAAATTCACAAGAACACAAATTTCATACAAATATCACCAAAAATCACAATTTAAGCAGATTTTGAGATTAAGTATGCAAACCTCATGGATGTACATCCACACCCACGAATTTTGATCTTATGTGCTAGCAAGAACAAGCACAAGCTTCCACAATAAGCCTGCTAAGATTGAACAAGGGTTAAGCACAATATCATAAAAATCAGAAACTTTGAAAAACTTGATTGATGCAAACTTGTTACCCCACACTTGATTATCCCCAAGTTATAAGCCTCACCACACCTTAACCAACTCAGTTAGGATGCTATGATCAGCCCTATAGCCCAAGAATTCCAAGATTGGAACAAGACTTAGCAAAATATCAAGAAAATGAGGAAATATGCAAACTTTTGCACACTCCTCTTTTGAAAACAGGTTTTAAACATCAAGAACTAACAAGCATATAACAAATGAAAGCAGTAAATAAGATTGGCCAATGACTTTTCTTCAAGATTTCAAACTCAATTTCATTAAACTTAGAAATAGGATTTACAGAAACTTGAACAAGGAAAAATCAAAAGCAAAGTCTAGATGTTGGAACCCTAAGCCTTTATATAGGCATACATGAACTACTAGAAAGCATAAAAACGTTGCCCTAATGTTGCTGAAGTCCCCAAAATGCCCTCTTGAATTTGAACTCATTTGCTTCATGTGACTGATTCTTGGACGTTTGTGACGTAGATAGCTGTTGGAATTTGATCTAAGGGCTCAAACAAAGCTTAAAATGTAAGCTTGTATCTGGATGGTTGATTCTCTGGTTGGTTTTGGCAGTATCCCCTTTTGTGTGTAGCAGGGGAATCATGTGTGGCCCTTGGTGGTGATGTGGCAAGTGATTTAAGAGTTGGGTTATGATTAGAAGACTACTAATCATAATTCTGGAGGTGATGGAAGCTCAATTGTTGCTTAATCAATTTTCCCCAATTTGTGTTCTTGAGTAAATAGTAGCATGTTTGATCTGATTTGGGTTTTAAAAATGGTGTTAAGCACCAAACGATTAAACTAATCCAAGATTAGTTATAACAGGTTTTTAGTGGAGGATGACATGGAGAAATGGTGGATCTTCATTGGTGGAGAGAGTGAGTGGGGCACGTGTCACCCCACCACTGGTCTAGGTTACTTCTTTGTCTGCCAGCTTAACACCCCCATCTTTCATGAACTTGTCAAATGTATTCCAAACTTCTATCAACGCCATAATCAGCTTTGTCAACTTTTGCCTTTTTACATTTTGTGCCCAAAAACTTTTACAAAGTGAAATCAGGGGTAATTCTTGCCATTTTTGAATTCTTCAAGGGCTGGTTTGGTATTTTCTTCAATGATAATGGTCTAGACTTGTTTAATTGACATTTTGGAGGACTGAAATTTCCAAGTCTTGATGATTGAGGGACCATTTTTGCCAAATGTTGAAAGTTGAGGGTCCTTTGTGTAATTTTGGAATTTTTAAAGGACCAAACTTGTCATTTCTTGTACTTTGAAGGACTTCATGATGTATTTGACTTTGTGGATGATAATGGTTGACAATTTAGCTTTGTTGAGGGGCCAAACTTGCCAAATCTTCAAAGTGGAGGGCCCTTTTTGTAAATTTGACAAACTTTAGGGACCAAACTTGTAATTATGAGGATACAAGGGTATAAAGTGTCAATTCTTCATAATTGGAGGACCCTTCTTCATAATTCTTCAAATCTTCAAGGGTTGATCTTGGGAAAGTCTAAATTAGGGCTTGGTTCATTGTGCGGCTTCGTTTCCCGTGTTCGTTTTTGCATGATTCTTGTGATCTTTTGTCATTTTCTCAATATCCGTACTTAAAATACACAAGCAACAAACACAAGCATATATTTGGGTATTTTGATGATATTTAATGCATTTTAAGCCCTATTTGGAAGATGAGACTATGTATAAAAGCAGTCTCATTACTCCCCCATACTAAACCATTGTCGTGCCCTCACGCAATGCTAGAATAAAGTATCAAAGCATCTCCAAAATTCATTTTATTCACTTTATTGAACGATAAACTAGCTATACTACTACTATTGCTACTACTACTTGCGTTTTAGACATAATGTATGATTTTCATCGCAAAATGGGACGTTTAGGTTCATAGAATAAGAACACGTGAATGCTTCATTAGAAATAATTTCATCGTCCTTGATTTTCACCCTAATTCCATGCTAAGCGTGCAACGAGATCATTGTCATTATAAGTTAGTAATGCTAACACTACTCATATGCCCTAATCACGTACTTGTCCTCCCATTATTCCTAAGTTGTATCTCTTATATTTTATGATGTCTTGAATGTTTCACGAGGATACATTGTTGACTTATGCGATGATAGAGATTTAGGTCTAAAAATAGAGTCCTAACGGTGTAACTAAGACCATCAAATCAATAACCCCTCCTAATAGACAACGATGTTAAAAAATTAAGTTGACAAGAAGAATCGATAAACTCGGTTTTATAACGGTTTTGAACATGAGACTTATTACCAAGACTTTTATACGCCCCCTACCGGAAGGGCCTTATTATCTTTGGTTTACCTCCATCTTTTATTCAACTTCGCCATGAAGCTTTTATTATGACTTCGGTCTTGCCTTGCCTTTTATTATCCGCCTCATCGGTGGTTTTATTAGCCAAAGACGTATATCCTCACGCTAAAGCGAATTTTGGATCTTTAAAGCTTCGAAGATTAAGGCTTGATTCACTTTCAATTTTGCATAGATTTTTCGGCCTTGTGGGGCTTTAAATTGTTTGCTAGATTTAGGTGAGCACTTGAAATCTTATTATTGGGTGAAGCTTTTGATTATTCGGGTTGCCAATACTTCAAAACCGTGACGCTGGCGATACCTTAATGTCAATTTAATTACACGGAAGCTACTAGAAAAGACTAGAAACCCAACAATCCTAACTAAACCGCTAAGTCAATATTTATTAAGCAATAAATATTTACATGCGAAGGGAGAATAAGCAAACAACGAGAACACATGAGTTTTTGAAAGAATACGAGTACTCTACGTTTAGCATAGTAACTTATAATTAACTCTATCATTTCTCGTCCTCATTTAAGAGACTTAGCCTAATGTGTAGTTAAGGAATCAAAGCTAAGTGCTCAACACGCACGGTCGAGTCAAAAATTACTCTTATTCTCGCCATCGTAAAACCTACATTCGTGTCTTCAAACACTTATAAAACATGAGAAAAATTTAAAATTTGGCCATTTTTAGCCTTATTTTGCAACAAAAACGATAACAAAAAGATAAACTTTGGAAAGCGTGAAGGTTTGGCAAGGCAAGTATCTATTCACCCCCCCATACTAAAGTTAAACATTGTCCTCAATGTTTCGAGTATAGGGGTGCAAACACCCCCATACTAGAGACGTAGTCGAATGCCTAATCTAGCATGGAAAGGGTGTAACCATTAAATTTAAAGCCGTTTATGAAGTGTGCTAAAAACCTAAGGTTAGAACATCAAAAGGATATATCATGGATATTGAGAAAGTCTTCAAAGAAAACGATCGAGTGCTCCCATAAAACGAACACGAGAGACTCCAATCGTGAAGATCATGATCATCTAAAGTTCACAATTCACAAACAACAACGGAACAAAGGTTGGAAGGGCACAAATCCCCACACGTAAACTACATTAGAAAGCGATAATATTTACATAGGATAAGCATGTGACTCCCCCACGAGGCTCCTCGTTTTTGATTACCGAGTCATGAGCTCGACTCGATCCCCTCAATACTAATTATCATTGGGGAAGGTGACTTGGTCGAGGTAGTTTAAGGATGGAACTTCCCCGCCAAAGTAGTGCTTCAACCTATGTCCATTCAGCTTGAAGTTAGGACCATCATTTTGAGCTAGCTCGATGGTCCCATACAGAAACACTTGAGTCACGGTGAATGGACCGGACCAACGGGATTTCAACTTACTGGAAAAGATTTTTAATCTTGAATTAAAAAGCAAAACTTGATCCCCAATGTTAAAAACCCGGTTTTTAATTTTAGAATCATGCAACTTTTTAGTTTTTTCTTTATAAATCAATGAATTTTCATAAGCAATATCCCTCAATTCATCCAATTCATTCAATTGCATTTTCCGGTGTTTTCTCGCGGTCTCCATATCATCATTACAATGCTTTAGGGCCCAATAAGCCTTGTGTTCTAATTCGATAGGCAAATGACAATTCTTTCCATACACAAGCTTATAGGGAGTGCACCCAATGGGTGTCTTATGAGCGGTCCTAAAGGCCCATAAAGCATCGTCCAACTTATCCGACCAAGTTTGTCGGTTTTCTCCAACGGATCTCTCCAAGATCCTCTTCAAAGCTCGGTTTGAAACCTCGACTTGCCCACTCGTTTGTGGGTGATAAGCCGTAGAAAGCCGATGTGTAACCCCATATTTCCTTAGAACCCTTTCAAATTGGTCGTTAAAAAATGGGTTCCACGATCGCTTATGATAGCACGAGGGGTTCCAAACCGAGAAAACAAGCTTTTCAAAAACTTGACTACCACACGAGCATCATTGGTGGGCAAGGCCTTTGCCTCCACCCACGTAGAAAGGTAGTCAACCGCAACGAGAATGTACTTATTACCACGAGATGATGGGAACGGCCCCATAAAGTCTATACCCCAAACGTCAAAGATCTCACACACTTGGATGATATTTTGTGGCATTTCATCTTTTTGTGAGGCTTTTCCTTGTGGTTGGCATGCATCACACGACTTCACAAGATCTTTTGCATCTCGGTAAATAGTAGGCCAAAAGAAGTCGGCATCAAACACCTTTTTAGCCGTGAGATTAGCCCCGTGGTGACCACCCGTGGGTCCCTCATGGCAAGCTCTAAGGATGTTAGAAGCTTCGGTGCCAAATACACAACGTCGGATGATTTGATCCGCACAAGTTCGAAACAAGTAAGGGTCGTTCCAAAAGTAGAACTTGACGTCACGAAAGAATTTTCGTTTTTCTTGAGTCGTCATACCCTTAACGATGAAGTTATCCGCATGGTAATTTGCAAAATCCGCAAACCATGGGGTGGAAGAATCAAGCTTAGAATTCACTCCACCAAGTGTTTCGAGCGGAAATGTTTCGGTGATTTCCTTGGGCTCGTAAACACTTTGGTGAGGATCTTCCAAACGAGAAAGATGATCGGCCGCTAGATTCTCGGCTCCTTTTTTGTCAACGATTTTGTGATCAAATTCTTGAAGGAGGAGAATCCAACGAAGTAATCTAGGCTTAGCATCTTGCTTTGCCATGAGATACTTGATAGCCGAATGGTCCGTATACACTATGCATTTCGTCAAGACGAGGTAAGGCCGGAACTTCTCAAATGCATACACCACGGCAAGGAACTCCTTTTCCGTTGCAGTGTACTTGAGTTGAGCCTCGGTCATCGTCTTGCTAGCATAGTGAATAGGCAAGAAGTGCTTATCATGACGTTGCCCCAAAACGGCCCCTATAACGTAATCACTAGCATCACACATGAGCTCAAAGGGGAGGTTCCAATTGGGAGCAACAAGAATGGGAGCTTTGGTAAGTTTCCTCTTAAGGATTTCAAAGGCTCGTACACAATCTTCGTCAAAGACAAAACGTGCCTCTTTTTCAAGAAGATGTGTAATGGGTCGAGAGATCTTTGAAAAATCCTTGATGAATCGACGATAAAAGCCCGCGTGGCCTAGGAAACTCCTAACTCCCTTGACGGTTTTGGGATGAGGTAATTTGGCGATGACGTCTACCTTAGCTTGATCTACCTCAATCCCCGCTTTCGAGACCTTGTGCCCTAAGACGATTCCACTCTTAACCATAAAATGACACTTTTCCCAATTGAGCACAAGGTTGGTTTCCTCACAACGTTTTAACATTCTCTCAAGGTTCGACAAACACGAAGTGAAAGAATCACCAAACACGGAAAAGTCATCCATGAAACTTCGATCGTCTTCTCGATCATATCATGAAAAATAGCCATCATGCACCTTTGAAAGGTTCCCGGTGCATTACAAAGTCCGAATGGCATTCTACGATAGGCAAACGTTCCATATGGACACGTAAACGTAGTTTTTTCTTGATCACGAGGGTCGATGGGAATTTGGAAGTAACCGGAAAAACCATCTAAAAAGCTATAAAAATCGTTTCCCGCAAGACGCTCCAACATTTGGTCCATGAAGGGCAAGGGAAAATGGTCTTTTCAAGTGGCTTCATTAAACTTTCGATAGTCAATGCACACTCTCCATCCGGTCACGAGTCTAGTGGGAATCAACTCGTTGGCATCGTTTGGCACAACGGTCATCCCTCCCTTTTTAGGGACACAATGAATAGGACTCACCCAAGGGCTATCGGAAATAGGGTAAATCATTCCCGCGTCAAGGAGTTTAAGGACCTCCTTTTTGATGATGTCGTGAATTTTAGGGTTCACCCTCCTTTGACTTTGGATTGTGGGCTTGAAATCCTCCTCCATTAAGATTTTGTGGGTACAAAACTTGGGATCGATTCCCTTAATGTCGGATAACTTCCACGCAATTGCCCTCTTGTGGTCCTTTAGAACATCGACAAGTGCGGTTTTTTCATCATTCGAAAGATCCTTCGTAATAATAACCGGCAACTTGTCGTCCTCCTCCAAATAGACATATTCGAGGTGAGGAGGTAAATCTTTCAACTCGAGGATAGGTGGTTCCTCAAGTGAAGATTTGGGCTCGATACTCATAACCTCCTCGGGTGGAGGAAATGGGAAATCGTTAAGAAAATCCTTGATAATCGAGAAGTCCTCATCGTTGTCGAGGTCTTCGTCACAAGTACGTGGAACATTGCATTCTTCCAACGTAAAACCACCACCTTCAAAAGGAGTGAAGGTTGGTGTCGAATTATCAAGAATTGGATCCAACATAGTGGGATTGCCACTAGTTTCTTCATCACCAAAACCTAGAATTTCTTGTGAAAATTCCTCGCAAACCACGTCGATCATATCAACGAGGTTTATGGTTGCAACGGAATAAACATGAGAAAATTGAGAGTTTTGAGTTGCGTTTATAACAAGTTCCTCGTCGTTGAAACGTAAGGTGATCTTTCTAGCATGCACATCGATCAAAGCAATAGACGTATCTAAAAACGAACGACCTAAAATGAGAGGAACTTGAGGATCCGTGGGGATATTAACAACGATAAAGTCTACGGGATAGTAGAACTTCCCCATTTTCACAAAAACGTCTTCCGCCAAACCACATGCGGGAATTGTGGAATGGTCGGCCAACTCGATAGACATTAGTGAAGTAGTAAGATTAGGAAGATTGAGCGACTTGAAGATTGAAAGTGGCATCAAGTTAATGCTAGCACCAAGATCGGCCAAGGCGAAGCATTCTTCCATATCTTGGATTGCACAAGGGATCAAAAATTTACCGGGATCACCGACTTTTTGAGGTATGCGATTAAGATAAACCGACGAACAACTAGACAATTGGTGCAATTTCTCCTTGTTGTTCAACATACTCTTAAAGTTAGCGGCAAATCGAGGCATCATGACCAAAGCATCGGCGAAACTCACATTAAGGTGCAAATCACGAAACATTTTCATAAAAAGCTCAAATTGATAATTGTCGCGCTCTTGACGTTTCTCCTTCCTAAGTCTCGATGGATAGGGCAAAGGTGGTGTGTGTTGAGGCATAGTAGGCATAGCCTTTGGAATCTTGGGTTCCAATGATGGTAATAGGTCGACCGTAGGTGTGGCATGAGCGGTACTTCGTGGGATTGGGACATGCTCCTTTTGGACCACCACCTCGGGTTCTTCCTCAATTGCTTCCTCCGTAGGAGCAATTGGTTGAGGAGTCGGCTCCTTAAGTGTCTTACCACTACGTGTGGTAATCACTTTCATCTCACCCTTAGGGTTGGATATGGTATTTCTAGGAAGACCACTTGACGACGGTTTACACATTATTGCCTCAAACATAGACGAGATTTTATCTTCAAAATTAGATTGCCTCAATACGGCTTCAGTTTTCCTTTTCTCGGCCTTAATCATCTCTTGTTTAATCTCATGTTGCCCTTGTTCCATCTTTTGTTGGTTTTGTTGCAACCTAGTGACATTTCCTTCCATCTTGTTGGTGTGGATTTTAAGTTCATTAGCTAACTCATTTTTCAACTCTTTCTTCAAGTCGTTCTTAAACTCGGATCTTAGGCTAATGATTTCTCTTTGAATATTGTCAAACCTAGCATCATTCCCACTAGCATATTCAACAAACTCACTTGGAAGATCTTTCAATGTTTGCAAACTTTTGTTGTTATTTTGAAAATCATTTTTGTTTGAAACTTGATTATTAGCCCCTTGATTCCCATAGTTTCCCTTGTTGTAATTGTTTTTGAAACCAACTTGATTGTTGCGATAGTTGTTGTTAGCATTTTGATTTGAACCAAAACCCGGTGGAGTCATTTGATTAGAGCGGGAAACTTGACCGTTTTGGTTGTAATTTCCCGTGGCCGCGAAGGCACTCGAAGTGTTACCACCGTTGGTAATGCACTCGGAGAAATCATGACCTCCACCACAATACATGCAAGAAACCTCAACCGCTTTAGCCGTAGCGGGAGCACTTGGTTCACCAACTTTAAACTCAATCAAAAGTCCTTTCGACTTATCAAAAATCTTGTTTTCCAAGTTCGCCTCAATTTGGCAAGCATCGATGGTAGTAGACAAAGAAGGTGAAGCCGAAGACGAAGCCTTACGAACACTAGACGTGCTACGAGGACTATACACCTTATATCTATTTTCAATTATCACCAAAGCTTCCTAAACCGTTTTACACAAAAAATTACCACCCGCGGCGGCATTCAAATAATCCCTTTCATGATCATTAAGTCCATTGTAAAACGTGTCAATTTGATGCAAATCGGAAAAACCGTGATGAGGACATTCATGTAACATTTCCTTAAACCTATTCCAAGCCGTTGAAAAACTTTCATTAAATTCTTGTGAAAACTTTGAAATCTCGTTTTTCAAGTGCGTAGTCTTAGAGGGCGGAAAAAATTGGTTCACAAACTTAGACACGAGATCCTTCCACGTTAATATAGAATTGGGTGGCTCTTTCTCTAACCAAATTTTTGCGGGCCCCGCTAAGGAATACGGAAAAAGCATCATCTTAATCGAGTCGTTTGAGACGTCCTTAAACTTGGAAGTGGCGGTAAGACGATTGAATTGGCGGATATGGTTGTGGGGATTGTCCTTCTCATCACCATGGAATTTGTTGTTTTGGATCATCGACAACAAACCCGTTTTCACCTCAAAATTCTCCGCAAGGATAGCGGGAATCACAATAGCCTCTCCATAACCCTTGGTGGGTGCTTGAAGTAACTCCATCATAGTTCGATTCGTCATGGTTGGTGCTTCTCTTACAATGGGTTCGTCAATAGGAGACTCCTCACTAGAATTGTTGGGAGTGGGAGTTTTGTTCTTTCGTTTACGTGCACGTCTTGCTTGATTTCGAGTTAGCATAAACGTCACGTACAACGAGGGGATGAGCAAAGAAGAATCTTTTTTGGTGTTTTGTATTTTTCAATTTTTTTTGTGGTTTTTGATTGTATTAACCTTTTTGGAATTTGGTGAAATGTATTAAGTAGACACAAATCTACAAATCTCCTCCTTAATCAAATCTCTTGATTAAAGAAGCCTCAAGGAATGAAAACGATCACGTGAAGTGAACGCCTTCGATGACTTTAGAACGTTGGTGGAACACCAAAACGTTCAAGAGGGTTTAATCAATAGAAACCAAGAAAATATATATGATACTTAGTAATACTTTGGGCGGCAAAACCCTCGATTAGCTCTCACAATCAAATACTCACAAGCAAGCGGGAAAACGAGGCGGCGCGAAGCACTTAAGAGCCTTTTTCCTTAGGATATATTTTATAATATCCGCCTTATACCCACCTTATAGTTTGTATTTTCAAGATTAAGCTTCACGAAAGTATTTATCTATTTTTGCCTTTTTATTTGGTTTGAGATTCGAATACAATGATTGGGTAATGACCTCCCAAGTCAAGGTTGTGATTTCTCACGTATTTGGAGTACTTGTGAATTTATTGTTCTACGTATACAATATATTAATAATATTCACACAAAAACCAAAAACCGATAATACGTATTAGTAGAGTGCTACTAATACAAATATTAATTATGGTTAGTATAAAAACAACAATGCCAAATCAAAACACAACACGCCTACCCGGCAGCGGCGCCAAAATGATGTAGTGTTTTTGCTACCCTTTAAGAAAAGGATGACAAAAGTGGCAAGTATTAAGTGTCGGTTTAGGAAAACCAAGCACTAATGACCAATTAAGTTCAAGTTCGTTCACGAGGAGGCTAGTGTGTTATGTGTGTAATGATATGGATTAATTTGTGATTATATTTGAGAAAGAAAAATAGAAAAGGGATTAGAAGAGAATGACGGTTATCAAGACGGATTAAACTAATTCTAAAAAGGCGTACACGTAAAGTCGTAAAAACCACCAAAATTAAAATTTTAACCTAAAAATTTCTAAAAATTACCAAAAATCCCTAATAATGTTCTAAGAGTTTAAAAAATCAAAACTTGCAAAAACCTTTTAATTAATTAGATAATGACTTTTTAATGCTAATTAAAGCCCTAAAAAGCAAAATTAATTATTAAAAAGCCCTAAACAAGATTTTAAAATTTGTAAACCTCAAAAATACTCTAAATATGCTAAAAACTATTTTTCAAAATTTTAAAACCAATTAAAACTATTTTTAAACAATTAAAAACTCCTAAAATCAATTAAATCTTAAATTAATTATAAAAAATAATTAAAAGACCTAAAAAATACTTGGAAAGTTGCAAAAATCCTAAATAAGTGTTTAGAACCTAAGAAAAATATAAAAACCTAGAAAATCAGACTTTTAATTTTTAATAATAAAATAATATTAAAATAATATTAAAAATCTAAAAATTATAAAAAATTAAAAAAACTTGCAAACTAGCTTAATTTAACCTAAATAACTCAGAAATGAAAGTGAAATTACCTAAATACCCCTATTGGGCCTAGAAAATGGACCAAACCCAAAACAGTCCCTTATTGGGCTTAATTAAGGCCCAATAAAAAAAAGTGTTCAAAATAAGCCCGAAAAGCACAGGTTGACTCAAAATTTGATTTTAAACAACTTTTTCCATAGGCCCAAAAGCTGAAAATGTGAAATAAGCTAACTTATAATAAGCAGCTTATTCTTAATGGGCTTTTAAGCCCATTAAGCTATAAGCTGATGCCATAAGCTAAAATTTTACACACAAGCTTCTTTTGACCTAACAAAGACTTCTGCAAAAAGAAATTTCAAATAAGCCCACTTAATAAGCCAGAAACAGTTCACAAACTTATTCACAAAACGACAAAATAGTCGTTTTTATGATCTAGACTACCTCAGAAGCTTATTCAAGTTGCAAAATGTTTCTTATGACAAAACTAAGCTTAATAATCAAAAACCTACTCAATAAGCACACTCAATAAGCTGGAAAGTCCAATAAGCACTTATGTTTAAAAGTCAAATAAGTTGGTTTTCTAGTAAAAAGTCAAAGTCAAAGTCCAATAAGCTCCAGTTTACTTAAATGGGTCAAATAATGAAGACCTATTACAAAAAATAAGTTGTTGCAAGTCAGAATAAGCTAGAATAGCTTATCGATAAGCTGATGACAAAATTGCACTAGCAGGGGCTAGTTTTGGATGTTAAGCAGTGGAAACTTTTTGCACTGCTTGACTATTTTGACTTTTTGTCTTTAGTGACTTTTTCTTGGATTCAGATTTCACAAAGGCACCCAAATGATCTTTGGATCAAAAGGAGTCAATCACAATCAAAATAACACAATCACTAACACCCAATTGATACAGTTTAATCAATCATTCATCAGACATGATACAGACATGAACAATAAGCAGTTGAGCACAAATAAGCAGTTTTAGCAATAATCAGCCAGCCAAATTCAACCAAATGCACACACAAGCTATTATAAACTCCAATAAGCAAGTCTAAACAGGTTTCATGCACTGGTTCAAAGAATTAAGCAAGATTCAAGCAATGAAAGTTATTGATGAACACTAACACATGCAGTTTTTACTTTTGTTAATGTATTTGACACACAAGCCAATTTCAACACTCCAAATCTTTCAAACAGGTTATATTGATGATGTTTTAACAGCTTTTATCCCTAAACATGCATAAAATCTAGGTTTTCCCAAAATTTTAGGTCAAAAAACAGTCAACTCAACAAGATATAGCAATTTGTTTGATTCAAGGTTTCAAACTCAGAAACTTGCAGCAAAACACTCTCAAACAAAGGTATAGCAGATACAAAGCATAAACAACACAAACTAACAACACAATAACAAGATGCAAGCACAAACCAGTAGACCCAAACACCCCTTTAACTTTTCCAAATCAAAATTTTCAAAGGCAAAGTGAGATTTCAGGCCAACCAAGCATCAATTAACACTAAAACAAGTATGATAAACAGATTCAAGCAAGAACAAGCCACAAAATTCACAAGAACACAAGTTTCATACAAATATCACCAAAAATCACAATTTAAGCAGATTTTGAGATTAAGTATGCAAACCTCATGGATGTACATCCACACCCACGAATTTTGAGCTTATGTGCTAGCAAGAACAAGCACAAGCTTCCACAATAAGCCTGCTAAGATTGAACAAGGGTTAAGCACAATATCATAAAAATCAGAAACTTTGAAAAACTTGATTGATGCAAACTTGTTACCCCACACTTGATTATCCCCAAGTTATAAGCCTCACCACACCTTAACCAACTCAGTTAGGATGCTATGATCAGCCCTATAGCCCAAGAAATCCAAGATTGGAACAAGACTTAGCAAAATATCAAGAAAATGAGGAAATATGCAAACTTTTGCACACTCCTCTTTTGAAAACAGGTTTTAAACTTCAAGAACTAACAAGCATATAACAAATGAAAGCAGTAAATAAGATTAGCCAATGACTTTTCTTCAAGATTTCAAACTCAATTTCATTAAACTTAGAAATAGGATTTACAGAAACTTGAACAAGGAAAAATCAAAAGAAAAGTCTAAATGTTGGAACCCTGAGCCTTTATATAGGCATACATGAACTACTAGAAAGCATAAAAACGTTGCCCTAATGTTGCTGAAGTCCCCAAAATGCCCTCTTGAATTTGAACTCATTTGCTTCATGTGACTGATTCTTGGACGTTTGTGAAGTAGATAGCTGTTGGAATTTTATCTAAGGGCTCAAACAAAGCTTAAAATGTAAGCTTGTATCTGGATGGTTGATTCTCTGGTTGGTTTTGGCAGTATCCCCTTTTGTGTGTAGCAGGGGAATCATGTGTGGCCCTTGGTGGTGATGTGGCAAGTGATTTAAGAGTTGGGTTATGATTAGAAGACTACTAATCATAATTCTGGAGGTGATGGAAGCTCAATTGTTGCTTAATCAATTTTCCCCAATTTGTGTTCTTGAGTAAATAGTAGCATGTTTGATCTGATTTGGGTTTTAAAAATGATGTTAAGCGCCAAAGGATTAAACTAATCCAAGATTAGTTATAACAGGTTTTTAGTGGAGGATGACATGGAGAAATGGTGGATCTTCATTGGTGGAGAGAGTGAGTGGGGCACGTGTCACCCCACCACTGGTCTAGGTTACTTCTTTGTCTGCCAGCTTAACACCCCCATCTTTCATGAACTTGTCAAATGTATTCCAAACTTCTACAACGCAATAATCAGCTTTGTCAACTTTTGCCTTTTTACATTTTGTGCCCAAAAACTTTTACAAAGTGAAATCAGGGGTAATTCTTGCCATTTTTGAATTCTTCAAGGGCTGGTTTGGTATTTTCTTCAATGATAATGGTCTAGACTTGTTTAATTGACATTTTGGAGGACTGAAATTGCCAAGTCTTGATGATTGAGGGACCATTTTTGCCAAATGTTGAAAGTTGAGGGTCCTTTGTGTAATTTTGGAATTTTTAAAGGACCAAACTTGTCATTTCTTGTATTTTGAAGGACTTCATGATGTATTCGACTTTGTGGATGATATTGGTTGACAATTTAGCTTTGTTGAGGGGCCAAACTTGCCAAATCTTCAAAGTGGAGGGCCCTTTTTGAAAATTTGACAAACTTTAGGGACCAAACTTGTAATTATGAGGATACAAGGGCATAAAGTGTCAATTCTTCATAATTGGAGGACCCTTCTTCATAATACTTCAAATCTTCAAGGGTTGATCTTGGGAAAGTCTTCATTAGGGCTTGGTTCATTGTGCGGCTTCGTTTCCCGTGTTCGTTTTTGCATGATTCTTGTGATCTTTTGTCATTTTCTCAATATCCGTACCTAAAATACACAAGCAACAAACACAAGCATATATTTGGGTAGTTTGATGATATTTAATGCATTTTAAGCCCTATTTGGAAGATGAGACTATGTATAAAAGCAGTCTCATCATGCATCCGCATATGTTTTCTTACCTTTTCTTGAATGAATTACACGTTTACGGGTACGTTTTTACTCGATGATTGTTTTTCTACTTGTTACTTCATTTTGTCTTATAATTGATTTCTTTGGAGTGCTCGTCTAATTTTTGACTGTTAATAAATGACCTAAAAGTCTCGATATTTTATCCTTCCATCTCGTCCAATCTTCTTTATGCGACTGGGTAGATCTTTGGAATGTCTCCGCACGTGAATAATGAATTATCACTAGAGTGATTTCGGTATATCCGGGATGACGTCCGTCACTCTTGTTTGTCTCGAAATCTACTTTTGTGAACCGTGCTTTGACTTCTCTCTTTAACACTAACATCGTTCATTTGATTTGTTTTAATTACAAGTGATTATTAGGACTTTACTTTGATTAAATTTTTGTATGGATTTTATTTCCGATCATGTATCGACCACCGCTAAGTTAACGAGCTGATATTGGTGAACCACCGACCGCACTATCAAAATTGACAAATTGTTTAATCTATTATTTCTTATCGTCTTACCATCAATGCCTTTATTTTCTTATTTTCTTTAAGAATTCATATGACATTTGCTTCGTTCTCTTTTGTACTGTTGATTTCGTACTAATTGTTGACATTATGACCATTCGTATTCGTTTGTTATCTTGTCACACTTTGAAACCCGAATATATCACATGTTTATATTGAAATAATAAACAGCTTTATGTACTTCTACAACGTATTATAAAATTTTATGGAACTTGTCTACATTTTCTAATGATTTTCAATTATCGAAATAACCATCACAAGTAAAAGGTCAAATTTATACACCATATTTTGTATAACTAAAACTAATGTTTAAAATAAAATTATGTTCTACCTTTTGAACTAATTGACTTATCATACTTTACTTTTAATGTAATGAAATTGCCAGTTTAATTTATATTCCTAATAGTGATTTAATTTGGAAATTATATTCTCTAATTGTAACCATCAGTATGAGTTTAATTAATAAATTTATGTCATTCTTTCAAAGTTTCTTAAGACGACCAAATATATTTTGAAACTATTTTACTTCTATTTTTGATGTATCATCTTTATCAAGAAGGTACCTCAACTGAGTTTTAAGGTAATACCAAATCCGGGACGGATAATTGTGACAAACGTTATTTTAATGATAATGTATAATTTATTCTTCGCTCTCATTTTTCTAGTATTGTGATTTATTATGTTTTACGGTTACGTGAGTCGAGATCCCTTGTCGATCGTCAACCTTAAATCATTTTACCACATCTTGTTCGTTTATGCGTTTATTGAAGTCATTTTTATCTCGTTCTGTTCCTCGTATTGAAGATTACTATTTTATTCTGAGTTTAAAATGAATCTTGGGAAGCAGTGTATAAGAAGAAACGATAAGTGTCACCAGGTTTATGTGTGTACTTATGGAATGATTGAAAACCAAATCTCTTAATGAATGGAGTTAATAAATTCGTTGCAACCTCGAGGAGTATGTAGAAGCCGACACCGCAAGTGGAAAGACTCTTGAGATCAAGTGGTTATTATCAATGGTTCGTTCAAGGATTTCTCGATGTTTATGTTCGACCCTTTCCTTTTATGTACTTATATGGTGTGTGATCTAGTCAAATGATCGTAAGTTGTGAGAACTTGCGACGACATCATCTGATGACGTCCGATCATGTAGAGCACATATTATGTAATATCTTTTTGACTTTCAACGACGATATTTATTGAGACTTTAATGCACGTTGGCGAAAGTGAGATGGTGTCTTTGTATTATCTTTTGAGTAGGGACCCGCGTGTGAGCACCCTCCGATGAAGAAAATGTTTTTCTTGTTAGTTCTTTTTGATTTGTGTCCATGACTATCCAGCCAATGGATATCCTTTAATTTGCAACATTCTTTTTAACTGGACTTACCCGAAAATCATGTCACCTATTCTTGTCGTCGAATGAGCTTCGTGTGATTCATAAAATTTTCATATGTCGAACTTGATGGGTGACTGGTGGATAAGGATTTATTTATTCCTTTTTGGTGAGATACCACTTGACGACAAGTTGCGTTTTGTAAAAGAACCAGTGGAAATCGTGGATCGAGATTCACGTAGGAACGTGAAGACTTCTTTATAAGGGATGTCGTCATCCTTCCGGGTAGTGAACAACTCGTGTATGAGGCGAGTTGAGCGCCGGGACGTCGCTCCCTTAAGGTGGTGAGGATGTAAAACCCGTAAAAAAAAATAAGGTCATAAATTAATTATATTTTTCAATTATTTTGAAGTATTTTATAACGTTAAATACTATTATGCTTAACGGTTTAAGTTGAAACCGATATTAAATATTATATTTTAATATTTTGACGAGTAACGGGGACTACTAGTGATCGCGATACCGACGGATGCCTAAAATTTTATATTTTTTTATCGATCGTTTCGATATTTAATACTTTCGACGATATCGTTTTAATTACGTATCGAGTCGTTATATTATTATTTTTCGTGTGCGTTTAAACTTTTTAGTATTTTTACGAAACCCGAGTCTCGTAAATATTTCAAAATTTACAATTTATATTTTCTACCCTCTTAAACTATTTTATTCCATTTTAGACCAAAACTATCACAAATTGGCAAAAACTACCCTAACCTTACACTATATATAATAATTCCACTATCTCATTTTCATTTTAAAATTCATTTAACCAAAATTTCTTCCTTCCTCCTCCATTTTTCTTTCTTAGCCATACACCCCATCAACACCAATCATCAAAATTTTTGATGATCAACTTTGATCCATCCAAAAACAAAACAAGTCCCATTCCTATTTTTGAAAGGTGATTCTAATGATACCATTTTTACTTACATGCATCAAGTTTTATTTTTTTTATTGTTAGGTGGAGATTTTGATCATGCATATGTTACTAGTGATGATCAAATGATGTTATTGCAATATTTTTGTTAAAAAGTTGATTTTTTATTTTTGGGTTTTTGATTTTGATGATGATACAAGTGTTAGGATTGGTTTATGGTGATATTAGGATGTTAGGTTGATGATGAAAATGATTGGTTTTGATCAAAAACATGATTTTGTGGGAGATTTTGAAAGGTGATTTTGGGCAGTAGGTTTGAGGCCATTTTCAAGGGTCTTAAGTCTGAATATATGATGATATGATGGGATTATGTTGTAGAGAATTTCGTTAGCTTCGATTTGATATAAAGTAGGCCTTCCAACTCCAAACGAGGTGGAAGTTACACTAGTTTGATTTTCGTGTACCGGGAGACGAGTGTCGACACAATCCGAAAATTGTTGTCGATATTTGGATCGAATCTCGGGGACTATAAAATGAGTTTCAAAATGATTCAAGGGCTGTTCTCAGGCTCCAAGTTTAGCATTTTGAGTCTATTTTTAGAATCAAGTGGCGGTTTTACAAACGGAGTTGTTTAGAATGGTCAAAATGGTTTCGTAAGTCAAGGTCGCTAAACTGTCCGGATTTTTTGATTCAAAGATTAGTCGGGCAGGGAACTTTAAAAGTAAAATCTTTTGATGGGCTCTTGGGAGGACTTTATACATATAGTAAGTAAGTTCTCTGAGTAGTATCATAAAAAGTTGATGTGTCTAAGTATGGGAAAACGGCTTGGACATTTGGTATGTTCCGGCAGATTTTTGTTAAAGGCATAGAATAATAAAATGAATATATAGGAGAGTGTAATAGTATCACTTGTATCGTTTTCTCTCGAGTTTGTCGTGATTTTATGAGTCGAGTTTTATATTCTTATGTATGGTTTATTTCTCGAGTCTATTATTAATGAACGCACCTCATTTGATAGGTTGCGGTTCTCGTGTTTGAAAGGCATCATCTATCGTCGGCGATCGTCTCATTACCACTATTGGCTAAGGTGAGTCTATAGCCTCGCTTTATACTAGTTATTAAATGATTTTAAACCCGCGAGGGGGAATACATGTTTAATAAACTTAGAACACAAGATTTTTATGGTATGCTTTGTCCCTCTATGAATGGACCCGTGGTTGCCTTTAAATTGCATTAAGTGATTGCCTTTGTTAAAACCTCAATTATGGACCGTTAATTAACCTATGATGGGTTAACCGCTAGTACAATTAATAGATCTATGGGGGAAGCCGTCCCGGTTCAGTTTTTGTGGACTTGTCATAGAAGCTTAGGCCCGACCTCCACACTGTTTGGACATATTGTATTGAGAAGTCAGGTATACGGCAATGTACCAAAAATCTAGAGGTAACCGACAATTAATAAATCTGCTGTCTTATCAGACCTCTAAAGGGAGTGTTTAAGGGCTCGGTTCCATGAGCTTATTGCAATTTATGCTATATAAAATTATCATTGTTGATGCAAATTATTATTTGATGCTTACAAGCATGCCACAAACTTATAATCTTTGCTTGTGTTCAAATTGATTACATAAACCTATAGATTCACTCGGCATTTTTGCTGATTGTTTTACTCACATGTATTTCAGGTAATCAAGAAGTGGAAGCTTGGGGGTCACGGGGAATGAAGTTGTGCACTGCTTTTGTTGTTCAAACTCTTTGATTTATTTATCGTTCCACATTTTTAAAACAAACTAAAATGTTGTTTTAACTTATCTTTTGGTAACGATTACTTGGGACTACGCTACTCTGATAAATGTTTTAGGAACGATAAATTTGAAACGTCTCTTTTCGAGTCGTTCTTTATAAATTATGTGTTGTTGTATCATTGTTTAGCACCCAAAGATGTATTCCTCTGCGTGTAAATTTGGGGGTGTTAAACTTATAAAGTTTAAGCTAAAAGCTGTTGTTTAGATGACTTTATGTTATGAAAGAACCCAGAAAAAAAGTCATTATTGGAGTAGCCCGCCCAGTAGAGGCTTTCTTAGTGAAAAAGAAAACATTTACTAAGTTGATTTAATTCGCATGAGAGGGCTTCAGGACAATGGAGGTGTCAAACATGTGTGTATTCATAATTACAAGTTTGGTCCCTCAAGTTTGTTAAAATGACAAAAATGTCCTTCAACTTTGAAGATTTGGCAAATTTAGTCCCTCAACAAATTTAAATTGTCAACAATAGTCCCTAATGAAGTGAAAGATCTAAATAAGACCTTCAAGTTCAAGAAAATTACACATCTAGTCCTTTTAAAATGGAAAAAAGATCAAAACGGTCATTTGTGTAATTATACCAAAGTTGTATAAGCCCTAAATCCCTTTTTGGAAACTATTTGTGGCCAATGTGTGAAATCCGAAACGTATTTAACAATGGGAAGGCGTTTATTAAGAATGAAATTCTTGTTTTACACACATTGCCAAAAACCAAGGACTACTATAGCCAAAAGCAAACATTCAAACCTGTTATTGCGCCAAACAACTTACTTTCCCCTAATTTCGGATCAAACAGAGTTACTATTCACCGTATGAAACCCAGTTTTACCTTTTACATAACAAAGGGTAAATCAAAATTAGAACTTCCCACGTTTGATTGACACTCACACAAACACATCCCACGCTTAAACTCACACACCCACTCACTCAAGGACCCCACCCAAGCCTGCCCTGTACCAATCATGTGACACCCTCCTCTCCAAGCAAAGCCACGTGGCAAGATCAACGTTCTACACTCCTTACTTTACCCCAAAGCAAAAATGAACGTCTAAGATTCATTTGGACAGCTCAAAACATTAAAAGCGTCTAGAAGACTCAAGGGGAAAACTGAGATTTCATAGCTAGGGTTTTCATGTAGTTTTCCATTCTAGAATCGTCTATTGTACTCTATAAAAGGAGCCTCAACTTGTGAGTAGCCCTTTGTTCCAGATTTCTCTTAGCTCTTTGTAATCCCTTTTTAAGTTTAGTAAAATTTGGTTTAGTTTTTCTGAAAATTCTATCTCCTTTTTGTTATTTAAAAGTTTGGTGTTAGGCTAAGAGTAATATGAGTTCCATTTTACTTGTTTGATTGAGTCTTTGGGAAAGGATTTGGTGTTTCAAAACCCTTGTTTTCAAAAAAATCAGTCATTATTTGGTTCACTCTTGTGTTTGTTGATCTTAGCAGGTACAAGGAAGCTAGTGGTTGTTCTGCTACCACTTAAGCTCACACATCCCAAAGCATGGATGTATGTTTTCTAGGTGCACATCTCTAAACCTTTTTAGTTTTCTGAATATTTTATGCTTTATGATTAAATCTGAGTTGTGATCTGTGATTGTGTGAATTTGGGGTTGAATCTTGTTATTTGGTGGTTATTTGTTGTTATTGAGTTGATTTGAGCTTGGTTTGTGAATTAAATCTTACTAATCCTTTGAAAAACTGATAAATCAGTTTTATAAGGGGTGTTTGGGTTT
This sequence comes from Glebionis coronaria, assembly GCA_025667525.1. Taxonomy (NCBI): domain Eukaryota; kingdom Viridiplantae; phylum Streptophyta; class Magnoliopsida; order Asterales; family Asteraceae; genus Glebionis; species Glebionis coronaria. Next base: position 479,101 of record JANFOE010001024.1, read on the forward strand.
ACTACATATCCTAGGTTTAGGTTGACTTGAGTAGGTGTTGGTTTGTATTTTATGTTTGTTCTTGTTTCACTTATGTTATTGGTTGGTTATCTGCAAATTTTGAGGTCTATATCTCCATAATCCATAAATTGGCCATAAAATCTGAATTACTTGTTGTTTTTTACTGAAAGTTTGGTGTCACCTAGATCTATGGGTAGACTAGGGTTAACAGGTGCTAAAACTAAGTTAATACAACCTAAATAATAGATTTGAGGTGTTGAAATTGGATATGTGGTCATTTAGTTCAGCAAAAAGGGTTTGGGTATTATTTGTTCATCGATAATCTGCATAAGCTTTAATCTGTCTCAAATATTTGAATCAGTGTATGAAACAAGTTTATTTGTGCTCATTGGAGTTTATTATAGCTTGTGTATGCATATGGTTCAATTTGGTTGGCTTATTATTGTGTAATCTGCTTATTTCTTAATCTGCTTATTTTTCATGTCTGTGTGATATCTGGGCATTGATTGATTAAACTGTATCATTTGGCTTTATAATTTTGTGATTTCTTGCTTGTTCGTGACTCCTTACAACTCACTGGTTGTAAGGGTGCCCTTGTTATCCATTTAATCCAAGTGAAACTCTCTAAAATCAAAGGTCAAATAGTTAAAGCAGTGGGAACTCCTTTCCCCTACTACTAGCCACTCCTAGTGTTATTTTTGGTTCAACTTATCAATAAGTTGTTCTAGCTTATTTAACCCTGCAACAACTTCAATTTGGTAATAGGTGTTCATCATTTGACCCATTTGTTCTTTCTGGAGCATTTAGGTGTTTGACTTTAGGGTTTGACTAGAAAACCAACTTGTTTGACTTTTACATAAGTGCTTATTTTCTTATTCTGCTTATTTGGCTTTGCTTATTGAACTTTTCTTGATTGATTTGGCTTATTTAAGTAATTTAGAGTCTTTTGCAAGTTGAATCGAGTTCTTAGGTGGTCTAAAACTCTAAGTCGACTACTTTATCGTTTAGTAGATTTGTACTTAGCTTATTTCTGGCTTATTGGTTGTGTTTTTTCAAAATTTCTTTTTACATATCTCTTAAGCATCCCAAAAGAAGGTTGTGTGTCAAACTAGATCTTATGGCATTGGCTTATAGCTTAATGGGCCAAAAAGCCCATTAAGAATAAGTTGTTGTAAATTTAAGTTGTGATAAGCTCACATTCAGCTTTTGGGCCTTCAGAGTTTTGTTTTTAGAATTGAATTTTAAGCTAGTCTGGTGCTTTTCAGCTTAGTTGGTTGAGTTTGATCTTATTGGGCCAAAAAGCCCATTAAGGTGTACTGTTTTTGTTTTTAGCCCATTTGGGGGCCCAATAAGAGTATTTTGGTAATTTCACTTTCATTTTCTATTTATTTAGGTTAAAATAAACTAGTTTACAAGATTTTTGAAATTTTTATAATTTATGGATTATTAATATTATTTTAATATTATTTTATTATTAAATTTCATTTTTAATATTTTTGCAACTTTTACATTTTTCCTAGGTCAAATTCATTAAGTTAGGATTTTTAAGACTCTTAGATTAATTTTCTCATCATTTTATTAATTTTAAGAATTATTTTAATATTTTAATAGTTTTTAATCATTTAAAAATAGTTTTCATTAGTTTAAAATTTCATAAAAATATTTTTTAGTCGTATTAAGTCATTTTAGAGTTTTAAAAAGTGAGAAATATTTATTTGGGATTTTTATTAATTATTTTGATTTTTAGGGCTTTAATTAGCATTTAAAAATTAATATTTAATTAATTAAAGGTTTCAAAAAGTTTTTATCGTTTGTAAACTCTTAGTTATTTTTATTGATTTTTGGTAATTTTATTGGGAATTTTTAGAATTAATTTTATTTTGTCACTTTTTATGGTTTTTCGTTTTGTCCTCGTAGTGTAATTTTAACGTATCCGTCATTCTAATTTCTCATCTTTTCTTTCTCTCATATTAATCCAAAATCATTGCGAGTTATTCACACACATATACCCCTTTGGGAAACAAACTTATTTGGGTCATTAACACTTGATTTTCCTAAATCATTTGTTTAATAATTACCGCTTTTATGCTCTTTTTCCTAAAAGACGTAATTTTACCACAATCAAAAGTGTTAGCAGCATCAGTATCTGGTAAAATATTCAATTCACGAGCAGCATCAGCATCTGGTAGAATATCGCCAAGTGGAAACGCCTGAGATGATTAAGGATCGATTAGCAATATCCATGGAGTAGGGTACATGGAGTATACCTGGACCACTGTACATGAAGTACAAAATGAATATTGCACATGTAGCATATCTGAGATGTGTACATGGAGTACACATGAAATACTGTACATGGAGTATAACTTAGACACAGTACATGGAGTACACATGAAATACTGTACATGGAGTATAACTTAGACACTGTACATGGAGTACACATGAAATACTGTACATGGAGTATAACTGAGACATTCTACATGAAGTACACATGAAATATTATACATGGAGTATAACTGAGACACTGTACATGGAGTACACATGAAATACTGTACATGACACTGGTGGAAATTTTATGGGAGGATCAATACACGTGTCAATTGTCTAACATGATCAAAGAAATAAATTGATTTAAACGGTAGTAAACTAAACTGAAATGAGTAACATGATAGCCTGGTAATTCCTGCGTAGACTTAATGTTGGTTGAATAGAGGTCATGAACATGATTAAATAGAATATCAACAATGGTCAGCATGAAAACATGACTGATGAAGACCAACATGATTTACTATGAAAACATGATTTTACTATAACCCTTCTATATATTTGTAACACCCCATTTTGATAAATGGAATGTCACGCGTAACTATGGCCTGTCATCAAAGCATACAAGGATAAATTTATAAAACATTACATGACCATAGGGATAACCGGAATTAAACATCGGTTCCCAAACATAAGCCCAAAACATAATAAAGCAAAAGAAAAAGAATGAAAGACTACACAAGCATAAATATATTAAGGCAAAAGGAAAAGAAGTCTAGCAGCTTCCATCCTATGCACGTCCTCCAAATGCTCGAGTCTTTCCTAGGGTACCTGCCGTTTTGGGACATGGAAAGGAAAGTAACGGCTGAGCAAAACGCTCAGTGCACGGATATAGACATAGTATAAGTGACTAAAACATAAGAGAGACTTAATAGCAGCGGAAATGTATAAGTCCTGAAAAAAACTGGAGCATGTTCATAAAACTGGTTTTATAGTTTGAAAAGCCTTATGTTTATCTTATGAAAACTGTTTAACATATTTTACCATTAGCCAATATAGGTCATGAAAATCCACCGTGCATGAATACTTGGAGGGGTGACCTCATCATGCAAATTAGAGGGGCTGCCTCAAATTTAATATACTGGTTTTGGGTAGGAGGGATCAGCTCCTTGTGAAGGATGCAAGGCACACACCACATTCACCGTGTAATCCTGAATAAAAACATGTAATTAGGATGCACCCATACGCCCCACATGATAAATATAAATAAATGGCCAAAAGCTGAAAGGACGCCACGAGCAATCACTCTGCCGTGGTGAAGTCATAACATCAGTGCCTCTAATGTTATGGTTATGGTACCTCCATAACTAGGTGAAACTGGTCATGCATGTATATGGCTATAGGTAATCTTAATTAAACATAAGCAATCAAACTCATAACTTATACTACGGGAAAACAGTTGGCTGCATACGGGGAATCCTAATAAGGAAAGAATGTCCATACTGAATGGACAGGAATCCGTACCTTATGTCCAGTGAACGAAGAAGACGAATGAAAGAGAGTCCTACTCCGGTAACACTAATGCTACATAAATACATACGTGTTTAAGTATCTGATCACTGAATACATAACTGGCTTTATATTATGTCTTAGCTTATTTAATACGTTCATGTCATGTTTTACTGTTTTAAGCTTAATACTGTGTTTATCATATATTCTGTCTATTCTGATTAAGTATTTCTTGTGTTTCATGTATTATTATACTTGTGTGTAATATTAAGTAACTTTCCGAAAATAGCAGGTTTCTTAAAATAGAAAGTTTCCAAAAATAGAGTTACTGCTTAAAATAGATAAGTTTCTAAAAATAGAAAGTTTCCATAAATAGATATAAGTTGGTTAAATAAGCTAATTATATAAGCTTAAGTATTTACTGATTAATATTCTAAGTCATGTAATAAAATAGTATAGTTTATAAATCATTCCATGTATTTAAATAAACTATAGGTTAAGGCATTTATTTAACTATCATGTGATTTAATTAAATAAGATATAAATACTTAGGTTAAAACATGTATTATTAATTATATTGATATAACCTAAGTCATGAGAATTAATTAATTATATGTCATGGTTTTAATAATTAATTAATTACTTAGTCAAATTTTCATGATTAAAATACTTAGGTTTAACTATGTATTAATAGTAAAATAATTAACCTACGTCATGATAATTAATTAATTATAAGTCATGTTTAATAATTAATTAATTACTATAGTTTAAATTAAATAATCAAAATACTTAGGTTAAAATCATGTATTATTAATTAGTAATAATAAACCTAAGTCCATGTTTTTAATTAAATTAATTACCTAGCATGTTAAATCAATTTAATAAATCTTGTAATAATACGTCATTATTTATTAATTGAATTACCTTGTAAAATTAATAAGCATGTAAAGTTAATTAACTTTTAAAATGATAACCCGTAACCATGTATTATTTTATTAAAAGCATCGAAAACCGAACCCGTGTCTTATTAATTTAAACGTAAAACTCGTACTATGTATTTTAATTAAGCCGAACCAAACAGCCCCTTATTCTGATTTTAAACCCACTGCCAAACGCACCCTTAACTGCCCGTTACCCCCTGGCAGTTACGTTGTTACCACCGGCAGTAGCCGGTTCCCACTGTTGGTTAAAAAGACCCACCGAGACCTGGTGGTCTCGGTTCCCACCGTTAGAACAAAAGGTTCCCCTGCTTGTTCGTTGTTCCCACTGTCCGAGCAAAACCAACCCAGCGCCCCTTTAGGGTTGCGGCTGTTGGTGTAAATCATCACCGAGAGTCGTAAACTCTCGGTTTGAGTGAAAACTAGCCAACGACACTCCTTTTTCCCCTAACAAATCTCGTTTAAACATATTTATATTCTTAAAGATTCATGTTCTTGATTAATTAACAAGGAAAAAGAAATAAAACGAGATTAGGGTTTCCACTTACTTGATTAGGGTTTAAGGAAGACACGAACTTGAATCATCACTCTTGCAGTAGATCACAATGGCCGTTTTCTTGGTCTTTGGTGATTAAACCCGACGGCAGGAAGAATAAGGGAAGAAAATCAAGCGACGGTTGGATTTCCAATTTTTAGGGTTTCCTGTATTTGTTTGTTTGTTTGTGTCGGCAGAAAGAAAGCAAAAATAAACCCCTCCCGTCTGTTTATTTACACGGCCAAAAACAAGGCTCTTGGGCCTTGAGCCCAAGTCCTACCTATTTTATTCTTGTCTAAAATGGCCCTTAAACTTTCCCCTATTTGTTTGTATTAATATTTTAATGAAACGTACACGTGCTCGCGTATTTAAAATGTCGTGAACGCACTATTAATTATGTAATTACTTGTTGTGTTTAAATTAAATATACGTAAATAATAATTATCGTTTAAATGTTCGTGAATACGTGTTACGTAGTTTACGTAATTTAATTAGTTTCTGATCGTGACTCAATATATTTATTCGTGTTCATAATAAATATATACGTAATTAATATTAGTTCGTGTTTTAATTACGTTCGTGATTAATTATTGTTAAATACTTATCATGTGTTTGTACGTAATCGATACTTATCGTGTTCATACACGTATGTAATACTTAAAATGCTAGCACGTGAATGTGATCATACTATAAAAGGAAAGTTTTAATCTAGGACGTACGATCTAATGGGTATTATTCATGGTAAAAGCATGCGGGTTTTACAACTCTTCCCCCTAAAAAGAATAATTTGTCCCCGAATTATAGATAACGTACTGAAAAAGGAACATACCCGAATCAAACTAAGAGGGTATGTAAGATAAATGAACGTGCAGGTGAGCTGGCAGAAGGAACGCGGAACGTGACATGTCTTGAAAGGACATGGAACGTGACGTGACTGAAAGGACATATCTAATTGATGAGAGAAAACGGATAAAAGTCTGGATGAACTTGTCCGTTTCCAAGTGGCCTCCCTCTTGGAACGGTTCCTTCAGAAGATCTTGACACAAATGATAAATCTTGGTCCTCCTGACCTTGACTTGGAATACGAAGAAATACTTGGTTATCAACTGAAGGTAGATCCCCTAAATTCGATCGAGGAAAATAAGAGTTAACGTGCTAGGGTAACTGAAACGTTACGATGCAAGACAATCTGACTTAACTAATAATTAGAAACGATGCGCGAGACATAAAGAAACGTAGTACGTGAAAAATTTTGAACGTGATACATGAAAAATTTTGAACGTGCTACGTGGAGATATGGCGAGTGTAGTATGAGTAAACATATCGTGATCCATGATACGTGTAACATATCTTGATCATGATATGAGGAACGTGGAATGAACATGACATGTGAAACATATCGTGATCATAGAATATAATGGCGGTAACGCCAAACGCTGCAAGGTGAATATGACGTGAAACGTCTATCTGATGATGGGGAGTTATACTAAACTTGGGTCTGGTCTCTCAAGTTCTTGCAAAACTTCCCAAATGAGAAAAATGAACGTAAAATCGTAAGCCAAGATACGATCATGAACGTGAATAGTGTCATGAACGCGAGCGCGAAAGCAAGGCGTGGAATTAGAACAAGGACGTGAAGTAAATTAGGAGCATAATTATGAATATTTGTCTGACCCGATAACTGAGGGATTGCCAAGTGATCGGATGAGCCTTGGCTGGAACATGTCCGATCAATCTATTGGTTCTGAAATCCGTACGGATGTAAGGATTCCGCAGACTTGATCAAACTGTTTACAATAACCCAGATAGCATCATGCTTCTTCTAAGTTTGCGTTAATCTGGTAACCAAAATCCGTGGAGATCTTGTCACATTTCAATTCGCAATTTCAGATGATGAAAACATCCCAGTTTGTTGGTGTCCTATCTTTAACCTGTTGGTATGTCAGGTACCTAGATATGAACGTAACTATATCTTGTTTCGTAGAACTTGATACACAGGAGTTTGCGAAATTCTGAGTCTCTGAATCTAGACTTCTCCTAGCGTAGGAATGTCTAGAACACCTAATGTAGTGTAGGGTTCTCTCCTTTACGCATAAGCTGAGTCATGGTAAGATTAACCATAGAAACCCATGTGATTAAGTGTGTTACTGTAATCAAACAGAATTGATATTGGAAAGAAAATTTCCAGGGTAGAATTTCTCTTGTCATAGAATTTGCAACATAGTGGAGATAGGGTCTTCCTGTTCTTCTCTAGGCTTAGAGGAAATCAGGTTATCCTCAATGAAAACACTGATGAATTTGCTATGAGTTCATGGAAACTCATTTTTATAATACCGTTGGAGCATAGATGAGACTAATTCCAACATCATAAATCTAGCATGACCAAGTCGTGCACGAATAGCAGTCACGGACATGTCCTGCTTTTCACTCGTCACTGTTGGCAGCATGATCATGAGTTCGATCTTGTCAATACATGGAGGAGAGTAACGGTCGTAAATGGTGATTTGTTTAAAAATCGACGGTAGTCGACACATAATCTTATGTTACCGTCCTTCTCCTTGAAGGTTCTTTTGGAGTGTAAGGAACAATTTTGGAATTATCCATTGGTTATGCGTAAAAGGACTTTAGTTGTCGTGTCTTACTGACTACTAGAAAATTTTAGCAATCATAGCTAACAAAGCGCATGCTTGGGAAGCATAGATAATTTGTACAGATTTTCCCTATGGAAAATCAAGCTGAATGTATTCAGGAGCCTGAACATTACTGTACATATAGCATGGTGTGCTGTTCATAGTACATAATTAGGATAAAATTCATCTCGTGTCTGTCTGAGGAAATGCGTTAGCAGCTTGGATCTCATCATTAAGCTAAAGGAAAACCTTTGTATACGTGGGAATACGAAAGGCTTCCTTCATGGTCATGCATCAATGATTTATGGTTACAAAAATGAAAGTGACATCGGCAACGTGACAGTTCTCACTAATGCGCCGGTAATGGTATTGAAATTCTTGTGGCCTGATTAATACATGGCACAACAAAATTGATATACCCTTGGAGGGTACCCTGAATTTCTTAGAAATGTTCCATAGTTGGACGTGAGTCATGTTTCTTGACTCGTGTCTTGGAACTATAAGCATGACATATGTCTTGACTGGTGTCTTGATATGTGTCTTCAGAAAGTATACGTGAGACATGTGTCGTGACTGATGTCTTGACATGTGTCTCGAGACGTAAAACGAATAGAACTACCAATATTAGGTTATTATGCCAGGATTGGCAGATCGGTTGGACTACTGATCATTTGTATGTCTAATCACGTCCGCGGCCGGAGCCTCGGTTGCGATTTCTAGGATAAATCTGTCATAGTAGTGGTTACTATCGTCTTGTCTGTCAGTTCCATGACGGTCATTCTCATGACCGTGATTCATGTAACTATTCAGCTGAGTGGCCGGCTGGTACTAGTTTGCACTCATATGGCTGAAATGACAGCCAAATGACGTGTGACATGTAACTAAGAATTAGGTACACTGATTGATGGAAATCGTCTGATGGTGAAGCATCTTCTCGTCCAATTGCTTTGCTCCGACGCCTTTGTCTTCGTCTTGTAGGATCTCCAGGTTGTGAACAGCATCCGCATCTCGTAGCGTCTTCGAACGTCAGCTGCATCAACCTTTAGTAACATTTCCAAGTTATGAGCGGCATCAGCAATTTGTAGAGTATTAGCAAGTGGACTATGCACGTGGGATAAGGTACATGGAGTACACATGGAATGTACATGAAATGATCGGTATGGGGGTCGATCATTTGTCATAATTTAAGGAAAGTAAATCGGTTAAACGGTTAGGAAAACCATCATGATAACCTAGCAGTATTATCATAGACATCATTCTGGTTATATCGGAAACGTTAAAGTGTGGTTACACAAAATTTAACGATGATTTTCCTGACAGCATGATCAATGAAAACCAACCATGACTATCATGAAGCAGAATTTAATGAAATCCAACAATGTCTTGCGTGAAAGCATAAATAACAAAAGAGGCGTAAAACATAATCAACATGAAGACGGAATTATCATGAAGAAGCATGAAACCATCTATCACGAAGAAGTGTATAACATAATCAGCATGAAACTGAAGTTAACCATGACAGTATGAAAACATACTTGACATAAAACATAATAACTTATGAGGGGACATGAAAAAAATTTATGCCAATTAAAATCATGAGAAAAATTTTATGCATGAAAAACAGTGCATGAATGCGTAATGTAGTTTATAAAACCTTTATATGTGCGAGGGGACGCCTATGGGTCGGTCACAAAACAAAAGACATAGCGAGAGGACGCCTATGGGTCGGTCTCAAAATTAAAAGTTTCGATAAAAGCACATACGACTAAATAGGGCCAGTCCTGTACCAACCATTACTTAGTCATAATCCCTGCAACAATGATACATGAAACATAAATAAATGAAACTCATATGTCAAAACTTATCAGAAAAACTTTTATGTGACTAATTATGAACTACTGGGGTTCAGTCCACATAGCCACAGTTCACGAGGACATTATGCATGAAACAATGACACATAACTAAATATGAATGACGGTTGTCCATCCATATTAGTAAAACAATATCGGTGAAAACATCAAGGTTAAAACCTCAAGGTGCTGAAAACATCATGGTTAAAACAACAATGCGCTGAAAACATCAATACGTGGAATAACAACCATTGGCTTAGGAAGCTCCTGGTGACTACCTACTAGTCACAGGTCGAGTTTTAGAGCCTACAGGTCGAAGCCTTGGCTCTGATACCATAATTGTAACACCCCATTTTGATAAATGGAATGTCACGCGTAACTATGGCGTGTCATCAAAGCATACAAGGATAAATATATAAAACATTACATGACCATAGGGATAACCGGAATCAAACATCGGTTCCCAAACATAAGTCCAAAACATAATAAAGAAAAAGAAAAAGAATGAAAGACTACACAAGCATAAATATATGAAGGCAAAATGAAAAGAAGTCTCTAGCAGCTTCCATCCTATGCACGTCCTCCAAATGCTCGAGTCTTTCCTAGGGTACCTACCGTTTTGGGACATGGAAAGGAAACGGCTGAGCAAAACGCTCAGTGCACTGATATAGACATAGTATAAGTGACTAAAACATAAGAGAGACTTAATAGCAGCGGAAATGTATAAGTCCTGAAAAAACTGGAGCATGTTCATAAAACTGGTTTTATAGTTTGAAAAGCCTTATGTTTATCTTATGAAAACTGTTTAACATATTTTACCATTAGCCAATATAGGTCATGAAAATCCACCGTGCATGAATACTTGGAGGGGTGACCTCATCATGCAAATTAGAGGGGCTGCCTCTAATTTAATATACTGGTTTTGGGTAGGAGGGATCAGCTCCTTGTGAAGGATGCAAGGCACACACCACATTCACCGTGTAATCCTGAATAAAAACATGTAACTAGGATGCACCCATACGCCCCACATGATAAATATAATTAAATGGCCAAAAGCTGTGGGGACGCCACGAGCAATCACTCCGCCGTGGTGAAGTCATAACATCAGTGCCTCTAATGTTATGGTTATGGTACCTCCATAACTAGGTGAAACTGGTCATGCATGTATATGGCTATAGGTAATCTTAATTAAACATAAGCAATCAAACTCATAACTTATACTACGAGAAAACAGTTGGCTGCATACGGGGAATCCTAATAAGGAAAGAATGTCCATACTGAAAGGACGGGAATCCGTACCTTATGTCCAGTGAACGAAGAAGACGAACGAAAGAGAGTCCTACTCCGGTAACACTAATGCTACATAAATACATACGTGTATAAGTATCTGATCACTGAATACATAACTGGCTTTATATTATGTCTTAGCTTATTTAATACGTTCATGTCATGTTTTACTGTTTTAAGCTTAATACTGTGTTTATCATATATTCTGTCTATTCTGATTAAGTATTTCTTGTGTTTCATGTATTATTATACTTGTGTGTAATATTAAGTAACTTTCCAAAAATAGCAGGTTTCCTAAAATAGAAAGTTTCCAAAAATAGAGTTACTGCTTAAAATAGATAAGTTTCTAAAAATAGAAAGTTTCCATTAATAGATATAAGCTGGTTAAATAAGCTAATTATATAAGCTTAAGTATTTACTGATTAATATTCTAAGTCATGTAATAAAATAGTATAGTTTATAAATCATTCCATGTATTTAAATAAACTATAGGTTAAGGCATTTATTTAATTATCATGTGATTTAATTAAATAAGATATAAATACTTAGGTTAAAACATGTATTATTAATTATATTGATATAACCTAAGTCATGAGAATTAATTAATTATAGGTCATGGTTTTAATAATTAATTAATTACTTAGTCAAATTTTCATGATTAAAATACTTAGGTTTAACTATGTATTAATAGTAAAATAATTAACCTACGTCATGATAATTAATTAATTATAAGTCATGTTTAATAATTAATTAATTACTATAGTTTAAATTAAATAATCAAAATACTTAGGTTAAAATTATGTATTATTAATTAGTAATAATAAACCTAAGTCCATGTTTTTAATTAAATTAATTACCTAGCATGTTAAATCAATTTAATAAATCTTGTAATAATACGTCATTATTTGTTAATTGAATTACCTTGTAAAATTAATAAGCATGTAAAGTTAATTAACTTTTAAAATTATAACCCGTAACCATGTATTATTTTATTAAAAGCATCGAAAACCGAACCCGTGTCTTATTAATTTAAATGTAAAACTCGTATTATGTATTTTAATTAAGCCGAACCAAACAACCCCTTATTCTGATTTTAAACCCACTGCCAAACGCACCCTTAACTGCCCGTTACCCCCTGGCAGTTACGTTGTTACCACCGGCAGTAGCCGGTTCCCACTGTTGGTTAAAAAGACCCACCGATACCTGGTGGTCTCGGTTCCCACCGTTAGAGCAAAAGGTTCCCCTGCTTGTTCGTTGTTCCCACTGTCCGAGCAAAACCAACCCAGCGCCCCTTTTTAGGGTTGCGGCTGTTGGTGTAAATCATCACCGAGAGTCGTAAACTCTCGGTTTGAGTGAAAACTAGCCAACGACACTCCTTTTTCCCCTAACAAATCTCGTTTAAACATATTTATATTCTTAAAGATTCATGTTCTTGATTAATTAACAAGGAAAAAGAAATAAAACGAGATTAGGGTTTCCACTTACTTGATTAGGGTTTAAGGAAGACACGAACTTGAATCATCACTCTTGCAGTAGATCACAATGGCCGTTTTCTTGGTCTTTGGTGATTAAACCCGACGGCAGGAAGAATAAGGGAAGAAAATCAAGCGACGGTTGGATTTCCAATTTTTAGGGTTTTCTGTATTTGTTTGTTTGTTTGTGTCGGCAGAAAGAAAGCAAAAATAAACCCCTCCCGTCTGTTTATTTACACGGCCAAAAACAAGGCTCTTGGGCCTTGAGCCCAAGTCCTACCTATTTTATTCTTGTCTAAAATGGCCCTTAAACTTTCCCCTATTTGTTTGTATTAATATTTTAATGAAACGTACACGTGCTCGCGTATTTAAAATGTCGTGAACGCACTATTAATTATGTAATTACTTGTTGTGTTTAAATTAAATATACGTAAATAATAATTATCGTTTAAATGTTCGTGATTACGTGTTACGTAGTTTACGTAATTTAATTAGTTTCTGATCGTGACTCAATATATTTATTCGTGTTCATAATAAATATATACGTAATTAATATTAGTTCGTGTTTTAATTACGTTCGTGATTAATTATTGTTAAATACTTATCATGTGTTTGTACGTAATCGATACTTATCGTGTTCATACACGTATGTAAAACTTAAAATGCTAGCACGTGAATGTGATCATACTATAAAAGGAAAGTTTTAATCTAGGACGTACGATCTAATGGGTATTATTCATGGTAAAAGCATGCGGGTTTTACAACTCTTCCCCCTAAAAAGAATAATTTGTCCCCGAATTATAGATAACGTACTGAAAGAGGAACATACCCGAATCAAACTAAGAGGGTATGTAAGATAAATGAACGTGCAGGTGAGCTGGCAGAAGGAACGCGGAACGTGACATGTCTTGAAAGGACATGGAACGTGACGTGACTGAAAGGACATATCTAATTGATGAGAGAAAACGGATAAAAGTCTGGATGAACTTGTCCGTTTCCAAGTGGCCTCCCTTTTGGAACGGTTCCTTCAGAAGATCTTGACACAAATGATAAATCTTGGTCCTCCTGACCTTGACTTGGAATACGAAGAAATTCTTGGTTATCAACTGAAGGTAGATCCCCTAAATTCGATCGAGGAAAATAAGAGTTAACGTACTAGGGTAACTGAAACGTTACGATGCAAGACAATCTGACTTAACTGATAATTAGAAACGATGCGCGAGACATAAAGAAACGTAGTACGTGAAAAATTTTGAACGTGATACATGAAAAATTTTGAACGTGCTACGTGGAGATATGGCGAGTGTAGTATGAGTAAACATATCGTGATCCATGATACGTGTAACATATCTTGATCATGATATGAGGAACGTGGAATGAACATGACATGTGAAACATATCGTGATCATAGAATATAATGGCGGTAACGCCAAACGCTACAAGGTGAATATGACGTGAAACGTCTATCTGATGATGGGGAGTTATACTAAACTTGGGTCTGGTCTCTCAAGTTCTTGCAAAACTTCCCAAATGAGAAAAATGAACGTAAAATCGTAAGACAAGATACGATCATGAACGTGAATAGTGTCATGAACGCGAGCGCGAAAGCAAGGCGTGGAATTAGAACAAGGACGTGAAGTAAATTAGGAGCATAATTATGAATATTTGTCTGACCCAATAACTGAGGGATTGCCAAGTGATCGGATGAGCCTTGGCTGGAACATGTCCGATCAATCTATTGGTTCTGAAATCCGTACGGATGTAAGGATTCCGCAGACTTGATCAAACTGTTTACAATAACCCAGATAGCATCATGCTTCTTCTAAGTTTGCGTTAATCTGGTAACCAAAATCCGTGGAGATCTTGTCACATTTCAATTCGCAATTTCAGATGATGAAAACATCCCAGTTTGTTGGTGTCCTATCTTTAACCTGTTGGTATGTCAGGTACCTAGATATGAACGTAACTGTATCTTGTTTCGTAGAACTTGATACACAGGAGTTTGCGAAATTCTGAGTCTCTGAATCTAGACTTCTCCTAGCGTAGGAATGTCTAGAACACCTAATGTAGTGTAGGGTTCTCTCCTTTACGCATAAGCTGAGTCATGGTAAGATTAACCATAGAAACCCATGTGATTAAGTGTGTTACTGTAATCAAACAGAATTGATATTGGAAAGAAAATTTCCAGGGTAGAATTTCTCTTGTCATAGAATTTGCAACATAGTGCAGATAGGGTCTTCCTGTTCTTCTCTAGGCTTAGAGGAAATCAGGTTATCCTCAATGAAAACACTGATGAATTTGCTATGAGTTCATGGAAACTCATTTTTATAATACCGTTGGAGCATAGATGAGACTAATTCCAACATCATAAATCTAGCATGACCAAGTCGTGCACGAATAGCAGTCACGAACATGTCCTGCTTTTCACTCGTCACTGTTGGCAGCATGATCATGAGTTCGATCTTGTCAATACATGGAGGAGAGTAACGGTCGTAAATGGTGATTTGTTTAAAAATCGACGGTAGTCGACACATAATCTTATGTTACCGTCCTTCTCCTTGAAGGTTCTTTTGGAGTGTAAGGAACAATTTTGGAATTATCCATTGGTTATGCGTAAAAGGACTTTAGTTGTCGTGTCTTACTGACTACTAGAAAATTTTAGCAATCATAGCTAACAAAGCGCATGCTTGGGAAGCATAGATAATTTGTAAAGATTTTCCCTATGGAAAATCAAGCTGAATGTATTCAGGAGCCTGAACATTACTGTACATATAGCATGGTGTGCTGTTCATAGTACATAATTAGGATAAAATTCATCTCGTCTCTGTCTGAGGAAATGCGTTAGCAGCTTGGATCTCATCATTAAGCTAAAGGAAAACCTTCGTATACGTGGGAATACGAAAGGCGTCCTTCATGGTCATGCATCAATGATTTATGGTTACAAAAATGAAAGTGACATCGGCAACGTGACAGTTCTCACTAATGCGCCGGTAATGGTATTGAAATTCTTGTGGCCTGATTAATACTTGGCACAACAAAATTGATATACCCTTGGAGGGTACCCTGAATTTCTTAGAAATGTTCCATAGTTGGACGTGAGTCATGTTTCTTGACTCGTGTCTTGGAACTATAAGCATGACATATGTCTTGACTGGTGTCTTGATATGTGTCTTCAGAAAGTATACGTGAGACATGTGTCGTGACTGATGTCTTGACATGTGTCTCGAGACGTAAAACGAATAGAACTACCAATATTAGGTTATTATGCCAGGATTGGCGGATCGGTTGGACTACTGATCATTTGTATGTCTGATCACGTCCGCGGCCGGAGCCTCGGTTGCGATTTCTAGGATAAATCTGTCATAGTAGTGGTTACTATCGTCTTGTCTGTCAGTTCCATGACGGTCATTCTCATGACCGTGATTCATGTAACTATTCAGCTGAGTGGCCGGCTGGTACCAGTTTGCACTCATATGGCTGAAATGACAGCCAAATGACGTGTGACATGTAACTAAGAGTTAGGTACACTGATTGATGGAAATCGTCTGATGGTGAAGCATCTTCTCGTCCAATTGCTTTGCTCCGACGCCTTTGTCTTCGTCTTGTAGGATCTCCAGGTTGTGAACAGCATCCGCATCTCGTAGCGTCTTCGAACGTCAGCAGCATCAACCTTTAGTAACATTTCCAAGTTATGAGCGGCATCAGCAATTTGTAGAGTATTAGCAAGTGGACTATGCACGTGGGATAAGGTACATGGAGTACACATGGAATGTACATGAAATGATCGGTATGGGGGTCGATCATTTGTCATAATTTAAGGAAAGTAAATCGGTTAAACGGTTAGGAAAACCATCATGATAACCTAGCAGTATTATCATAGACATCATTCTGGTTATATCGGAAACGTTAAAGTGTGGTTACACAAAATTTAACGATGATTTTCCTGACAGCATGATCAATGAAAACCAACCATGACTATCATGAAGCAGAATTTAATGAAATCCAACAATGTCTTGCGTGAAAGCATAAATAACAAAAGAGGCGTAAAACATAATCAACATGAAGACGGAATTATCATGAAGAAGCATGAAACCATCTATCACGAAGAAGTGTATAACATAATCAGCATGAAACTGAAGTTAACCATGACAGTATAAAAACATACTTGACATAAAACATAATAACTTATGAGGGGACATGAAAAAAATTTATGCCAATTAAAATCATGAGAAAAATTTTATGCATGAAAAACAGTGCATGAATGCGTAATGTAGTTTATAAAACCTTTATATGTGCGAGGGGACGCCTATGGGTCGGTCTCAAAATTAAAAGTTTCGATAAAAGCACATACGACTAAATAGGGCCAGTCCTGTACCAACCATTACTTAGTCATAATCCCTGCAACAATGATACATGAAACATAAATAAATGAAACTCATATGTCAAAACTTATCAGAAAAAATTTTATGTGACTAATTATGAACTACTGGGGTTCAATCCACATAGCCACAGTTCACGAGGACATTATGCATGAAACAATGACACATAACTAAATATGAATGACGGTTGTCCATCCATATTAGTAAAACAATATCGGTGAAAACATCAAGGTTAAAACCTCAAGGTGCTGAAAACATCATGGTTAAAACAACAATGCGCTGAAAACATCAATACGTGGAATAACAACCATTGGCTTAGGAAGCTCCTGGTGACTACCCACTAGTCACAGGTCGAGTTTTAGAGCCTACAGGTCGAAGCCTTGGCTCTGATACCATAATTGTAACACCCCATTTTGATAAATGGAATGTCACGCGTAACTATGGCGTGTCATCAAAGCATACAAGGATAAATATATAAAACATTACATGACCATAGGGATAACCGGAATCAAACATCGGTTCCCAAACATAAGCCCAAAACATAATAAAGCAAAAGAAAAAGAATGAAAGACTACACAAGCATAAATATATGAAGGCAAAATGAAAAGAAGTCTCTAGCAGCTTCCATCCTATGCACGTCCTCCAAATTCTCGAGTCTTTCCTAGGGTACCTACCGTTTTGGGACATGGAAAGGAAACGGCTGAGCAAAACGCTCAGTGCACTGATATAGACATAGTATAAGTGACTAAAACATAAGAGAGACTTAATAGCAGTGGAAATGTATAAGTCCTGAAAAAACTGGAGCATGTTCATAAAACTGGTTTTATAGTTTGAAAAGCCTTATGTTTATCTTATGAAAATTGTTTAACATATTTTACCATTAGCCAATATAGGTCATGAAAATCCACCGTGCATGAATACTTGGAGGGGTGACCTCATCATGCAAATTAGAGGGGCTGCCTCTAATTTAATATACTGGTTTTGGGTAGGAGGGATCAGCTCCTTGTGAAGGATGCAAGGCACACACCACATTCACCGTGTAATCCTGAATAAAAACATGTAACTAGGATGCACCCATACGCCCCACATGATAAATATAATTAAATGGCCAAAAGCTGTGGGGACGCCACGAGCAATCACTCCGCCGTGGTGAAGTCATAACATCAGTGCCTCTAATGTTATGGTTATGGTACCTCCATAACTAGGTGAAACTGGTCATGCATGTATATGGCTATAGGTAATCTTAATTAAACATAAGCAATCAAACTCATAACTTATACTACGAGAAAACAGTTGGCTGCATACGGGGAATCCTAATAAGGAAAGAATGTCCATACTGAAAGGACGGGAATCCGTACCTTATGTCCAGTGAACGAAGAAGACGAACGAAAGAGAGTCCTACTCCGGTAACACTAATGCTACATAAATACATACGTGTATAAGTATCTGATCACTGAATACATAACTGGCTTTATATTATGTCTTAGCTTATTTAATACGTTCATGTCATGTTTTACTGTTTTAAGCTTAATACTGTGTTTATCATATATTCTGTCTATTCTGATTAAGTATTTCTTGTGTTTCATGTATTATTATACTTGTGTGTAATATTAAGTAACTTTCCAAAAATAGCAGGTTTCCTAAAATAGAAAGTTTCCAAAAATAGAGTTACTGCTTAAAATAGATAAGTTTCTAAAAATAGAAAGTTTCCATAAATAGATATAAGCTGGTTAAATAAGCTAATTATATAAGCTTAAGTATTTACTGATTAATATTCTAAGTCATGTAATAAAATAGTATAGTTTATAAATCATTCCATGTATTTAAATAAACTATAGGTTAAGGCATTTATTTAATTATCATGTGATTTAATTAAATAAGATATAAATACTTAGGTTAAAACATGTATTATTAATTATATTAATATAACCTAAGTCATGAGAATTAATTAATTATAGGTCATGGTTTTAATAATTAATTAATTACTTAGTCAAATTTTCATGATTAAAATACTTAGGTTTAACTATGTATTAATAGTAAAATAATTAACCTACGTCATGATAATTAATTAATTATAAGT
Organism: Glebionis coronaria; assembly: GCA_025667525.1. Lineage (NCBI taxonomy): Eukaryota > Viridiplantae > Streptophyta > Magnoliopsida > Asterales > Asteraceae > Glebionis > Glebionis coronaria. The sequence goes on from JANFOE010001024.1 coordinate 498,046, forward strand.
CATGTTTAATAATTAATTAATTACTATAGTTTAAATTAAATAATCAAAATACTTAGGTTAAAATTATGTATTATTAATTAGTAATAATAAACCTAAGTCCATGTTTTTAATTAAATTAATTACCTAGCATGTTAAATCAATTTAATAAATCTTGTAATAATACGTCATTATTTGTTAATTGAATTACCTTGTAAAATTAATAAGCATGTAAAGTTAATTAACTTTTAAAATGATAACCCGTAACCATGTATTATTTTATTAAAAGCATCGAAAACCGAACCCGTGTCTTATTAATTTAAATGTAAAACTCGTATTATGTATTTTAATTAAGCCGAACCAAACAACCCCTTATTCTGATTTTAATCCCACTGCCAAACGCACCCTTAACTGCCCGTTACCCCCTGGCAGTTAGGTTGTTACCACTGGCAGTAGCCGGTTCCCACTGTTGGTTAAAAAGACCCACCGAGACCTGGTGGTCTCGGTTCCCACCGTTAGAACAAAAGGTTCCCCTGCTTGTTCGTTGTTCCCACTATCCGAGCAAAACCAACCCAGCGCCCTTTTTTAGGGTTTCGGCTGTTGGTGTAAATCATCACCGAGAGTCGTAAACTCTCGGTTTGAGTGAAAACTGGCCAACGACACTCCTTTTTCCCCTAACAAATCTCGTTTAAACATATTTATATTCTTAAAGATTCATGTTATTGATTAATTAACAAGGAAAAAGAAATAAAACGAGATTAAGGTTTCCACTTACTTGATTAGGGTTTAAGGAAGACACGAACTTGAATCATCACTCTTGCAGTAGATCACCATGGCCGTTTTCTTGGTCTTTGGTGATTAAACCCGACGGCAGGAAGAAGAAGGGAAGAAAATAAAGCGACGGCTGGATTTCCAATTTTTAGGGTTTCCTGTATTTGTTTGTTTGTTTGTGTCGGCAGAAAGAAAGCAAAAACAAACCCCTCCCGTCAGTTTATTTACACAGCCAAAAACAAGGCTCTTGGGCATTGAGCCCAAGTCCTACCTATTTTAATCTTGTCTAAAATGGCCCTTAAACTTTCCCCCTATTTGGTTGTATTAATATTTTAATGAAACGTACATGTGCTCGCGTATTTAAAATGTCGTGAACGCACTATTAATTATGTAATTACTTGTTGTTTTTAAATTAAATATACGTAAATAATAATTATCGTTTAAATGTTCGTGATTACCTGTTACGTAGTTTACGTAATTTAATTAGTTTCCGATCGTGACTCAATATATTTATTCGTGTTCATAATAAATATATATATACATAATTAATATTAGTTCGTGTTTTAATTACGTTCGTGATTAATTATTGTTAAATACTTATCATGTGTTCGTACATAATCGATACTTATCGTGTTCATACACGTATGTAATACTTAAAATGCTAGCACGTGAATGTGATCATACTATAAAAGGAAAGTTTTAATCTAGGACGTACGATCTAATGGGTATTATTCATGGTAAAAGCATGCGGGTTTTATAATATTAGCATGAAAAACATCATCACCTTGCTGACAACGTAATCCTCATACGGAGACATGAACTTAATCAGAATGAAAACAACATCCACGTGAGGGTATGAAAACTTGATTGTTAACAAAGAACATAAAATTATAATCAACTGAGATTCAACATCAACTGATGCGGATGGCTATGTTTCAATCCACAGAATTCATAATAGAAAGCATGTGACTAAGTATGGGCGATTCTGGTTTGATCCATACTTGTCAAAATTTTACGAGAAGTGTCATGTATAAAAGTTACAATATGGGACTAAATGGGGATGGTTGTAGTCCAATCCATACTTGTTAAAGTTTATGAAATGTCCTGATATGACAATGGTGAACAACTGTGGATCGGTTCACAAAATATCATTCGACTGAAAAGTATGAAATTTGACCTGAGAAATGGTGAACGCATATGGGTTGGTTCACCAAGTAATATTCAACTGAAAACATGCATCTGCCATGAGTAAGGATGAATGCCTATGGGTCGGTTCACCAATACAAAATCTGTACGGGCAAGGGTGAACGTCTATGGGTTGGTTCATCAAAACAAAATTCGCAGAAAAGCACATGCGACTAAATATGGCCAGTCATGTACCAACCTTTTACTTAGTCAAAAACTATAAGAAAGCTGACTGATAAATGAAGAAAACTGACTGATAAAGGCATGAGAAACATGAAAGATAACAACGCCAAAATCTGGGAAGTTCCTTGTGACTACCCACTAGTCACAGGTCATGTTTTAGAGCTTACAAGTCGAACCTATATCTCTGATACCATAATTTTAACACCCCACTTGGATAAGTGGACCGTTGCGTGTATTTATGGCGTGTCATCAAAGCATAAGGTAAATGTCCTAAAAATTAACTGACCATAAAGGAAATACCGGAATCAAACATCGGTAATCCAAACATAAGCTCATAACATGAAAAGTAAATACTGAAGGAAAGGACTAAACAAATGTCCAAAAGCAGAATAATGTAAGAAGTGCATAAAGTAAGAAGTCTAGATAGCTTCCATCTCAATGCACATGCTCTCAGAATCCTAAGATCATCCTGGTATACTATTCGTTAGAACATGAAAGGAACTACGGCTGAGCATAACGTCCAGTGAACGAATATAAAGCATGATAAGAAATTACTGAAATGAAGCAGATGATAAATACTGAAGCTGTAAAACTGATAAGTGAAGTTGCAGCGGAAATATGTGTATAATCTATAAAGTCTGATTTATAAATAATAAAGCTGAACTGTTATCTGTTAAATCTGAAAAACATGCATTTACTGTATTTTAATTGCCAAGAGCTTATATAGGTCGTGTGATGTAAGACTGCTGCATGAATAAATAGAGGGGTGACCTCGTCATGTTATGGAGGGGTGACCTCCAAATAATATGCCGGGTGGAGGGATCAACTCCAATGTGAAGGATGTAGAGCACACACCACATTCACCTAATAACTGTAAATTGATAGCCTAGGATGCACCCATACGTACCGCTGATAATACTGATAAATGGCTAAACTGAAATAATGGGATGCTGCGAGAAATCACTCCCTCACAGAGGAGTCATGACACCAGTGCCTCTAGTGTCATGGTTACGGTACCTCCGTAACTAGTACATAAACTGGTCATGCTTGTATATAATGCTCAGGCAATTTATTTAGTTATTGAAATGATTACTGATAAACTTAATCATATAGTGGGTAAAACATTTGGCTGCAGACGGGGAATCCTAATCATGCATAGAAGGATGTCCTTACTGAAGGACGGGAAATCTGTACCTCCTGTCCAGTAACCGACCGAGATCAACTGACAGAAAGTCTACTCTGATTTCACGTGAGCTACATGAATAAAGGACGCGAATAAGTTAACTGATATTCTTTTATTTTTATTTATCTTAATTGTACTTAGTAAATTTATTTATTCTTGTATTACTAAATGTGAATAGACTGATATATCTGAGAGTTATAATATTTCTGATTAATGTATTCATGTTCTGTTATTAATTACGGTATAACACGTATTTGGATGTTATAATACTTCTATATTTGGTAACCTGCTAAGAATAGAAAGTTTCCTAATTTAGAAGGTTTGCAAAATGAATTAAATCATTTAATAATATTATACCTTTTTAATTTTATAAAACTATTTTGACATAATAAAATTTAACTTACTAATTAAATCATTAACACATTTATTTATAAAAGTGGTAAAATAAGGTATAATTAAATCTTTGTTTTAATCCTTTATATCTATCCCGAGCCTACCGAGATACCCCCCTTCTCGGTCGCACTAAAACAAGCCAACAAAATTACTAAATCCAAAATTGGATTACCGACAGAAATTTTTGTCGCTAACTAGTACTAACTGCCGCTAAAAAGCTGTGGCCAAAACTGTCCCAAAATTTGTTAGGGAAACTGCGACAGAAAATGTCGTCGCTAAACTGTCACTAATTCCAAAATTAAATCTTATTCGATTCTTTTTAAGAAGTACCCACTGCTCCCTATATTATTCCCACTGTTTTATATTGGTTCCCACTGTTTTATATTAAAACAAACACCCCCTTAAATAATTTTAACCCCTATGGGGTTTGTTTGGCTGCGATGGCTGAAACACAGCCCTAAGTCGCCCCTGTGTGGGTCACGGTTAGGCAGAGAAAGGACCACCGAGACCTCTTGGTCTCGGTTTCATGAACCACATTGATCGACGTCGAAGTGCCGGTCAAAAATAACCTAATTACCTTATACTAGATAGGGTAAGCGGGTATCGATCCACGAGGAATATGTGGTTTTAGTTTATGTTTTGGGGTGATCACTGATCAATAAAAGTTTTGTTTTTGAAATCTAACAACTAAAATACTGTTGATAATAAAAATGCTGATTAAAAATTAAAATAATTATTAAACTAATAGTAAAGCTAGAAAAATATAATAAAGATGTAAACAATTAAAAGAAAAATGCAATCAATTCCAGCTCCTAATATTTATGGTTGATCACACTTATGGATTATCGAAACTTTTTAGAACCAATTACAAAGATTATTTTGACTTAATATGAATGAATTAATGACAGCATTTATTATGTTTATCAATGGTTCGCGATAATAAATCTTATATTAATCCAACCAATAATTATGTTTTAACAATTTATTTAGGTACAATTTATATCGATTATACGACCATCTTTTTCTTTAACTAAATAGAATAAGAACGAACCGTTAACTAATAATAAATTGTCTTGCACAAATAACTAAACATGATATTAAGTCAATAAAAATAATTTATAAATAAATCATAAATCAATGTAGTAAAAATATGATAACCCAAAAGTAATGATCAAACCATAAATAAAGTTACCGGGAGGAATTACAACAAAATTAGCTTGACATCATGGTGCACTCGAGCCACTTGAGAAAAATAATAGCAAAAGCTATCATCTATTTTATTTTTTTTTCTTTTGCTTCACTTATATTCGTTGCACCACAAAGACCATCCCAATTCCAACCTTTTTTATGACCTTCTCGACGAACGTGCAATGGTTTAAAATAATTAAATCAATTCTTCACTTGATTCTTCTACCCATTGACGAGTTGTATTTTTTTTATCTTCTTTGTTATTAAAAGTGATGGCTCTCTTTTCTTCTGTTTGCGGCTGTTTTTTTTTTTGCGGCCAAACAATTGACTCTCCCCATGACGAATTAATTCCCCTCAATATATATAATACTTTAGGTCGGTTAGTACATGGGCTAATTGAGCCAAAAAATAATTTTCTTTTTCTTTTTATTCTTTTGGCATATAATAACTTTGGCCCAATAAAAAATAACTCAACATCAATAATTGCTCGAACGAAGCCCGGACAAATAAAAAATGACCGAAAGTATTGCGACGCGCTCAAATCTTTTTCTTCAATAGTTTTTCTTCATTAATCGGCGCTCACAATGTCTTTTCTTCAAAGAATTAATTAAGCGGCCATTTTATTCCATTTCGCTCGTAACCTACATAATCACAAAACACACTAAAAGTACATATATAACTACAAATAAATATACAATTATGCTAAATTAACATGTTATGAGGTGAATGCAAAATACACCGATTAAAATCCTCTCAACTTATCCTTTTACTTGTCCCAAGTAAAAATAAAATAAAAATATACAAGCATATTAATTTAATAATTTTTAATCATACTATTGAAATTTCATCAAAAATATCACATTCAGCCTAATACACTAATAACCATCCTACATGACAAATAATCCAAAATGATTACAAATATTTTTGTCCTTCTTAAACACTTAGCATAACCATTCCCATTGATTCCATTTACTTTATGTTTCATATAATTAACCATGCGTCCAACGTACCTAATGCACACCTATAATCAATATAAACATTAATCTAAAACAAGAGGTGAAAATATCTTACACCTTTTATGACATTGAAGTTCTTATACCATAAGAGCACATCATAAGCCATCATACTTTAGCTTACATACTTTCACATTCTTTCTTTTTCTCTTTTTCTCTTTTTTTCACAATTTTTTTTTCATTTTTTTTTTACTTTTTTTTCATTTTTTTTTTCTTTTTTTTTCACATCACACATAAGCTCTTTTTTTAGCCATTCAGGACCGTTTCTTATACAAGTCATCCCGAACGCTTTATAACTCCTTTTAAGGTTGATATAAAGACCAATTATTCAGAAAAATGAATATCTATCCTATAGGTGCATACTAAGACACATTGGCACATGGAAACCGGTTTATTAAGTCTGTTTAATTAAATGGGAACAGTTATACTTCGTGCCTACTGTTACATCACATGATGGAATTATCTACCACATAGTATTATTATACAATGCACTAAATTAAACTAATCTTTCTAATTTGATTACAATAATACAAGGATTGGGTTATTTCACATAAAATTGTCTCAGCTAAGTGCAATGCTATCCATCATAAAAATTGGCATCTGACCCATGCTAACAACTAAAGTATCACCTTGCGCGGGTGACAAATCAGATAGGCAAGCCTAGCATATGACTACTACCAATAATTATGACATTTCTCCAACTCTTTTCTAAGGCCACCGTGCGCGGGTGGCGAGCCGAATAAGATCAATTCTAAATGTCCTACCAACTATTACATTACTATATTCATATTATTTATTCAAATTTTTTACTCGATCTAAGCAAAGGTAAGTAGAGGGAATTCAACCGGCGTGGTTTGATCATCTAAATTATACATATGCCTAACTACATGCAAACAATCAACTCATTTTAATAACCAAATTATACAATGGAATCGGGTGCATCTGATAATTATGGCCAAATCCTCTAGCTTGCTCCAATAAATCATCCACAAGCTAATCTTTAGAATCTACAAACACTCAACAAACATATATGTAGAAGAAACTTCCACGTCTAATTAGCACAAGACTCTTATAATGTGATTTTAAAATTTTAAGATTATTCAATTTTTCCCAAAAATCACATTTTAACCCATTTTGACCAAAATTTCACACAAAAACATGTAACACATGTGCCACCCCCCTCAACTTAAAGCATTGCATTGCCCCTAATGCAAAAACTTTAAATTGAAATTTTGGTTAAAAATAAATTTGACAAACTCACACAAAAAAAAACCTAACTCACTTTCGTAGGAATCACGGTTGCATTTAGTGTATGCAACAAGCCTTTAAACCACTGGTAGCTCGACTGGACGAGTTTTGTCTCGTGAGGGTTTGTAGTGAACACACCCACAAAGTTCCACAAACCACGGGTTGCCTCCCGCGAAGCGCTAAGTTTACCGTCTTCAGCCAGACATAACTTAAATGAGCTATTGAGACGGTTGAATTGGTTCCAAGTAAACCACATCCACTGTTTCCATCTGATCACTCTCCAACTCAACATACGGCTTCAAACGGTGTCCATTAACTTTAAACGGCTCTCAACCCACCATATTTTGTATTTCAATGGCTCCGTGTGGAGAGACTTGAGTCACAATATATGGACCCGTCCATTTACTTCTCAACGTTCCAGGAAAAAGCTTAAGTCTAGCATTGAATAACCCAACTTTTTGACCAACCACGAAAGATTTCTTGGTGATGTGTCGGTCATGAAAAGCTTTGGTTTTCTCCTTATAAATCCTAGAACTTTCATAAGCATCACGTCTAATCTCATCCAATTCAGATAATTGAAGATTCCTAGAACTACCTGCTTTCTCTAAATCCAGATTAACGATCTTAATCGCCCATTCAGCCCTATGCTCTATCTCAACCGGTAAATGACACGCCTTGCCATATACCAACTTATACGGTGACATACCAATAGGAGTCTTAAAAGCCGTCCTATATGCCCACAAAGCATCATCTAACCTCAAGGACCAATCTTTCCTATCACTACGAACGGTGTTTTCTAAAATTCGCTTAATCTCCCTATTAGATACTTCCACCTGTCCACTAGTCTGTGGGTGATACGGGGTAGCTATCCTATGATTAACTTCATAATGTTTCAATAATTTCCCAAATCTAAAGTTCTTAAAGTGGAACCCCCATCACTAATGATAGCCTTAGGAATTCCATGCCTAGCAAAAATATTCTTCTTAACAAACTTAAGAACTACACTATGGTCATTTGTTCTAGTAGCCTTAGCCTCTACCCACTTAGACACATAATCAACTGCCACTAAAATGTACACATTCCCGTGGGAAGTGGGGAATGGTCCCATAAAGTCAATACCCCACACGTCAAAGATCTCAACAACAAGTATGGGATTCATAGGCATTTGATCACGCCTTGAAATCCCACTAACTTGTTGGCAAGGAATAAATGCTTTCACAAAAGATTGGGCATTCTTGAATATAGTCGGCCAAAAGAAACCGCTTTGTACGACTTTATGCCCAGTTTCAGTAGCACCAAAGTGTCCATCACATGCATAAGAATGGCAATGAGCCAATATGTCCATATGCTCATGGTCAGGAACACATCTCCTAACGACTTGGTCAGCACACACCTTATAGAGCTCTGGATCCACCCAAAAATAATGCTTCACCTGGGAGAAAAAGTATTATCTTTGTTGATTGGACCAAAAATCCGGAAGTTTTTTAATAGCTAGGTAATTAACTATATTTGCGTACCAAGGAACCTTAGAAAACTCAAATAGGCTTTCATCCGGAAAGCTTTCCTTAATCACATCAGAAGGGTTGAACAGCGAAGGGATAATTCTAGACAAATGGTCGGCAACTACATTTTCTGACCCCTTTTTATCCCGAATTTCTAGATTAAATTCCTTTAAAAGCAAAATCCACTTAAGCAACCTCGGTTTTGTCTTTTTCTTAGTCAACAAATGTCTTAAGGCACTATGATCTGAAAATACTATCACCTTAGAATGCCCCCAAATATATGACCTAAACTTATCAAGAGCAAAAACCACGACTAACAACTCTTTTTCAGTAGTGGTGTAATTCATTTGAGCTTCTGAAAAGTCTTACTAGCATAAAAGATTACAACGGGTTTCTTATCGACCCGCTGTCCTAGAACCGCCCCAACGGCATAATCACTCGCATCACACATGATCTCGAAAGGCTTCGACCAATCAGGTGATTGCAGAATAGGGGCTTCTACAAGCTTTTGCTTAAGCATATTGAATGCTTTAATACATGATTCATTAAAGTCAAAGCATGCATCTTTTAAGAGTAGATTTCAAAGAGGCTTTGATATAGCACTAAAATCTTTAATAAATCGCCTATAGAACCCGGCATGAACAAGAAAAGAACGCACACCTTTGATGGTAGTAGGAGGAGGAAGGGTTGAAATTACTTGAACTTTGGCACGATCAACCTCAAATCCTTTTTCAGACACAACATGCCCTGATACAATTCCCTCTCGAACCATGAAATGGCTCTTCTCCCAACTAAGCACCAAATTAGTTTCGGTGCATCTTTTTAACACACTTTCAAGCTGATCAAGGCAGCTTTCGAAAGACTGGCCAAAGATGGAGAAATCATCCATAAATATCTCTACAGATTCTCCAACCATGTCACAAAAATACTCATCATACACCGCTGAAAGGTAGCGGGTGCATTATACAGGCCAAAAGGCATTCTTCGAAATGCAAACGTTCCATATAGACACGTAAAAGTAGTTTTGGCCTGGTCATCAGGATGGATAGGTATTTGATTATAACTGGAGTACCCATCCAAGAATCAATAGAATTTCTTACTAGAAAGATTCTCAACTATTTGATCATTGAAGGGTAGTGGGAAGTGATCTTTAGATGTGGCATTATTCAGCTTACGGTAATCTATACAAACTCTCCACCCAGTGACAGGTCGGGTTGTGAGCTTTTCCCCATTCTCGGTTTCAACAACGGTGATTCCGGCCTTTTTAGGCACCGTTTGAGTAGGACTTACCCATTTACTATCTGAGATAAGATAGATGATACAGGCATCTTACCATTTAAGAACTTCCGTCTTGACCACCTGTTTCATATTAGGATTCAGATGCCTTTGCGCATCTCTTGCTGGCTTAATATCTGGGTCCGTAACAATTCGATGCATACATAATGAAGGGCTGATCCCTTTTAAATCTGCAATCGTCCATCCCACTATTGCTTTGTACTTGGAAAGCACTTTTAGAAGTGCTTCCTCTTGTGATTCAGAAAGATCAGAAGCAACAATAACGGGTAATGTATTGTTAGGACCTAAAAAAGCATATTTGAGATTGGATGGCAAAGGTTTTAGCTCAAGAGTTGGAGGCACCTCTAGAGACGGCTTCGTGGCCGTTTCAAAAGTAGAAGGTAAGGGTTCTACTTTATAAGACCAAGGTGGTTTTTGATGGTCCAAAGAACTGACCAAACACTCTTGAATCTCTTGAACTTCAGCAACATCAAGAATCTCCTCATGCTCACCAGTTAGATATAATTCCAAAGGATCATCCTTAAGCATACGGGATGCATGCTTTTGAACTTCCTCATCAATCACATCTACTTGATAACATTCATTTATCGTAGGAGAATTTATAGAATTAAAAACATTCAATCGTATCTTCTTATTACCGAATGCAATATCCATGGCACCAGTCCGACAATTAATCCTAGCATCTATCGTGGCTAAGAATGGGCGCCCAAGGATAATAGTTGGTTGAACATCTTTGTATTGTGACTCGGTGTCCATAACAAAGAAGTCAACTGGGTAATAGAAATCATCAACTTTCACAATAACATCCTCTAAGATACCTCTAGGAATTTTGGTAGATCGATCGGCTAAGGAAATAATGGTGTCAGTCTTACGAAGAGTTCCTAAGTCATACTTATCGACCAAACTAGCAGGAAGGATGTTGATACTCGCACCAAGATCATGGAGCGCCTTCTTAATGGCAATATTTCCGACCACCACTGAAATCAATGGTGCTCCAGGATCTTTGAATTTAGGAGGAAGAGAGCTAGATAAGACTGTACTAACATGCTCAGTTAGGTCAATCTTTTTAGGCAAAGACGCCTTCAGCTTCCTCTTCTGAGTACACAAGTCCTTTAAAAACTTGGCATATGTAGGAATTTGCTTTATAGCATCAATAAGGGGAAGATTAATTTTAACTTGCTTGAAAGTCTCCCACATATCCTCAGCATGAGGACCCTTTTTAGCTAACTTTGCAGATGTCGATTTCTCCAAAGCCGTAGGGTAAGGTGTGTTGGACACGCCACCCTCCTCAACTTCATTTACCAACTCAGAACCAGACTTAACGTTATCAGAATTTTTACCTTCAACAATGATTTCGTCATGAGTGATGAAATCCTCGACATCAGGAGAATTTGGAATTCCCTTGTCATTGTTGTAGATTTTACTGTTTTGAAGAGATGTCACCATATTCACGTGCTCATTTCCATTTTTCTTATGTGCGGGATTCATGGTGGGGTAGCTCGATAGCCTTCCCTCATCTCTTTTGCTTAATTGATCCGCCAATTGACCAACTTGTCTCTCAAGAGCTGCAATAGATTTAGTAGTGGTCTCGTGTCTTTGATTAGTGACCTCGAATTTCTATAAATCTCTTGATTGTTGGTAGACAATGAATCCATAAGCCTATCAAATTTTCTATCAAGGTTCAAGAGACGGTTATCATCTTGCCCTTGGCCCTGATTTGGATATTGCTGTTGTGGCCTAAGATTGTAAGAATATTGTTGGAAGTTAGATGAATCGCCACCCTCGTACCTTGGTTTGTAACCATAGTGTTGTTGTTGGGTATTATTAGGGTGATTGTCTTCATCTTTCCAACGGAAATTGGGGTGATTGCGCCATCCAGGATTGTAACTTTCGGAGAATGGGTCATTTCGTGGACGACCACCATAGACTCCATTTACCTCCTCATTTGGTGGAACCCCCAACTTTGACAATTATCGACAGAGTGACTTGGATCACCACACATTGAACACCCACTATGCGACACATTAGACACATTTGGCACACCTTTTCCTAGATTTTTCAACAAAAGATCAACTTTCTTACTTAACTCGCTAATTTTAGAATTTGTGCCACGTTGGTTAGACACATAATGGCGGAAGATGGGTGGTTGTTTCGATCCACTGAAGCTTGGGTCTTGGAACCTTTGCTTAGTTTTTCGAAAAACTCCCATTCTTCCTTTATAGGTCGCGAGAAAAACATACCCCCACTAGTGGCCCTGACAAATTGTTGGTTGTTATAATCCAACCCATCATAGAAGACTTTGACAAGCTCCCATTTTGGAACATCATGATGAGGGAATGTTCTTAATAACTCCTTAAGTCTACTAAATGCTTCATGAAACTGCTCACCTGGGATTTGATGAAAGGATTTAATCTTATTTCTAATGGCAGCAGTCTTACTTATAGAATAAAATTCCTCAAGAAAAGCAGATTGCATTTCAGACCATGAGTTAATACTACCTTGGTCAAGAGATGAGAACCAGTCCTTAGCTTGATCTTTAAGTGAGAAAAGAAAAAGGCGAAGTCTTACCTCATCCTTGGTAATGTTATTAACCTGATGCGTGTCAGCAATTGAGAAGAATTCTCGCAGATGTGCGTATGGCTCCTCACGACCTCTAAACACTGGCAAGATTGCTATGATGCTCGGTTGGATCTTGAAGTTACTTGTAACCCCTTTAACCGGATCCGGATAAACGATAGGCGAGGGATCCTCGAAAATCACCGCCCTGTAATAAGAATCAACACCCCGTGGTGGGGATTCTTCTCCGCTACTACTTCCGCTAGCACCTCCGCGAACATCTTCGTCACCTGGCATTTCAACGAAAAGCTCTGCTAAACCTGAAAAATCAAGATTAGTAGAAAACTGTCGAAACGTCTTCCTATTTAACCTTGCACTTTTCTCAACATCAGTATCGTAAGCTAACGGTGATGTACGTCCCGATCTACGTGTGCGCATACACTAACCTGCACACTCACAAGAAACAAAACAAACAAACAAACGAACAAACAAGAAAAATAAAATCTTTTCGTATTTTTTTTTATTTAGAAAAAAAAAATATTAACAAAAACTTAAACGAAAAGCTCACTGAGTCCCCGGCAGCGGCGCCAAATTTTTGATCGGCGTCGAAGTGCCGGTCAAAAATAACCTAATTACCTTATACTAGATAGGGTAAGCGGGTATCGATCCACGAGGAATATGTGGTTTTAGTTTAAGTTTTGGGATGATCACTGATCAATAAAAGTTTTGATTTTGAAATCTAACAACTAAAATACTGTTGATAATAAAAATGTTGATTAAAAATTAAAATAATTATTAAACTAATAGTAAAGCTAGAAAAATATAATAAAGATGTAAACAATTAAAAGAAAAATGCAATCCCTTCCAGCTCCTAATATTTATGGTTGATCACACTTATAGATTATCGAAACTTTTTAGAACCAATTACAAAGATTATTTTGACTTAATATGAATGAATTAATGGCGACATTTATTGTGTTTATCAATGACTCGCAATAATAAATCTTATATTAATCCAACCAATAATTATGTTTTAACAATTTATTTAGGTACAATTTATATCGATTATACGACCATCTTTTTCTTTAACAAAATAGAATAAGAATGAACCGTTAACTAATAATAAATTGTCTTGCACAAATAATTAAACATAATATTAAGTCAATAAAAATAATTTATAAATAAATCATAAACCAATGTAGTAAAAATATGATAACCCAAAAGTAATGATCAAACCATAAATAAAGTTACCGGAAGGAATTACAACAAAATTAGCCGGACATCGTGGTGCACTCGAGCCACTTGAGAAAAATAATAGCAAAAGCTATCATCTATTTTATTTTCTTTCTTGTTCTTCACTTATATTCGTTGCACCACAAAGACCATCCCAATTCCAACCTTTTTTTATGACCTTCTCGACGAACGTGCAATGGTTTAAAAGAATTAAATCAATTCTTCACTTGATTCTTCTACCCATGGACGAGTTCTATTTTTAATCTTCTTTGCTATTAAAAGTGATGGCTCACTTTCTTTTCTTCTGTTTGCGGCTGTTTTTTTTGCGGCTAAACAATTGACTCCCCCCATGACGAATTAATTCCCCTCAATATATATATAATACTTTAGGTCGGTTAGTACATGTGCTAATTGGGCCAAAAAAAATTTTTTTCTTTTTCTTTTTATTCTTTTGGCATATAATAACTTTGGCCCAATAAAATATAACCCAACATCAATAATTGCTCGAACGAAGCCTGGACAAATAAAAAATGACCGAAAATATTGCGACGCGCTCAAATCTTTTTCTTTAATATTTTTTCTTCATTAATCGGCGCTCACAATGTCTTTTCTTCAAAAAACTAATTAAACGGCCATTTTATTCCATTTCGCTCGTAACGTACATAATCACAAAACACACTCAAAGTACATATATGGTGATGTTTCGGGAAACATGGTGATGTTTCGGCTCTTGTCTGGGCCAAGAACAACACCACGGAAACATGGTGATGTTTCGGCTCTTGTGCAACCACACCAACCCGAAATCCCATTTTATTATATCACGTTTTCCCACTGAAAATCCCTTTGATTAGATTACTATTGTATTGATTCGTGAATAAAAAAATTGAAATAAAAGAGGAGGATGCACATACACGATTCTGATATGGAATGATGAACATAAACACTTTTCTTGAATGAAAACAAGGCTCGGATCTTTTTCTTTTTTTTTTGTTCTAAACCTGGCGGCACAAAAAGGGTAATGAAACCCTAATTTATTTTTGTTTTCTGATTTGTAAAAGTGAGAGTGGGAATACTTGTTTGTTTCCTGCTTTTGGTTTTCAAACGGGCTTGGGCCAACAACCCATAATCACTCTTTGTTTACTAGTCCAAACGGCACTCCCTTAAGTATATATGTATTCGTTTTGTTTTTCGTATTTAAGTTATTCACGTATCTCGTATTTGTTTCTCGTGTTTTTAAATTAATAGAAAGTGTAAAATATTTTCTATAACTAAAATAATAATACAAAGTGTTTACTGAAACTTAATAATTATATTCTAAATAATTATTATCTTGTAATATTTAATTAAAACTGAGACTGAGTATTTACTGTTTATGTTTAATTAACTTTAAAGTTGCGACTATGCGTATTTAATATTCTAAGATTTTATATACGGGTTTTACAAAGGGTTTCCATAAGATGCTTAAAAAATAAAATAAGAATTACAAATGATGCCTTAAATACAAAAATCTAAAAATGACACATGTAATTCATTAAATGATTTCCATAAATGCTTAAAAAGAAAATAGAAATTACAAATGATGCCTTAAATACACAATTCTATAAAAAATAACACATGTAATTCATTAAATGGTTCCAATAAAATGCTTCAAAAACAAAATAGGAATTACAAATGATTCACAATAGTTTGACTTATGAAAATGAAAATATTTTTAGATATTCGGACTGTCAAGTTTTAGACTGGGCTATATACTGTTGATATATTATACAAGTGACAAAAACAATACCAGGAATGAGCTTTTTCGGCTTACTTTTGCTAGAATACACTTTACCACAAAACTTACAAAACAAAATCATTTCAAAAAATATTTAATTATATTTGATAACAAAAAAAACTTAACAATAATATTAATTTTAAAAAAAATAATGTAAAAAAGTTATTCATAACATTAACATATACAAAAATTATTAACTTGTAAAATAAAAAAATGCATAAAACATTTAAACAATATTATTAAAAATCTAAAAAGTTTTATTGTAGCAAACTTATTCACAACGTTAACGTATGAAATTCAATGAACTAATAATATTCTTAAATTAATAAAATATCTTAAACGACGTTATTTTTGTCCATTCTATGCTACATTATTAAAATATTAATGTCATAACTAACACTACATATACTAAACTTCTAATACAAACACACAAAACTTAAATTTTCATTAAAAATATATATACTTTAAGTTAGCCCGTCCACCGGACGGGTGTAAAAGCTAGTATATATATATATATATATATATATACATATATATATATATATATATATATATATATATATATATATATATATATATATATATATATATATATATATATATATATATATATATATATATATATATATATATATATATATATATATATATATATATGTATATATATATATATATATATATATATATATATATATATATATATATATATATATATATATATATACATATAAATATATATATATACATAAATATATATATATATATATATATATATATATATATATATATACATATATAGAGGATGGTTCATGTGAGAACAAAAATAAAATTGTTAAAGTGAGAACAAATTTACACCGTTAGATCAACTAATTGGTGCTAGATGAGATTGTCATTAAACGTGTGTTATTATTGTAACTAAATAAAGCTCCAAGGGTATTTTAGAGAATTGAAATCATAATATGGTCAATATTGATAGTGAAGTTTTGGCTACGCTTTTTAATATAGCAAGCCTATGTAAAACTTTTATTTTGCAAGTGATACATTGCTTTTTTTATACGTAGTACATGCTTAACTGTATTTTTTTGGAAACTAATACGTGCATGTTGATACACATGCCTTACCAATATATTTATATTAAAATTATTTTTAGAAAACAATATTGATACACGTCAACACTATACATCAAAATGCATTAATGATACATTGTAAAAGTTACTACACCTAACTAATACATCACCATATTTATGGATGCATCACCGGAACTGCAGTCGAATGTACCACAAAATTTAAACTGTGACCGATGATACATGGCCCAAAACATGGTAGCTTTTTTATGTAACGGTGTACCAGTAGGAGCAGCGAAAACTGGCGTCATGGCAGGTTTTTAACGTAGCTGGTGTACCAGCGACGACATCGGCATCTCATTTTTTGTAACCAATGCATCAGCCAACTAACACCGCCCATCATCACAAGACTGCGATACACCGGTACATGGTGCATTAGACTACTAAGACCAGCCCACCATGGTGGTTGTGTGCACCACATACCACGTTGTATCAGGTGTATCAAAAATAGTAGGAAAAAGCAATGACTAGACCCGATACACCAGCAACACCTCTTACACGGTCGTTAGAATATAGCGGCGGCTATAAGTAGATTTGATGTGTTGGCAGAAATGGGTAGATCCGACAACGACGACGGTGGGGCAGATTTGAAGACGACGACGGTGGGGCAGATTTGAAGACGACGACGGTGGGTAGATCTGAAGTCGGCGACAGTTGGTAGATCTAACGATGGTGGAAGTGGATATATCGGGAGACGACGACGACGGTTGTTAGGTAGCAGCTGGTATTGAATAGGATCGATGTTTGGGTAGCGACGATTATAGGTTTTGTGAGGATTTTCCGGCGGGTTTAATTGAGTAGTTACAGGATTTGATTGGGTTGGAGTGGTTAGTGGCGGGGAATTTTTCCGGTAGGTTATTTATGAGGGTTGATGAGTGATTTATGGAGTTTTCTTTGTTACTGTGGGTATTATGAGTATGATGTTAAGGTAGGTAGGGTTAGCAAATAGAGGGTATAAAGTTCCTATAATGTCCTTTTTAGAATTTAATTCATTTTCTGTTTATTTATTTATTAAATAACACTTGTCAATCTCTCATTGGGTTCTTATTTTTCTAATTTTAAAAAGTTCTTATTTGATCCACAATCTACATATATATATATATATATATATATATATATATATATATATATATATATATATATATATATATATATATATATATATATATATATATATATATATATATATATATATATATATATATATATATATATATATATATATATATATATATATATATATATATATATACTAGCGTCGTAACCCGCCCAACGGGCGGGGTCGTTTCGTAATTTCTTTCTAAGAGTTTGTTTGTGTGTTAGATTCATGTATTTACAGTTATGGTTTTGTTTTCCGTTTTTTAGCCCAGGCCATCCACTGATCGTGTTCTGTTTTCTTATATACCCAGTGATCCATGTTGTCGTTTTGTTTTTTGTTTTTGAAATTTTTCAGTGTTTGGTGTGTTTTTTTTAAAATACGTTTGTGTATTAGTTATATTTGTTTGTAGTGAGACTTGTTTTTGTTACCGAAAAACTAAAAGAAACTAATCTTTGATATTTTTAGGTGTTACCCACTCAACAGACCTGTTTTGTCCCATGTCAATCTTTCGTTGTACTAATATCGGTCTTTTAAAAAAGTTTATCTTGGTTAAACGTAAATTATCGTTTGATATTATTAGTTCTTGCTACACCCAAGTAATGTGTTTGGTTTGTATCTTTTTATTTAAAAGTACGTTTGTGTATTTGTTATATGTGTTGGTAGTGTGTCTCGTTTTTTAAAGGAAAGTAAAAGTTTTCAAAACTAAAAAAATATAAATTATTTTGGAACCAGTGTTTGTCAATCTGATCCAACAGTTCGTAACCTGTTTTATAAAATGGAAATCACTCGTTTGAGAACCGATGAAAATCTGGTTAAACCAAATCTATTCCGTTAAAAATTGGTTAAAATATATCTAAAATCTTGTTTCAAACCGTTATTTCAAACCGAACCAGTTAAAAAACTCAACCCTATTTTGTATTCGGGTTAGATGGATTAACTTAATTGACCCAAGTTAGATCTTGGACTCAAGTAACCCGGCCCATTTATTCTTAGTCGGGTTCGAGTATAAGTCAGGATTATTGACACATATGTAAGTACATATTTGTAGCTTAGAAAAGTACTTTAATTTAGCAAGAAAGTATATAAATGTGAAATGAAGAATTTTCATTGTATTTTAAAAGGTAGAATAAATAATTTGAACACGTAAGTAAAATAAAGATTTGTTTATCATAGAATATAAAATGGGACATGTAAATATGTATCTTTTGTTTTCAGTTAAGAAAAATATTTAATGTGAGATTCTACCAAAAGTTAATATAGTGCACTGCAAAACTCCATGACATCGGATCTACACCGATTCCGTCGCACTCCGTAACAATAAACTATACTAACATCAACATTTTGCTTTTTTCACTATTTTGGAACATACAATGCTTCTATATGGATGTGATATCACTTTTAATACCAACTTATACGTGTCTCCAAGATCTTAAACGATAAAAGATCTAAGCAAGTGTGTGCACACCTTAAATCAAATGAGAATATTAAAACAAAGTCACCTTGTTGACTAACAGGCTTTTTCCAGTAACTTGCTAGAAAGTAAAAGTTTCAATTTCCTATGTTCCACTAAAATTCAAAGAACATATTCGGATGTCCGTAACCATATACGAAGGACCTTTGCATTTATCAGAACCTGCCAAAATATCTATTGTACACAAAGTTTTAAACCACATAATGTCTTAACGAAGTTATATAGAAATCAAGATGGCCTAAATATAAAACATACTCATATCATTTTCCCTTTGCATATCTTTGCCAGTACAATACAGCTACACTATATACGATCTCTCGAGTAATCGAATAGAAAAATAAGGTTGCTTGTGAGCAACTTCCTATTCGTCTTCTTTTACCCACACACTCAAAACTGCTTTCTGACTATTTTCTTACCTATCATCCTTGCGTTATCAATCGTGTCTGAGCTTTCAACCTCTAAAGTTATCGTCTTCCATGTTAATGTCTTGACAAAAATCTGCAATCCTCCTCCTCCCCTTGGCCTTAACACAAGATGAAGAGTCAACTCCTGAATATTGTAATCAGCAAGTGTACGAACATATTCAAGTTCTTTCCGGCAAAGATCAACCCTTACTGATCAGTTGGGATCCCTTCTTTATTCTGGATGTCATCCTTGACATTATCAATTGTATCCAAACTCTCCACCACCAAACTGATGGCCTTTCCAATTAATGTCTTCACAAAGATCTGTATTCCTCTTCTTAACCTCAAAACCTTATTTTTCTGGATGTTGTAATCAGCTAAGGTACGACTATTCTCCAGTTGCTTTCCAGCCAAGATCAGTCTCTGTTGGTCAGGTGCGATACCTTCTTTGTCCTGTATCTTAGCCTTCACGTTATCAGTGGTATTGAAACGTTCAACTTCCAACGTTATGGTCTTTCCTCCCAATGTTTTTACGAAGATCTGCATGCCACCACATAGACGGAGAACCAAGTGGAGATTTGACTCCTTCTGGATGTTGTAGTCGGCAAGGGTTCGACCGTCCTCAAGCTACTTTCCAGCAAAGATAAGTCTCCGCTGATCAGACGGCCAGATCCTTCACTTTATTTTATCTTAGCTTTGGCATTAACAATTGTGTCAGAGCTTTCAACATATTGAACACAGGCTGATATATACACTGAGGCATGACCTAAAATTCCCGTTTGCTCCATTTATACCATAATCAAATCTTCCCCTCAATGAATATTCTCTATGTAGTAATATCTATGGCCCGTTTCAGAATAGATGTAAGGCTGAGAAACCTGAACCAACCGCAACATCTGCTATATTGCCATTAAAGATGAACCCGAGGAACCACCAAAACTTGTCTGAAGCTTTGCAAGCCCAGCTTACAAAAGGATGGCCCCGACATGAGTTTTTGATTCCCACTAAGATCTAACTAAAGTCCATGTTATATCAACTGTTTCTACCTCAATCTGAACAAACAAAAAATATACTACGTATTATTTTTTAGAAACAAATCAAAACTTAACAGAAAATATCTCCTGGGCGTGACAACATCTGCCGGAAGAATCAAATTAGCCTGCAACATTGCTTGTACCTATTCAAGACATGCTTCAAGGGACATAAACTCTTTCAGTTTATGAGAATCTCAAAGCAGCGTGTTTAACAGTGTGCTTTTGAGGTGCATCTCGGCTGCAAAAAGTTCTTAAAGCCCACAAATACCCGAACTAATTTCCACATAAAATTTACATAGTTCCAATGAAATTCAATTCAAAGTAAGGGGTCAATGAAAAATAGGTCATACTTTTTAAGTAAATACTTACCAGTTCTAATCTTTTAAGTAACAAACAATTTGATATGAGATGTAGAGGCAGAAAGAATGAAAGCCATTTAAACAAATTAAAGTAAAACACTATGGTTTAAAAAAACAGTCTGGTATTACTTAGATTGCAAGGGTCCAACCCTTGCAAAAGCATATGAACCTGCAGCAAATATATGAAGTAGAATTGGGCATCTAAGCTACACAATTACATTTAATCATTTAAGCCACAAGTGTAATTATAAGTATCACCTTGACGCAAGACCTGCTTGGTTTCCTCCACCTCCAAATATTCATGTGACTCTGCTTGTCTGGGATCGGATAACTCGCAAAAATAATCATGATGATTGTGGAAACATGTGACTCTGCTTGCCCAAGAGGTGTTGTCGACATCTACAAAAAATAATGCATATGCACTCATCTTTTTTCTATGTTCAAGAGGGTGTGCACTATTAATTTCTTATTGCTTTAAGTTCATTGTCTCTTTACTGCTTTAGTGGAACCTTTTCACATTCACCATAGCAAGAAGCCGGGTTAAAAACACCCCTGATATATGTCTCTTTGGGAATGAGAATACAATAGATACCTACAAACGGGTTACCTATTATTGTAAGAAGGCTAATCCGACAATACACTAAAACGGGAGAAATGAAAAGTAAAAAGGGCATCAAGAAAGAGATTTGTTCAAATTCCTTCTTGCGATCATGTTGAGTCATGCCAAGCATTGTACAATGCAGACGTATATATCATGCGAATAGTTATATTTGTTGTTCTTTTGTCGGCATCAGCTGCTTCACCCACTCTTTTTTTGTTAACGGCATGTCAACGCAACATATGTTCTTTTCATTACATAAAGGGTCACCTTGGGTAGTCAAAATCATCGCAGCTTCCTCTAAGCACAGATGGAATAGTTTCCAGTATTTCCTAAAGGATGTTTTTACCTTTATATTGTAGATTCTTGTTCTTCAGCTCGTTATCTTTGCAATGGCTACATGACCATTCACGTTCACCTATATCTATATACAATGAGGTTACGCCTGAAAATTCAATTTTCATAAAAGAACAAAATTTAAAATTGATACTGTAATAAATTTAACAAACCATGTTTTTTACAGCAAGTTATAAAATTGTTGCTCACCTCCAAATTGACAACAACCAAATCCCAAATCGTCAGATGCACTACCCGGAAAAGGATGGTCTGGTGTACGATTCAAAAGTGATTCATTTTCCCGCCATGGCTAAATAAAATAACGGTTATGAATAAATGAATGGCACAGTTCTTTCATCGATGTTCAAATTCCTTACCTGCAATTGCAACCACTATAGTTCAAGAACTTCAAATATCTATATGGCAAACTATAAGAAAGCAAAATTAATGTCAACATAAATTGGATGACATATACTAAAGTGGGTGTTTGGGTTAACTTAGATTCCAGACCTATGAGCTCATTTGAATTTGGAAAAGCGTGTTAAGCCCACTTTTATGGCTTATCAGCTTATTAAGTTGAGCTTATAAACTTATAAACTCAGTAAAAATGAATTTATGAGCTTTTTATTTTTAAATAAGCTCATAAGCCCAAAAAATTAAGCTAATAGAAACAGCCTCTAAGTAGCACGTAATAGATTTATGAGCTTTTCATTTTTAAATAAGCTCACAACTGGGCAATATGCCTTCCTGAACCTCCAAGCTAAATGGTCTAAAACAAAGTAATATTTGAAGGCGTAAGAACGTATGTACGTTAGCCATAGTAATAGCAGCGATTAAAGTACATAGATGTGGTTCAAAGCAAATGAAATGGGTGATTTTAAGTATTTTAAAAGTTTTTTGTACTACTATATCAGCAAGAACTCACATGGACATAGAAGAAGCGGATCTTGAGACTCGGAATGAACCTTTTGGTTCTAAAGGTGGTTGAAATCCACAAGAAATTGTTTGGTGCAGCCGTGCAGGGGACGTAGGTACTTGTTAAGAGCAATAAGTAACTTGCATAAGTTTTATTAAAGTTTATAAGTGAAGCTTTATTACAAATTATCACCAGCAATATCCAAATAGATCTGTGATACAATTATGTTACTATGCTCTAAGAATATAAACAATCAATGTGTTACCTGTAATTAACCCATCCATTAACCGTGGATCTAGTATGTGAATCATCATGTGATAAAGTGGTTTTCAAATTTCAGCCAAACAAAGAATTGATACGTGCAAGATGTTGTTTAAACGAAGAATTGATACGTGCATCTTCACTTCGTTGCTGAAGCCGATTTGGCGCTGGTCATCCCCACCACTATGAACTGAATGAAAAATAAATCTTCTTAAAATATTAAGAAAATTAAACATAAGTGTATCTGATCAAACCAGCTACTGGTTAGGAAAAGATATCGGTTTCCAAATTAAAAAGTGACTTTAGTAGCTGATTTTGTATCCAAAGCAAAACCGCTTTCTAAAACCATCAAAAACAACATCTTAGCCTTTTCCTATACGATGTTATCAAATAATCAATACAATCAGACTTATCAAATAAGATAAATTACAATAAACACACCTTAACATTTCCACTGAGCTAAGAAGAGTGTCGTTTGGTCGAATCTTCATGGTATATAGTTTTGTACTCATTTTCACTCATAGCACACTATGACGAGTCACGATGAAGAAGTATATTGACAACTGCTACAGTGCCACAACCAAGTCGTTCATCATTACTTTACAACGCCTGCAATGTTTACCTGATATTCTCACATGGACACTGTAGGATAACCCAAGTTAGTAGTGTTCGACAAGTAACCACGAAAGAATGCACACATATGACTGACATACAATTTACATCCTGCAACTTCATTAAGTGCATGCATCGTTTGTGTTCTTATATTCTCTTTCATCGATAGCAGATAATCATATGTTTCTGTTCCTGGTGTGTTTGGTCTAGGCCTGGTATGCCTTCAACACAAAACAATCAGCAACAACAGCAGTAGGAGTGTCTGGTATGGCTCAATTTTCTTTACTTACGTTTCTTATATTTGTTGATTTGTGTATGTTTGTTTACTTTAGAAGCGGTATTGGTGACAATTATGTGTGTTTTTAACTGTTATATGTGTTGACTTTTGGTACTTACTGAGTTGGCAAATGCCACATTCCAAAAGTCCTCCCTCTGTGAGTCACACACATTTTATTAAAGAAATACATATAACCAAAAAAGTGGGAAAAAATTAACTGATGAGAACAAAAATAAATTACCAAGTGCCCGGTCTTGATCATTTGTGGATGGCTCGGAGGCTCGGACATATCAATGTCCTTTGTTGTAACAGTAGCAGCAGGATCATCCATTGACTTGGCAAGAGCCATGTGTTTTTCGATTCAAGATTAGTGTTTGGGAGTGCATATTTGAGTGTATAGCTGCTTGATTTTAAAACCAATAGAGCAATTTGCCTATGCTATAGACCAATAGAGCATTATAGAAAAGTGATCGTATTTAGCCTTTTTTTTCATATATATTATTGGTTTTTGACTACTTTTGCTAAGCTACATTTACAAATATTTACTACGCAACTATAAACTGTTATGGTTGTAACACAAAAGTGCATAAGTGTGTTGTGTGTGTATAAATTGGGATCTTATGTAGAGTGTGAAAGGATCTTACGTTGTACTGTAGTATGTGGAATGAAGAATCACTGACAATTGCCACCATATCACCACCATCTGCCCAATACATGTTCTGAATACAAAGGAACAAAAGACACATGAATTAGACCCAATACTTGTGTTTAGATTTTTGCAAATTGGATACTGCAAGCTGCAATAATCAGTGTTCTAGTCGTTAGATAAACAGATCCTGCTTATGACCTTCCGATTATTATCAAATAATCAGTGTATACCGGTGGCAACCAAATGAATTGATTAAGCGTAAATAAATTGACGCATTTGCTCTGTTTATCAAAATTTGAGGAACTTCTCCTCACATTTAGCGAAACTTCTATCTTGCTTTGTTTCACAAGAATGTCTTATTATGACATTTTATCTCAAGTTCTTAAATCAGATTTGCCAAACACTCAAACATCTGTTTATAAATACTTCGAACAGCGGAAACATATTTAAGCATGTTAAGTATACTGCCTGTTTGATTAGTGGGAAGCAGATCAAGAAAAAGTAATTGGCCAAAAGATTTTCAAGTAATACTAATCAACCCCGTATGGAACAGGACCAAATGTCGCCAACTAATGCAAGAATTAGGATGGCAGGACGACAGTTTATTGACTCTTATTCTTTAATAGTTAATGAAGATTGTTAGTTTACTCATCCGCTTCTGGTCTCATTCTCCGGATTATCTGATGAAGCTAAAGAAGTTAAACTACTGCTTACACTTCTAGTTTCAGCTGAAAAAACCAGTCAATGACAGTGTGACTGTGAGAGCAAACTCATTGACTTGTGTAATAAAATGTCTTCTAGCTAAGGAAATGCTATGGAAAGGTTAGTTCACTATTTCTCTGAAGCGATTAGAGAGAAATAAACCGTGGAATTGGAATGATCTTACAAAAGTTGAAGTTATGCCAATGCACGCACCTGCAGCGTATCTTCCACTTACTGAAAGTTCACCATCAAGTCCCCTAAAAAGTTTCATCACATTATATATATATATATATATATATATATATATATATATATATATATATATATATATATCTTTACTTATATATGGGGCTAACTATGATTTATAATGCTGACTAGGATAATATTTAAACTATGACGTGGCAGCTAATTAAATTTTTTTAACAAAAATATACGAAAAAAATCGTACATGCCTAAAAATAATATACTGCCTATTTAAAACTTAGGAAAAAGTTCCCCATAGACCCCAATTTTGTCATAAACCAAATGGGATAATCCTGGCCCTCCATTTTTATATATTTGAGTGGTTGAGATTTTTTTTTTTATTTACTCGCAACTACTAAAAAAACACACACACTCTCTATATCCATATTTACTACTTTCTATTTTTTTCATTCAATTTCTAAAAAAACACACACACTCTCCTACACTCACTCTCCCCAACCCGTAACCACCCCAACCACCTCCGCAACCACCCCAACCACCTCCGGAACCACCTCAACCACCATCCGATCTATTCGGAATCCTCTAATCGTCTCATTTGTACATATAATCGTAACCCTAACCCTAATTTTTACATCTATATGGATATACGAGATGAGTATGCTGCTGCTAACGCGGCGAAGCTTAAATCATCATCGAACCCGTCTGGAGAAGCTAGTAATGGTCTTTTTTTTTATTTTTATGCTTTTAATTTATGCTTATTATGCTTATCTGGTAGTTTATCTGGGTTTTATGCTTATTACACTTATCTGGTAATTTATATTTGATTTATTAAAGGGAAATGATTATTTACACTTATTTGGTAACTTATTATGCTTATATTTGATTGTTTTATTTTGAATCTGACGAATCATGTATGTTTCATGGTGAAACATACATGATTCTGCATGATTTAGTGTTCATTTGACCTAACTGATATGTTTTGATTGATTGAGAGTTGATATCTTGGAATCACTAGAAACTTATTTTGAATCTGACGAATCATGTATGTTTCATGGTGAAACATACATGATTCTGCATGGTTTAATGTTCATTTGACCTAACTGATATGTTTTGATTGATTGAGAGTTGATTTCTTGGCTTTTGATTCAGTTATACTTGTTAATATTTGGCCTTGCATTTAACTGTCATAGTGAATCATATATGTTTTATGATGAAACATATATGATTCACTATGAATCATATATGTTTTATGATGAAACATATATGATTCATTATGAATCATATATGTTTCATGATGAAACATATATGATTCATAGTGAATCATATATGTTTCATCATAAAACATATATGATTCATAGTGAATCATAAAACATATATGATTCATTATGAATCATATATGTTGTAAAACATACATGAAAGGGAAATAGCTTTATCTTTTGTATTCTGCAAGTGAAACATACATGATTCTGCATGATTTAGTGTTCATTTTGACCTAACTCATATGGTAGCCATTTGTATTCTGCAAGTGTTTTATTCATGGTGAAACATACATGATTCTGCAT
The DNA here is from genome assembly GCA_025667525.1 of Glebionis coronaria. Taxonomy (NCBI): domain Eukaryota; kingdom Viridiplantae; phylum Streptophyta; class Magnoliopsida; order Asterales; family Asteraceae; genus Glebionis; species Glebionis coronaria. Next base: position 525,155 of record JANFOE010001024.1, read on the forward strand.
GATTTAGTGTTCATTTTGACCTAACTCATATGGTAGCCATTTGTATTCTGCAAGTGTTTTATTCATGGTGAAACATACATGATTCTGCATGATTTAGTGTTCATTTTGACCTAACTGATATGTTTTGATCGATTGAGAGTTGATTTCTTGGCTTTTGATTCAGTTAGACTTGTTAATATTTGGCCTTGCATTTGTTTAACTGTCATAGTGAATTATATATGTTTTACCATGAAACATATATGATTCATGATGAATCATATATGTTTCATGATGAAACATATATGATTCACTATGAATCATATATGTTTCATGGTAAAACATACATGAAAGGGAAATAGCTTTAGCTTTTGTTTTTTAAGATTATGATGGTAGCCATTTGTATTCTGCAAGTGTTTTATTCTGAATCCTGACGAATCATGTATCTTTTGCAGTTACTACAACTAAAGTTGGTATAAAAAGTACGCCTCCTAAACCTGAAGCTCCTACAACCTTGCGTCCTAAATTTAGAGTTGGTAAAACAGTCGTACTTCCTAAATCTGTAGCTCCTAGCACAGATAATCCTGAACTGCCTGTTAAACCTAAAGCTGTCAAAACATCCCAGCCCCCAAAAACCACTATGCGAACTAGGCAAGCTGATCCTGAACCACCTCTACCTCCTCCTTTAAACACTGACAAACCCCCATATGCTCAAAAACTTAATATTGTATTTTCTCGAAAAGATAAAGACGATAAGAAGGGTAGTAAACCTGTTGTAGAGGCTAAGGAGAGTAAGAAGGGTAGTAAACCTGTTGTAGAGGCTAAAGAGAGTAAGAAGGGTAGTAAACCTGTTGTAGAGGCTAAAGAGAATAAGAAGGGTAGTGAGCCTGTTGTAGAGGCTAAAGAGAATAAGAAGGGTAGTGAGCCTGTTGTAGAGGCTAAAGAGGATAAGAAGGGTAGTGAGCCTGATGTAGAGGCTAAAGACGATAAGAATAGTAGTGAGGCGGGTGGTGATGATGGGAGTGGGGAATCTGATGAGCCTGGGGGTGATGAGCCTGGGAGTGAGGAGACTGCTGAAACATATGTGAGTGAGAGTGAAGAAGCTGAGTATATGATAGTTGCAAAGAGTGGGAATAAGGAGCCGTCCTCAAGTGATAGTGATTATGTGGCGAAGAGTGAGAGTGAAGAAACTGATGAGATGGTTAAGACAGATGAAGAAGAATTGGAAGTTGCAAAGGCGAGTCAGAAAGTGCCTAGTAAACGTGTTGGGAATGTAGCTGCCAAAGAGGGTGTTGCGAAAAAAGCAAAGGTTGAGAAAAAAGAGGGTGTTGTGAAAAAAGGAAAGGTTGAGAAAAAAGAGGGCGTTGTGAAAAAAGCAAAGGTTGCGAAAAAAGATGTGGATGTGAAAAAAGAGGGTGCTGTGAAAAAACAAGTTGATAGGAAACCCAAGGTGGATATGAAACGGGAGTCAGAATCTACCATGGTTGTTTATGAATCACCATCTAAGAAGCAGAGGGTGAACAAGAAGAAACCTCTTACTAAGGAACAGGCTAAGAAAGTTGGGTACTTGAATGAGTTTCCGCCTCTTTTTTCTAGAACTGTACCAAAGTCACTTTTGGATGTCATAAAAGATGCTTCTCTTGTTGACATGGAACAGTTTTTGAATGAGATTGGTTTTTCTAACTGGTGGGGTCTTAAGGTTGATCAGTTACCAAATCGTTTAGCGAGGGTTGCTGTGAAAGCTTTTAATAAGTCGACTTATGAATTTAAGCTTGCTACAGGCAGCTTTCTAGTCACGCCCGAGAAAATCCATGAAATCCTAGGACTTCCTATTGGTGGAATTTCCTTGTTTGATTCGCCCGAGAGACCTTCAAACGACATTGTTGTTAAGTCATGGCTACAACAGTTTGCACCAAAGGCTCAGAAAAAAATCACGGCTAAGGACATCAGTGACAAGTTGATGCAGGCGACGGAAGTTGATTTTATGTTTAAACTCAACTTCCTGACACTTTTCGCAACTGTGATGGGTGACGCGGACTTCATGAAAGCAGCACCAAGGCTTAATGTGGTTAACCACATTTATGAAGATACGGATATTTCTAAGGTGGATTGGTGCCGTTTTGTTCACTCTTGTTGTCTTCAAGAAGGTGTATTACCTAACACTCTTGACGGCTTTTACACAGGTCCCTTGTATTTTCTAATTGTAAGTGCCCTCTCTTTTTTATTAACTTTTATTTGTTTTACATTTTTAACTAATTTTAACATTTTGTAACACTAAACATATATGTTTTTTCTCTATTGTGTGCAGCTCCTTTATCTTGATTCGACGAAGTATGACCGATATACAGTTGTTCGTTCAAGACCAGCCATCAGGGACTGGAGTTCTGCTGACATGCATAAGCGGCAAGAACTTGAGCTTCAAGATCAAGTATTTGGTAAATTGGAGCTTCGTGGAGCATGGAGTCCGGATGAGGCACGGCAAACTGAGGGTTTCTTTGGTGCCACTGATCTTAAAAAGAAGTTGAAAGCTACAGGTGTACCACCTAAGGAGAAAAAGGTATGAATCAACATTTTTAAATGTTTATAATATTGCGTATAATTCACCATTGATCATATTTTGAATCTAACTTTCAGTGTATTTTACATTTATTTGTAGAGTATATGCAAAGTTCATACGATTCACCATGAGTCATTTATGTTTCATGGTGAAACATATATGTTTCATGGTGAAACATATATGTTTCACCATGAATCATATATGTTTCACCATGAAACATATATGTTTCATGGTGAAACATATATGTTTCACCATGAAACATATATGTTTCACCATGAAACATATATGTTTCACCATGAAACATATATGTTTCACCATGAAACATATATGTTTCACCTTGAATCATATATGTTTCACCATGAAACATATATGTTTCACCATGAAACATATATGTTTCACCATGAAACATATATGTTTCACCATGAAACATATATGCAAAGTTCTTCATGAATCATATTTGATTCTAACTTTCAGTGTATTTTACGTTTATTTGTAGAGTATATGCAAAGTTATTGAAGATAAGCTGTCAAGAGTATCAAAGGAGAAGTCTGAGATAGAAGCTCTCTTGAAAAGGGCTAGCAACGACTTCCCAAATGATGAACAAGTTGATGCTTTGTACCACAGATATATTGGATTGTTTAAAGATACTATGTGGTTGCAAGATAAGTCACCCCATATTGATGATTTTGACGATCAAAAGAGAGATGATGATAAGAAAGACGATGAGAAGAGAGACAAGCCGGCTGATGACACGGCTGAGAAGAGAGACGAGCCGGCTGATGATCTGGCTGAGAAGAGAGATGAGGCGGAGAATGTTGCTGATGCTGAAAAAGGAGAGAGAGGCAAGGAGACGTGTCATGCTGAGGATGTTGTTGTTGAGAAGGAGGGGTGTGTTGATGAATTAAATGTGGAAACTTATACTCAGTGGATTAATGCGAACATATGGTGGTATGGACCATATGTGGTTGATGTGACTGTCGAATCTTTTGGCCATGAGGTAATTTGTTAACCTTTTATTTTTTATTTTTTATTTTTTATTTTTTATTTTTTTTAATTATTTATTCATATTTTTTACATTATGTTATTATGAATTGTTTAATTAAAAAAAAGGTTCAATGTTTCAGGAGGAGTATTGGGCTTGGCCTACGGATCTTCCTGGTGCTGAGCCTGCTGGGATTGCTCCACCGCTGCCTGGTGCTGAGCCTGCTGGGGCTGCTCCACCGCTGCCTGGTGCTGAGCCTGCTGGGACTCCTACACAACAGACTCCTCCACAACAAACTCCTCCAATGGGTATTAAGAAATTGGTCCAACCAGATTCTCCGATAACTTCTGTTTATCAGTATAAGAGAATCAATGTTGAGTCATTGATTAACAGAGTTGAGTTTATCATGGGAAACAGTTTGTTTTCTATGCAAGGCGAAAAATAGTAAGCTCTCTTTGTCATGTCTTTTTAGAATTTTTTTGTTAAATGTGTATGAAAAAATACATGATCCATGATGAAACATACATGATGCATGATGAATCATGTATGTTTCATCATGCATCATGTATGTTTCATCCATAAGTTTTTGTGTAAATTATTGGATAACACCATTTATTTTCTTATTTTTGTAGTGAAATTGTTTTTCAAACTGCATCTGGATATCCTCTATCAGCCGTACGTGTCAATTTGGAAACTTTGGCACCAAGGTTATGGATAGATGCTAGTGTCATAGACTGTTTTGTCGCCATTCTTAATGCTGAGCATGATGCCAAACTTCCAGAGACGAAATATCACTATTTTTCTACTGGTTGTATTGTAAGTTGTCATTTGACTATTCTTCGAGTGGTTCTATTAGTTTCATGTTTTCTCTTATGACTTTTTTTTTCTTATACAGACATCAGATATGATTAGCAGAGTTCTTGGTGAGGAACCATCATACAAACTGTTTAAGGCAGCAATATTGGCTCAGTTTGAAGGTGATGAAGCTTCCGCGTCTCTCTCACGTGTTGAGTTGGCTTTTTTTCCTATATGCGCTTCAAATCATTTTTATGTGGTTGTTTTCAACCTCAAAATGCCAACTACAATGTTGATTCTTGATAATGCTTCTGGATTTACCTATTCAGCAAAATACAAGGGAGCTTGCGATATTTTGGTAAGTTTATTATGGGGGATTATATATATATATTTTGGTAAGTTCACCATGAAACATACATGTTTCACCATGAAACATATATGTTTCATTATGAAACATATATGTTTCATTATGAAACATATATGTTTCACCATGAAACATATATGTTTCATTATGAAACATGTATGTTTCATGGTGAAACATATATGTTTCAGCATGAAACATATATGTTTCATGGTGAAACATATATGTTTCAGCATGAAACATATATGTTACACATGCATTTTTTTTAATATGTTTTTGTGTTTTTCTCTTTCTCGTTTTGTAGAAAAAGTTCTTTGCAAGGTATTTGGAGGAGCATGATCATCCAAGTCACTCCAAAGTTTCAAAAATGAAAGGCTATGTTCCAAAGTTGAGATGGAGTACTAAAGACAATCATGAAGACTGCGGTGTATTTGCTATGATCCATTTGGAGAACTACACCGGTGACAGTAAGAGGAGCTGGGATGTTGGTCTTTGCGAAGAATCTGCTATGCAAAGAACTTTGTTGATGCGTATGAGGTTCAAGATAGCTACAAAGATTCTTCTTCATAATTTCAACAAGGAAAGAGCCAAAATGTTCAAGCTTGCCTATGATTTTGAGACAAAGGTTGACAAGGAAGAAAGAATCGCAATCATTGTTCATGCGCTCAACCATAGACATGAGCGTGATCCAGACAAGGCTAATGATATGGCTGAGAAGGCTGCTGATATGGCTGACAAAGGAGAGGGTGATATGGCTAAGAAAATTGAAGGGAAATGAAGAATGACTTTTATTCTATGATTGTGAATGGTAGAAGGATAGGAAAAAACACTAATATGGGTCTCTTTTGGTAGATCTAGCTGTTGGGCCGCTGATGTATCTAATTGTTAGTAATCATTGTATTTTGAACGTAGTCTAAACAATGTAGTCTGTACAAGGTAGTTTGAATTAGATGTATGTATTTTATATCTGTTCAAATCTTTGATAATTACAAGGTTTATCTGTGTACAAAGAATGATAGATGTGCCTTGATGAATCTTATATGGTTGATGATAAATCATACATGTTTTATCATGAATCATACATGTTTTATCATGAATCATACATGATTCATGAAAACACATGTATGAATAATCACACTTGCTTTTGAAATTTTTAGATTTAGAGTTCTTTTTAACAATTATAATGTATCACTCTTGAATGAATCCATCATGATTCATTATGAATCATATATGTTTCACCATGAAACATATATGTTTCATAATGAAACATATATGTTTCATAATGAAACATATATGTTTCATGATGAAACATATATGTTTCATAACGAAACATATATGTTTCATGATGAATCATATATGTTTCATGATGAATCATATATGTTTCATGGTGAAACATATATGTTTCATGGTGAAACATATATGATTCAGCATGAAACATATATGTTTCAGCATGAAACATATATGATTCATGGTGAAACATATACGTTTCATCCCTTTCATCCCCAAACACATCCAAACACTTTAAATTAAAATGATAACGCAGAAATAATCAAGTATTAATTGAACTAAATATCAAAACAAAGTTGATTCAAAGTATAAAAGTAAGTGTAAAACAAAGTGTTAATTGAAAACATAATGATAGTAAATATGACTTGAAAAAACAAAGAATGATCAACAAGCTGTGTTTGATGTTTGTTCTGTAGCAGCAACGTTTCCAGCTTTTGTAGCAGCAACGTTTCCAGCTTCTGTAGCAGCAACGTTTCTAGCATCTTCTTGAGCAGCTTTCATAAGCGCCAACTTTGCAATATACTTTGGATTTAATGGACATGTGTTCTTGGTATGTTCATTTGTCACTTGTTTGCAACATAAACATTTCCTAGCCTGCTTTTTCTTAGCTTTTATAGCCATTTCTCTTGCACTTTTTATACGTGCTCCTTTAGGTGCTGCTTTACGTTCTCCTTTAAGACCGGCTTTGTTTCGAGCCCCTTCTGGATTTCCTATGATCGGTTTATCAGCAGCCGGCTTTCCAATGGCATATAAATCTAGGATTACATCACTCGTTTTCTGGGAAGGTGGCTTAGGAACTTGAACTTGTATTTCCTTCTTAATTTTTTCCAACGTTTGCACAAATTCTGCCAACTTTGCTTCATCTTTACTCAACCAAAACAAGCATTCATCCACCACGTTGTTGGCGTTGTTAGTTAACCTTTCAATGGTTTCGTTCTTTTCTCCGTATCTGTTTGTCTTTCTTCTCAATCCAAGTGGTATTAAATCCCTTCTCCAACGCCTTAGAATGTATTTATCTGGAATCTTTCCAACATCACGGTTCTTCAAAACACAAAATACGTGTCGGCACAAAAAACCATATCGAGTGAAATGTCTACAAGTACAACTAACTGAACCGTCTTCTGGATGACGCAGAACCTGATTATGAAACATTAAAAACAAAATTAATACTTGGGCATTTACCAAAACAATTAGGAAACATGTATGATTCATCATGAAACATGTATGTTTTATCATGAAACATGTATGATTCATCAGAAAACATGTATGATTCATCATGAAACATATATGATTCATGATGAATCATACATCATTTTGGTAACAGTAACCACAATTAATGATTCATTAACCATGAAACATATATGAATCATATATGTTTCAGGATGAATCATACATGTATGATTCATCCTGAAACATATATGTTTCTTCATGAATCATATATGTTTCAGAATGAATCATACATGTTTCCTGATGAAACATACATGTTTCATCAAGAAACATGTATGATTCAACATGAATCATATATGTTTCATGGTGAATAAATCCTATACTATTTTGGAAACAGCAACAACATTTAATTGATTTCACTCACTAACCTTGTAGGTAGCAATCTTGTCTTCTTCTTGTATAACCATCTCTTTGCCTTCCTCGGTATAAATTGTCCGGTACTCCCCTGCCCTCGTGTCTTTAACATGAGCCGTCTCAACTCCCTCTTCCGTTCTAAGCTCTACTATTTGACAAGCCCAAATCGATTCCATTATTTCTTTTTGAACAAGCAGAAATATTGTCCTAGTATATATCTTAGCCGCATGTGTTTCCATCTCTAACCTTGTATAAGGTTTTGAAGCTGCTTCAAATGTTTTGAAGTCTAAAAACTCTTGCCTGTGTCTTTGCCTTTCCATGGCAGCTTCATAGCACATCATGAAATTGAGTAATGTTGACCCATGATTCGTGAAACATTTGAAAAATGCATTTTCACTCTCGGATCTCGAAGTGGTTCTCATTAAGCCAAACAAAGGAGAGGTAATAAAGTATGCTGGTAACCACATTTCTCGAAGGGTAAACATCTTCTTCATCCACTTGTGGTCTTGCAATTTGAAGTCTTCGATTAATTTATTCCATCTTTCTTCAAAGTCCTTAGGCTCTATGAACATATTCCACACAAGTTTGTTGAAACGTTCTTTGAAATTTGTCTCTTCATATGTTTCTTTGCATATCTGTAAAAATAATCAAACGAGAATGATTAGATACATGGTTCATGATGAATCATATATGTTTCATCATGAATCATATATGTTTCATCATGAATCATATATGTTTCATCATGAATCATGTATGTTTCATCATGAAACATATATGATTCATGATGAAACATACAGAATTCTACAAGAAAAATACAGACTTATGGTAAATGAAATTCACCTTTGATGGAACTTTTTGCATGATGTGCCACATGCATAATCTATGTTTAGACTGCGTAAACACTGCTTCAATTGCTCGCTTCATTGCCCCATCTTGATCTGTTACAACCATATCGGGTTGCTTTGCGTGAGCAGTCAAGAATGAAGTTAATAGCCATATATAAGCTTCTGTGTCTTCACATAACAACAATCCTGCACCAACTGTCACCGACTTTCTGTGATTATCTATGGCGGTGAATGGAACAAAAACCATGTCGTACCTGCAAATTAAGTAAATCATAATCAGATTTGAATGATTAGATACATGGTTCATTAGATACATGTTTCATGATGAATCATATATGTTTCAGAATGAAACATATATGATTCATCATGAAACATTTATGATTCAACATGAAACATGTATGTTTCATGATGAAACATACATGATCCATAGTGAATCATATATGTTTCATCTTGAAACATATATAGTAAACCATATAGAATTCTACAAGAAAATGTTTTTATTCAACAACTTACTTATTCGTTCTGAATGTTGCGTCAAATGATATTACATCACCAAACTCATTGTAGTTGCATTTATCAACTTCATCTGCCCAAAAAAGTGCAACTAACACGCCGTTTTCAACCTTATACTGAAATGTAAAGTCTGGCGCAAACAACTTCCTATTTTCCATCTTCTCGATCAACATATGTGCATCACTTTCTCCTATAACCTCATTAACGTCTCTGATATGGTTCTTAAAATCGTCAGTCGTGCCATGAACATACTGAGAACCCCCTTTCATCGTAGAATACAAGTGGTGTGCCTTTGTTCCACCAAGTTTCATTGTTGAAGCTTTTATAACAAACATTTTTTCCGTCTGAGTCATCTTTCGTTGTTTCTTTGTAAGATGCTCGAATTCTTTTGGAATCATTCGGTGGTTGTGTTTCGGATCGAATGTAACTACTTCATACTTTCCGGTACGATCATCCAAAGCAATCTTAATTCTCGCACGGCAACCCGTTAGTCTATGCCTTGTATTTCTAACTTGCTTATCATTGTGTTGAGGATCCAATGTGTTAATATTTATCTCCTTTGGATTCCCTTCTCGATTACACATGACATACTTTGATTTCACCAAACCACTTTTTGTTTTCTTTTGGCATGTCATCTTAGCTTCAAACCCTGCCTTTTCAGCGTAAGTGTTATAGAAATCAACACCTTGCTCTATTGTATCAAAAGTTTGCCGCACAAAAGGTAGGTACTGTGTTTCAACATATGGTTCGCAGTATATCGTTCCTCCAGGGGTCTCGCCTTCTGGGAATAAAGTTGGAGTGCTCCTTGTAACTGTTAAACAATAACATTTAGATTTTGTTTTAGTAAATTATTTTTACAGTGAATCATGTATGTTTCATGTTGAATCATACATGTTTCATCTAACTTGTTTTTGAAGTTTTTACCAATTACAGTTTTTTAAAGAATAACTATTTTAACAGAATCATAGAATCATATATGATTCATTTTGGATCAATTGTTTGTATATTTGAATGGAACATATATGTTTCATCATGAAACATACATGATTCATAATGAAACATATATGTTTCATGATGAAACATACATGATTTATTCAATATACAAACAATTGATCCAAAATGAATCATATATGATTTATTTTGGATCAATTGTTAGTATATTGAATGAAACATATATGTTTCATGATGAATCATATATGTTTCATTCTGAAACATATATGTTTCATGATGAAACATATATGTTTCAGAATGAAACATACATGATTCACTGTAAAAATAAACCTTAATTATATATGTTTGTATGTTGAATGAAACATATATGATTCATTATAAATCATATATGATTCATCATGAATCACTTGTTTTGTATATTGAATGAATCATATATGATTTACCTGGAGTTTTAATGGTATTGGCTTCAACATTTGACTCTTCAATTTGAGTTTGAGTCATAGGGTTTTCATCTTCTTCGTATTGAACTATACTTGAATCTGCATCAATCGCATCCTCATCAACCATATTTGTGGTAGTTGTGATTAGGGAAGGTAGTTGTGGAGGTTGAGGTCGCCGGAAAAAATGGAATGGAGGTTGAGGTCGCCGGAAAAGTTAAGCTTTATAGATCTGTGATTAAGGAGATCTTTGATTAGGGAGTTGTGGTGGTTAAGGTCGCCGGAAAAAAACGGTTATAAAGGTTGTTGGGGTGGTTAAGGTCGCCGGAAAAAACAGTTAAGAAGGAGGTGGTGGTCGCCGGTTGAGCTCAGGAGGTGGTGGTCGCGGGTTGTAACTGAAAAAAAGGAAGAACAGTTAGAGCCAGCGAGATGTGTGTTTTTTTTTTAGAAAAAATGAATTTTTAATTTCTAAAATTCTATTTATATTTTTAATTAGTAAAAAATGGTGTAATCTTGACCATTGAATGCAAAATAAATGGATGGCCCAGATTGTCTCATTTGGTCTATAGTATAAATTGTGTCTAGGGGGATCTCATCTCTTAAAACTTACATACTGCCTATTCCGAACTTATATATATACTGCCTATTTAAAACTTTCCAAATTCATAAGTATTTTTTTGGAAATTATTTATTTAGAAACTTATGTACCATCACCGGCTTATGTTACTGCTATAAAAACAAACACCAACAATCAGTTTTAATCAAATCATACGATCCAAATCAGTTAATCGACTCATTCGATTAAGTATCGTCTATTGATTAATCCTGAAATCAAAAATCGACTCATTCAATTTTTTGGTTTTAATCCTGTAATACGATCCCTCTTCCAATTGTTTACTTCTAATCCTCAATCTTAATCAAAAATCAATCCCTCATTCGTTCTTTAGTTCTTATCCTCAACTGATACTTCAATTTTAATACTCACGAATTATAATGAATTCGTTTCCAGCCAAAAAATTCAACAACATGGGTTACCAGAAATCCCCGTCTATGTCAAGTAGCAGTTACAAAGGTGTTGGAGGTTCTGGTGGTGGTTCTCGAGGTTTTATAAGTTATGGAGGTTCACAAGCTTCGTCCTCCAGCAATTACAAAAAGAATGGTGCTTCAGGATCTTATGGTGGTTCCAAGGGCGTAAACTTTGGTGGAGTTGGAGGTCTTTTTTTTAATTAATATTTTTTATACGTTTTTGTTAGCCATATGTTTTTTTGTTAAAACTAAAATTAACAAGTTTATTATATTTTACAGGTTCACAAGCTTCATCCTCTACCAATTCTGGATGTTATGGCAGTTCCAAAGGTGTAGCATTTGGTGAAGCTGGAGGTATTTTACCAGTAATCTGTTTTATCATTTATTAGTAGCCTTAGAAAATAATAGAATCTAATCTATATAAATAGTAAACCATATTCTACCACACATGTAGTTGTAGGGCTTGGTTCGTCTTTAGTCTTTGTCGTAACATGTTTTGCATATTGATTTGATATAGGTTAGGCTACCATAGCAATACACTATAGGTTAAAACTGAAAAAATATTGCTGTTAAACGCGTTGCCAAACACCCCCTGTTTTTAGTTAGAGTGTTGTGTGGTTTAAAACTGAAAAAATATTAAGATCGTAGAACTTCTTTTTATAGCTTTTGTAGTATTATAGCTTTCTAACACATAATACTATAAATTGCACAACTTAAATGAATCATAGGTTTTGATAAAGTTCTTGATGGTCGCATTGCTTTTAACTTGATTGCCAAAAGATTGTGTCCTTGAATGTAATCAGTATTTGTATATTAAATAAAGAAGTAATGCAACTGAAAGGAATATTATAGGCTGTAATGAACTCCGTACCATGATGGCAACCTGTTTGGTACTTGAAGGAATACTATTTCTCTGATAAAGGGGTGTTTGGCAACGCGTTTAACAGCAACACATATAGTGTATTGCTGTTAAACGCGTTGCCAAACACCCCACCTGTTCTTGACTTACAATTATATTAGTTCGTTGATCAGTAAGATATTGTTACCAATGAGTCTTTTTTGTATATTTACTTTATTTATTATGTAACAGGTAGCGAGAAGGAAAAAAAGATCACACCAATTAGCGAGGTGGATCCTATGTTGGATGGCATATGCATTCAAGCCAGATGTATATCCAGATGGAATTCGCACAGGATGAATGCTGAGCATGATCCTTATAGTCTTGATCTTGTGTTGCAAGATGTGCATGTATGTATACTCTTTTTTAATTTACCTGTGCCTACACTCATAATATTTTCTCATAATTTTTTTGAACATTACACAGAACACCAGAATTCAGGTCTACATAAAGAAGGAGTTTATGTTCAGATTTGAACCTTTATTTGAGGTAGGCCAATGTTACATTCTGGGTAATTTTGGCATCGCTGAGAATAGTGGAAGGCTACCTTTGTTACCACATAGATACAAGATTAGCGTTTACAGGTCCACTACTGTCACCCGTATTGAGCCTTTTGACAATAACTTTAATGGCTTTATCTTCGAACCATTTGATCGTTTGTTGGATACTGAGCGTCACCAATACTATGAAAATGATGCTGTTGGTACGTATTTTGTTTCATTTTTTAGTATTTGCTTATCATACAAAAAAATACAATGATAATTTATTAACAACACTTTGTTATCAGATGTTATCGGTTCGGTTGTTGGTATCGGTGATGTTGTACCTGTTATGTCGGCTGCTGGCAAAAAGATACGTCGGACGGTTGTTATAGAAGCCTCTGAGTAAGAATAAATACAAACAAGTATATATTGTTTAATTTGTATCATTTATCATTATAATAATAAAATCATGTATGTTACAGTGCTAATCGTTTGGACTTCACTTTTTGGGATGGATGGGCAAGCATGTGGGATCAATATGCAAACAAGCGTGAAACACTTGAACATTTGGTTGTTATTCTTCAGCTTGCGAAAGTGAAATATTGGAACGGTATGTGCAACAAAATCGTATGTATATAGCATACATTTATTTATGTATTCTTTAATGAAGTATTGATTTATTGAATTCATTTTATACAGGAACTCCTGCCATTCACAATGCACTTTTTGGAACGAAGATTTTTACAAACCCTAACATGGCAGAAATTGTTGCTTTTAGAAAAAGGTACTTGCAAGTTTACGTATTTGTTATTCAAGAGTACAACTTATTTTAGGTTACCAGCATTACATTTGTTTTCATTTATATATCAGGGTTCAAGAGCGTGAAGGATTTAATGGTGAACAAGTTAAGATTGGGTTGATCTCCCCAGAAGTTAAGGTTGTTTCTGTAGGGGAGTTTTTTCATGGTGCCATGAAAAGGATGGTAGGAGCCATCCGTGATTGCGATCCGGTTTGTTACTCAACCTAATTTGGCAATATTTTATCAAGTTCATTGTTTTGTTTTTGATTACATTTTTATAACTATTATCTATTTTTTAATATAGGATTCACACTGTATTGTGTACGTAAAGATTCATAAAATACACAAAGAACATGGTTGGGCATACACAGCTTGCAAAAGGTGTAACAAAAAAGTAGATATTCTTCCCCGGCAAAATCGCCAACCAGTTTATGTTTGTGAGGATCATGGGAATGTACAAGTTGCATCTAGGTAACACAATCAATTTCTTATAGTCTTAATACATTTTTAATGTAATTTTCAATCTTCTTAATTATATGATAATAAAACATTGTCTTTTTGTACTGTTTAGGTTTAAAGTTATTTTGAGAATAATTGACGAGATCGGCTCTGCTCCTGTGTTGTTTTTCAACAACAATTTTGTCAAGCTCTCTGGTAATACATCATGGGAATTGATGGAAAAGCATGGTATGTACCCAGATGAGTATTGGCCAGAAGAGTTGGATGCTATAATTGGAAAGAGTTATCTATTTAAGATATTCTATTCAGAATACAACATGAGAAACAATAACCACACCTACCGATGTGACTCTTTTTCTGAAGATGTTGAATTGATCAACCACTTCAAGAAAAGTTTTCTAGAACATGAGTTAGATAATGAGGTAAGCTAGCATAAGTCAAAGTTTACATTCAATGCACACGGTTATACAAATATTATACGGTATTATAGCTTAGTTTATTTTTTTCTCAGGAACCAACAGATAATTTTCATGCTACTGTGATAAACCATGACAACATTGAAAAATCAACTGGGAAACGTCCTTTTGCTATGAGCACACCTTCACAAGTAGGCGAGTCAATAAATAGCGAAGAGGGTTCAAGTTGTAAGAAGAGCAGAGTCATCATTGATCTAGATGAGATCGAAAGCGAAACAGAAGAAGAATGCAACAATTCAAGGCCCTATAAATTACTTGCAGTGAAGATAGAACCAAAAGATTAAATTATTTCAAACTACCCATGGTTTTAATCATTTTAAGTATTTTTAAATATGTTTTATTCTTAGTAGCGAAGAGGGTTCAATAGCGAAGAGGGTTCAATAGTATATTTCTTAGTAGTCTTGGTTATCGTTTCTACCATGGAGTCTGTATTTGTTTTAAACAATATTTTGATGTCTTCTTAATCATATATACGTTTGAATATTCTTAGTTTTATTAAATATGGCTTTATTAGTTTTGATTATTTTTAATTAAGAGCTATAGATATACCTTCCATCATCTTACATAGTAGTAGTGCAGCTTTCTTTCCTGCTTGATGGTCATTCCTCAGCTTCACCAATTAACAGCTATATACATTGTGCTCTTCTTGAAGTTGGCATAATGGGATCTCAGTGAGATGTAGTAACCGCCGTCTGGAAAATTGTTCTTGAAGGCATTTTGTTCCAGGTATAATCTGCACTCTTTTGTTACATTTGTTTTCTGTGCCTTTGTATCTATTTAATTATGTTGGACTATATGTTATTGAACGGCCTTGCAAAGTCGTGCATCCTGTTTTATAGTAACACTTTTGAATTAACTTGGTATAACTGGAGTAGTGTAGGTCGGGATCACTAACTAAGTGGTCGAGTCTGCTAATTCAGCTAGAGGTCAGAGTATTATAGCTTATGTAACCAAAATTAGTCAATTTGAGTTTTTTTCTATTTTTAAAAGGGTGTTTGGCAACACGTTTAAAAGCAACACATATAGTGTATTGTTGTTAAACGTGTTGCCAAACACCCCCACCTGTTTCCAATATGCAAGAAAACATGTCATATAGGATACATAAAAATAATCTATATACGGATGGGCAAATCTCAGGCCAATTTATGATGACGGAACTCCAGGGACAGTGGCACATGTTAAATAATTTAAAAGTATGTGTTTGTGTATGCCATATGCTTATTATTGTAGGAAAATGAAAATCAGTAAAGTGATGTTCTGACCTATGAGTTTAATCTTTTGCAATGTCGTTGTGTTGTGTTTAAATGAAAATCAGTAAGGTGCTCTTAGATACAATGCGATCGAAAGGCTACCAGGTAAATTTCCTTGGCCTAATATATTGATTTGACCAATAACCAACAATTATGAAATCAAATTATAGTAAAATTAGTATTTCACTTCTGCCAAAATGTTCTGTTTCACACAAGGTCAAAAAAGCAACTAAATTTTTCGTATGGGTCAAAACAGTTTCGAGTTGAAAAAGTCAAGTGTTAGAAATACGTTTTTACGTATTTATGAAGGATCGGTCGCTCCAACGATAATTATGTAATGGGCTCGTGATCTATTTAATTAGTGTATAGTCCATATAGCCCACATGTAGGGTGGCTATATATATATCCCCTCCTAGCATGTTAGGAGGGGTTGTTGATTGTCATTTCACTTAATCATAATTTCACTTTCACTTTCTCTCTCTAACTTCTCTCCTTTCTCTCCTTTCTCTCTCTAATCCCTCATCTCTTTCCTTCATCTTCTTCTTTATTAATCAATCAATCAACCATCCAAATCCATCAAATCCATCACATAGAATAGGCCAATAATATCGTAGACCTTCAATTGGTATCAAGAGCCAAGGTTTGATTGGTTTATTCTTGCTTTTATTTTTTATTGATTTTGGTGGGTTTTGATTTAATCATGCTTAAATATTAAAAAGTTTGTATTTTTTATAAAAAGTTTGTGTTAAAATGTGTTAAATCATATCAGATCTTCAAATTTACTTACTTTTTAGATAAAAAATCACAAATTTTTATATAAAAATCAAAAATTTCTTTATCAAATCTTAAAAAGTTTGTGTTTTTATAAAAAGTTGGTGTTTTTTATAAAAGTTTGTGTTTTTCTCTTTTTAATTTTGTATTTTTTTTATTAAATCCTTCTATTTTGATTGCCTTTTTGTTTGAATTTCTTAAATTGAACTTTTAATTTTGTCCTTTTTTATTTTTTTAATCAATTTTACCACTTTAATTTTTTTTTATTATTGATTTTAGTTTATCAATTTTCGTTTTTATCCAGTTTTTCATATAGTTTTCTATAATTTTTTTATTTTTTTATATAATCAGTTTTTTTTATATAATCATTTAAAATTTTTTTTTTATATACCAGTTTTTATATATAATTTTTTTATTATATCTGGATTTCGAGTCTGTCCAGTTGTCTTTATTTTTTTTATTATATAATCAGTATTTTTCTTTATTTTTTAATCTATTGGGTCTCGAGTTTTTGTCCAATACAAGTCCTACAGTCCTTCATTATCAAGATTTTCATTATCAAGGTTTTTGGGTCTCGAGCTTCAGTCAGTCAGTCTGTCTGTTTTTGTCCAGTTCCGGGCGAACTGAAAAGTTCTGAATCGAAAAGTTCCGAATCAAACCCAGAAGTTCCGAATCAAACTCCAAGTTCCGGACGAAAAAGTTCCGGACGAAGAAACTTCCGAACGAAATCTTCCGATTCGAAATCTTCCGAATCAAAATCTTCCGAATCAAAATCTTCCGAATCAAAATCTTCCGAATCGAAATCTTCCGATTCGAAATCTTCCGAATCAAACTCTTCCGATTCGGAACTCTTCCGATTCGGAACTCTTCCGAACGAATGACTCTTACGAATGAAGCTTTGTAAAATTCAAACACAACGGGCTTGTCATCATCGTCTCTTAAAACGACTCATACCCTTGACTCGACAACAACACCCATCAACACAAACAACTCTCGGACTCCACAACCTCCTCTCGACTCACATTTCTCTTAATAACAATCTCAACCCAACTCACAGACTCACCGAACCATACCCTCGACTCCCTCTCTCGACACAGACACTGACTCCAACTTGACACCCCTTACACCCTCGCACATAACTCTCGTCTCTCACCAAATCACCCTCGTTTCACCTTATCTCTCTCGGTCACCCCCCCAACACCCTCGAAACCCTCCACTGCCAAACAAAATCCTTTTTTTTTAACTCTGTTAACCCAACTCACAGACTCACAAACACCAGACTCTCAAATCCCTCTCAAACTCACATCCTCTCGAAACTCTCCCTCGAACCCTCGTCTGACTCTCGACCACCAGACTCGACACCATCTTACAAACTCGACTACACCCTCGACCCACCCAAAACTCAACACCCACAACTCTCGACTCATTACACCCTGACTTTAAAACTCAGACTCTCGACGGTTTGAGACTCTCGGCTCTCGATGGATTGAAACAGACTCTCGACTCATCTCTCATCAACAAAAACTTAGACTCTCAAAGACTACACATACCACCCTCACCCTCACCAAAGACACTCACAATCAACACTCAAGACTCGACTCACCACTCGACACGACCTCCTCGCTAGACAGAAAGACTCGACAGTAGAAAGATTTGACAAATCTCAAAACATAAAACAAATAAATAGTACCTACCCGAGACTTCTCTTTTGAAAAACCTTGAAGACCATCGTATTCGCATGGTGATTTAAAAGGAAGCGGAGAAAACAAATTGAGAGAGAGAGAGACTTGGTGGGGGGCAGAGTAAACAAGGAATGAATGAGTTTGCTTGGGTTGACTTAGTTTGAGAGAGAAAGAGATTTTAAGGGCAGATAAAGTTAGACGGAGTTTACAAAGTTTTTAACTTTTGGGAAGACACGTGGTCACTTTGTATACTACACGTTTTAGATCCTTATCACCGTCTTTATATTTTAAAAGTTCATTTTTTTTATCTTTTTCTATTTTCAAAGTTTATTTTTTCTTTTTAGTTAAAGTTATTTTCTTATTTTTTTTATTTTTTTTATTTTTTTTATTTTATTATTTTTATTTTCAAATTTCAGATTTTGTATTTTCTATTTTTTTAGTTAAAATTTTTTTTAAGATAAACCTTTTATATTGATATATTTTAACGTTTGTTTTCTTTTTTATTTAGTATATTTTGTTTATTAATTTTTGGCAAACCGTGTTGAGGCGGGTATTTTAAAAGTTTTAACGTGTAAAATAGTTGACGGGTATTTTTTTTGAGCCGAATCGAATTGTAAAATCCTGAAAACTACAACATCCACATCATTTTTCCTCGATTTTCAATGGCATCGTTAAATTCGACACTTAAAGAGGGAGACTTGCATCGAATGCACGACAAAGCTAGAGAAAGTGGTATAAATTCATTTCAAATGCTTCAATATCATCTAGTTACTCTTTCACGGCTTCAAGGAGGGAGCGAATTTGTGACAATCTTTGGACAAGATCGTCATATATTCATCGATTCAATTTTCACCACTTTAACCGAACTCGCCGAGCAACTCAACCATGGAAACTTTAATCACTCTGCATCGGTACTTGCCTATAAGGATCTTGTGACACAACTCACGCCTTTCCTCCAATTCAATATCATTAAGCCTGAAAGTTCTGTGATTTGCCAATCATTTCTTCGAGATACACATACCGAGCTTCGAGTTTTCCGTGATACAATATTGAAACTCATGACATCGGTTTCGTCTTCGATTTATCAACAATCACAACTTCAGCAAACGTATGATAATGGAGTGCAAGAATCAATGCCGCAGATGCAAGAGGAGAATTCTCATACGGTTGAAAACTTGGAGCCTATCAATGCATAAGAGAATAGAATCAGGAGGAAAACGGGAACCAAGTAGCATGTCAGGTACAGATAATATTCTTCATATGTTGTCTGAAATGAATGCGCTACTTAACAATCCTGCTAATAGTTTTACGACTGCTTCATTAACCAATTTTGTGTCTAGGACTGAAGAGCTTGAAACCATTTTAGCTCAGCAATCCAAAGAGCTTGAGGATGCCAAAATTGAATTTTCAAAGAAAACGGAGAAATATGAAACATATTTTGAAAAACTTGAAAAGTCAAACGTTGTTCTTGAACGAAACTTGGATCAAAAAGTGTTAGATTCTAAAGCTGAAAATGATAATCTTTTGAAACAAATTAAGTTGCTTGAATCTAAGTTGGCATCCCAAGATGAATTGCTCAAAGAGAATGAGACCTTAAAAGCTCAAGTTCAGGAAAAGGTGTTTGCTATAGCTGCGTTGAAAAACGAGTTAAGGAAAAATAGAGGACCTAGTGTGGACACTAAGCTTGAAAAACCATCAATCTTGGGGAAACCGCCTACAAATCAGTTCGTCAGACAACCGACTGTCAGACAACCTACTGCATTTAGATCCGAGCGACCACAATCCTCGAGACCGCGGTTTGCCTCCCAAGTTGATTTGGGTCATATTTCTAGAACAGTCACTCCACCAACTAGGCCTAATGTGACTAAATCAGTTTTAGCAAGACCTCATCACATGATTGCCCCTAGTTTCTCTAAAAATAGTTCAATGAACACGTCTAGAACTAGTTCAACTGATGTGCGCCATGATTCTGGTCAAAGGGAAGCTATTCAAAAGACACAGGTAAGAGATAGCAATGTCCAACCTAGTCAGATGCCTTCTAGATTACCCAACACTGCTAACCGTAGCATGTCATCTCCTAGGAGCATCGATCAATCATCTAGGAATTACTCGGACATTAAATATGCTACTTGTAAAACATGTAGGAAATGTGTCTTTAGAGCCAATCATGATTCCTGTATCAAAAAATTGCTTAATGAGGTGAACTCCCGTGCTAGACTTAAATCCCAGTGGGTCGCTAAAATCAAACCCTTTGGTAAAATGTGGCGCCCCACTGGTAGAACTTTCACTCTTGTAGGAAACGAGTGCCCTTTAACTAGGATAGTCTCCGATTCTACTAAGTCTACTAGGGAGGAAACTGATAAAGATGATACTTCACTTACGCCTAAACTTAAGGTTTTCTATAAAAGGAAACGTTTGCCAGCCAAGACTAGTGAATCATCTACTCAGGTCGCCTCTGAAACAAGTAAAGCCAACTGTGAACCCCCATGTGCTTCTATAATTGATATCGCTAACCCACGTCAAAGCATGCAAATTCCTAATGAGATTGCAGGTACCAAAGTTGATGTTCCAAAAGAACGAAGCGGTCCAATCATTGTATACCGTTCAACTAAGGACACTCTTAGAGTTTGGTTGCTGAAGAAGCAGATATCAGAGAAACAAATGTCTCAGGGGATTCATGGTTAAGCTGCAAACAAGGACTTATAGTCACATCACAGACTATAACTCGATCTTCAAAGAAAGGAAAGTTTATCGCCGATGGTAAACTTATCCTAACAACGAGAAATTAATTTTTCTCGGGCATGAGCTTACATCAAAAACATTCCAAGTTTTTAAGCCCATGCATTATGGCTCCTCGTTAAATGACAGACGACGACCCGGACTTCAGAGACAGGGAAGTTTCTCCACGCAACGATAACTTACCCTCTTAACAAGAAATTAAGTTTTCTTGGACACGAGCTTACCCTAAAACCATTCAAAGGTTTTAAGCTCGTGTATGTGGTTTATCATTAAATATCAGATGGTAACCCGTTCTTCAAATAAAGGAAAGTTTATAGCCGATGATAAACTTATCCTTACAACGAGAAATTAAATTTTCTCGGACACGAGCTTACATTAAAACCATTCAAAGGTTTTAAGCTCGTGTATATGACTTACAGTTAAATGTCAGACTGTAACACGAACTTTATATAAAGGAAAGATTATCTTTTATGATAACTTATCCTCTTAACGAGAAATTCACCTTTCTCGGTCATGAGCTTGTACTAAAACATTCGAAGTTTTAAGCTCAGACAGGAAAGTGTATCTTTTAAATAAGAGAACTTTTCCTCGTTAACGAAAAATTAACCTTTCTCGGTCATGAGCTTTCCGTTAAAACAGTCAAAGTTTTCAAGCTCATGAACACGACTTCTAAGTAAATGTCAGCTTAGAACTCGTCCTTCAGATAAAAGGAAAGTTTATCGCCGATGGTAACTTATCCTTAACAACGGGAAGTTCACAACTTCTCGGACTTGAGCTCGCTTTTAAGATATTCAACATCTTAAGCTCAAGTAATTGTTTTTTCAAAACTTGGAACACAATTTTTCAAGAATTTTTTCAAAAGATTTTTCTAAATCTTTCAAAATTGTGTGTTCAAAATGTTTTGATAAAACGAGCATGTCTTTTGGAATCGATAATATTTACGAACCTAGAAATGTCATTCAA
This sequence comes from Glebionis coronaria, assembly GCA_025667525.1. NCBI lineage: Eukaryota > Viridiplantae > Streptophyta > Magnoliopsida > Asterales > Asteraceae > Glebionis > Glebionis coronaria. The sequence goes on from JANFOE010001024.1 coordinate 546,985, forward strand.
TAATGACACGGGATTGTAAATAAAGTTCGAGCAGAAGTTTAAAAGATTTAAAACATGCTCCATATGGTTTGCTATTATTTCAGATAGCAACCCGCTTTTCATAATCAAGTCAAGCATTTCACCGGAAAGCTTTGACTCAACAACGGGAATTAATTTTCTCGGGAACGTGACGAGGAGACCAACATTCGTGAACAAGAACCATGTGATTCTTTCATATGATGTTCTCCATCATTCAGGTCCAACCTCGTAAATTGCTAATCTTGTGAATTCATTATCATATATGATCTTTGCACGTAATAAATACCTTACACTTGTGTTTAAAAGGTATTTAATTTACGTTTCAGCACACCCTCATTAATTTGAGGGGGAGCTTGTGTAATTCATGAAGATAATTGGACTTGCATTTTTCTTCCCAAATTTTCTTAAAATGCTATTAAATCAATTGATATTAAAAACATCGATTGGGTTAATATTTTTAATATGGGGGAGAAAATGTGATTTAATATGGGATATGATCAATCATGAATGGTTTGACTTAACGTGATAGCTCATCCCGACATGTGCAAAATGTTTTCGGATATCGTGGCATATGTTAAGGGGGAGCAAAATGGATTTGCACTTCAAAATGGATTTCATGGTGACATACACTTACCCGCAACCCATTTATATCATGACGATGAAGATTGTGGTGACATAAGGATGGTAGGATAGGTTAAAGTCCAATGATTTCTCTAGAACCGGAGGAATCTTCCCAAGGACATTCCATAGCTAGAAATAGTAGTCCTTAGGAAAGAAGGAGAAAGATTGTGAATGTAGCTGAATGCCGACCAAGTACTTAAGTTAGCACTGGAACAATCACAACAAGGTGCTAGTGATGACGTATTGGTAAGCATTGAAGGGGTTGAAGAATGAAAAAGAATTGTAAAGATAAAGGGTGTAAAGAAAGAAGCCCTCCTTACAACTTAGGCAGAAACCGGGTCAATTCATATGCTATTGAGATCATTTTAATGATTCTTGATATTGAAGATAGACATCATGGACCCAGTGATGCAAGGCACAACCCATCCCAGCTAACTCAGATATCTCTTAAAAGATATTTGTTTTAATCACACGGAGACAACACATTATCTATTGATTTATTCACTCCGAATAAATTGGTATTGAAAAGGTGGCACTCCTCTCCAGCCTCCGATCACTAAAAATCCAAAATGCACGATCGAGTCTAGAGCCATTTGAGATCATCAAATATCTCATTAGGACACACTTTCATATTTCCTTGCTTCTTCACACACTGTGAAAAGTAAGAAAGATCTTAAGAGTCCTACGCAAAATCTTCATGATCTTGCCTGAACATCCGAGTAATACGAAAGTATTTACAATGAAGATGGAAATCCTTCTTGAGCGAATATCAAAAAGCTCATGGTAGGTGACTTGTGCGATTCTTTATGAATCAAACTTGTGATAACTGGAAAGCAACAGTGGTTTAATTCTTAAATGAATTTAAACACGTTCCAGGCCTCTACGCAATATCTTAGTGATCTTGCCAGAACATTCAGAGTAATACTATCAAGTATTAACAGTGACGAATGGAAATCCTTCTAGTGTTAACATCAAACAGCACTTGGTAGGTAACTTGCAAGATTCTATATGAATCAAGCTAGTGACAACTGGAAAGCAACGATGGTGCGGTTCTTAATTGAACTTCACTTGTTCCAGGAACATGAATTTACGGCTTCAAATCATGCGGATAATATTATCCAAATGATCCACTCTTTACGTTCGCAGTCAGCTTTGGACGGTCGAGTAAAGAGAACGGGTTTACCCGCGAAATCTTGTCAAGGAGGTTCTTTATTGAAACTACCTGCCACAAGTACGATATTTAATATCGTCCAACGGTCTTCGACCGGAGGTAAATTGCTACCGAATTAGAATGAAATGTTCAAGGCCATTTCATCCGTGTATATTGTTTTGTTGCTAACTGTCTTATGCAGCGTAACAAGAAGGTGGCATTGCGGTGTACAATCCAGAAGAAGTCGTCACCACATGCTTATACTACATACAATTAGTACTTCAACAAATTCAAGAAAGCCTGAAGGTCAAGTCTTCCGCTGTATCAAACTCTGAAGCTTTCAAGAATTTAAAAGTATTAGTATGTGAAACATGAAGTCACAAAGAGGCAAATATCACAAGTGAAGAATGCACAAGGTCAAGGCAAGGAAACATGCTCAAGACTAAAGTCAAAGATCACATCAAGCATATTCACAAGAACAAGATCGAAGACTCAAGCATAGATGCTAGGTTTAAGATTTTGTAAAAAGATGTGACCTCCCTTAGGGGGAGATTGTTGGAAATACGTTTTTCCCAATAAAGTCTCGGTCACATCTTAGTTAGCATAGATCACGAGTTATAGACTATTTAGAACTTTGTTTCTTGGAGCGACCTCCCTTAGGGGGAGATTGTTAGAAATACGTTTTTACGTATTTATGAAGGATCGGTCGCTCCAACGATAATTATGTAATGGGCTCGTGATCTATTTAATTAGTGTATAGTCCATATAGCCCACATGTAGGGTGGGCTATATATATCCCCTCCTAGCATGTTAGGAGGGGTTGTTGATTGTCATTTCACTTAATCATAATTTCACTTTCACTTTCTCTCTCTAACTTCTCTCCCTTCTCTCCTTTCTCTCTCTAATCCCTCATCTCTTTCCTTCATCTTCTTCTTTATTAATCAATCAATCAACCATCCAAATCCATCAAATCCATCACATAGAATAGGCCAATAATATCGTAGACCTTCAATATTGTTGGAAATACGTTTTTCCCAATAAAGTCTCGGTCACATCTTAGTTAGCATAGATCACGAGTTATAGACTATTTAGAACTTTGTTTCTTGGAGCGACCTCCCTTAGGGGGAGATTGTTAGAAATACGTTTTTACGTATTTATGAAGGATCGGTCGCTCCAACGATAATTATGTAATGGGCTCGTGATCTATTTAATTAGTGTATAGTCCATATAGCCCACATGTAGGGTGGGCTATATATATCCCCTCCTAGCATGTTAGGAGGGGTTGTTGATTTTCATTTCACTTAATCATAATTTCACTTTCACTTTCTCTCTCTAACTTCTCTCCCTTCTCTCCTTTCTCTCTCTAATCCCTCATCTCTTTCCTTCATCTTCTTCTTTATTAATCAATCAATCAACCATCCAAATCCATCAAATCCATCACATAGAATAGGCCAATAATATCGTAGACCTTCATCAAGTTTAAGCAAAACGGGTCAAAATGGATACTTAGTTATCTGAGCTAGGTTTATCAAGTTGGGTAAGTGGTCAAAATGGGCAACTGTTACGTGTGGGTTGATCCAAAGCTTTTTTTATCGTGAAGTTTTCCTATGTAATTGCTATGTCAAATATCACATGTCTCTCAGACATCCGAATATAGTAAGATTCAGAGAGGTGCACACTTATTGTGTTAATCTCATAAGGCCATATTTGTTGTTTCTCTAACTTGCAAATATACACTTTTATTTTTTTGTTGATTCTGTAGTCCCGTTTTCAACAACTGATCTGGAGCCAGTATCTTATAGTCCTTGCTGAACTATACACGAGGTAAGCATTCTTTTTTGCTTTAAAAAAGTGACATTTACAACTTTAAAAAGGTTGGTTGTATCTGTTTATAAGTAGGAAAAATAAGTAGTATGTCATATGAAATATATAGAATCAAACTCATAATCAAGACAGTGTTTTTCTAAGAACATATCCAAACACCCCTTAAGACGTAGCGTATATATAGTTTAGGATATCTTACAAAATGGGAATGTCTAAACTTACTGTGTGTTATCCTCCAACTAAACACACAATTAAATTTATCTCTATCTCCTTTCGGGTCACAAAGACACCGTACGCTACTTTAATATTGTTACGTCATACATGTTTTTAGTTTTAAACTTTGTGAGATTATTGGACCTGCAACAAAAGCATTTGAAATCATTGACCAAGATAGAAACGTAATCTTCTATCAGTTTTAAAATTAGTGACGTTTGTAATTTTACATTTGTACTACTTTTACTAAGTTGGACTACATGGGAAGATATAGTTGCTGACAATAAGAAAATAGCTAAGGAGTTGTGCGGACATTTTTTTAACAGTGAGATTCACGAGATGGTTGAGGAAGCAGATCGTGACCGCGAGTTTCTTTTATCTTTTTGACTACATCTTATGATTAACTGAAATTCAACTCTCTTTTAGCATACCTCTAATGTACTATCTGGTCATCACTAAAACTAAAGATCCAAAATATTTGCCTATAATGTGATCTATAAGGTGAGCTACAACTGATGTGGTGTTTAGTTGTAGATCTCATGAATGATATTGGTTTATTGCATATATAAATATTGTTTAAATAAACCGTAAAATCAACTTTTCAATACAATCGGTTTTATTGCATAAAATACTATCAGTTCATCTATTGCACATTAGCCTGTAGCCGTCACACTGATGTTATCGATGTCGTTACAAAGTATTTAGAAATTGGGTTGTATAGAAATTGGGTCATATAGAAATAGCGAGTATTCCTTATAACAAATAAAAATGTCGATAATACAGGAAGTATCGTCAATGATTGTCCCCACTTGGGCATTTTATAATCGTCCATCAGAGCTTAATAAAGTAATACTAAGACCTTCCAAAACGTTTGAGTTTGGGGTACCTGATCGCAACTCTGAAGGTGATTCTGAAGGGTGAGATAACGTCTATTTGCTGTTAAAGATCATATGCATTAAATGCAACGACTCTTAACTCAGGTACTTAATGTTCTTAATTTTCAAGTTATATAACTTATTATTCATTTTATTGGTTATCTATAATGTTTGTTTTTGCAATAGCGGTACCTATTCAAGAAAAATACTCATATAGTTTGATAGACGGATTAAGAGAGCTGAATATTACTGTTTGCAATAGCAGTACCTATTCACCTGATGAGTTAATCGGCAGCGAAAAATAATTCTTTTTCTTTCTATGCTGATAAGCTGTTTTAGGTCTGCTAAACTAAATGTCTTTTATGGATGTTCTTTTGGGTTTGTAGGGTTCAGTTGGCTAATGTTATTTCTTATAGATACAATGATAGTCATTCCATTCAGCCTAACCCCAAAAATAAACTGTTTTGCAGTACTTTGGTGGAAAAAGGCGTTTTTTTGGCTCTTACAAATTTGAATGTTGAAGCACAAGAGAAAAGTGAAGTAAAACGACCCATTCACTTGAAACATTTCCCATAAAGACCCATTTAGCTAATTTTTTTTATTCAACCCATTCGGTTAAAACACATCCTAAACGACCCATCACCTTTAATACTTTAATAAATTTTTGAATCACGATATCAATGCTATCTGATGTGTTAATTTTTTTTCACCCTTGAATGCGCTCCTCACGAGGTAAAAAAAAGGCTCATTGTACCACTTAAAGTAGCAGCTATATACAGTATTTTAGGGGCTGTACAGGCGGCTTATAATGTTGGCAGTCACAATATACTAAGCGCATATGTGATTCAGAACCATATTTTGGGATGCCTAATGTTTCGCCTTAAAAGACAAGTAGTTTTTGTTTTGTCAATGCAACCAAACCTGACCGAACTAAGATATGTTAATTTGATATTTGTCAAATTCCATTTGTTATTTTACTTTTTAGACAAAAGTTTCATGGTGTTAACCAATAGCTACACCAAAACCATGTACAGTATCATATAAACTTTATTAAACTTATTCAGTATTATGAATGTATGTGTCAGTTTACACAATTCCTTTTAATGTATTCATATATGTCAATGCGTATTTGTTGTCAATTGTTGCATCATTTTCAAATATAGATATGTATATCTTCGACTAACACTTTTAGTAAAATTAAATTGTGGAATTAATTTAATACAATGAAAGACAAAAAATAAAAGGATTAAAAAAAATATTATGGACAGAGTTACGAGAGTGTTGATTTTAGTTGTGTGAGTCACGTTAATGGGAATAATAGATATGGCAATTTCGGTTGAATCGATCAGACTAAATATATTTATGTCATGTCCTCTGTTTACTCTCACTCATTTTGTGATGCTCGGTCCGATCATGCATAACAAAAAATTATACTCTCTTCGACCGGACAAGACCGACAAACCGACTAAGCCTCTTTTTTTCAGGAACAATAGCGTCCCTAGACGACCCAACACCTCTAATAGTAATCAATAGGAGGCTGCACAACTTATAATTCAAGCCTTTTCTGTTTTTAAAGGGGTGTTTGGCAACACGTTTAACAGCAACACATATCGTGTATTGCTATTAAACGCGTTTCCAAACACCCATTTAGAGACAGAAAAAACTCATATTAGCTTATTTAGGAGGCTGTTTAAAATCTAAAATGAACGATTATGATTTCGCTGTATGTCTTTGGCCATATCTGCTTATTTATATATTTTGTTTTTTGGGATATAGTCAAAAAGGAAGAATTCCGGAACCAGCAGAAAAGTTGAAGGGAAATCAAGTAGCCGAAGTCCCAGGCCAAGGAAAAGATCTTTATATGGAAAAGTTATGAGGATTTCTGTATATGAAGTAGTCTGCATATGCATATTGTTAGTTACTTTCGTATTTTAACTGTTGAGAATTTAGTTTTAGTCATATGTTCAAATACATTCAATTTTTGTTGTTAATTTGATTGGTAATTGAGTTCTAAGTAAATATCATTGAAGAGAAGCACCATATTATCATATTCTGATAAAATCATACCAGAAGAATGTCCATCCATATATTTTACCGGGGTTTTAAGTCCCCTTTACCCAAAAAAAAGAATGTCCATCCATGCTTTTTGGTTTCTATGTGTATAATTCAGTTCATTGCATGATTAACAAGACAAACCACAAGAAAGTGTGCATTTCAAATAATCACACTGATGATATTTGAATAGGTTGGAAACGGTGTTTTATGTGGAAATACACTCTAAAGGCCTAGACTGTACTCTGTCATTAATGAATCTAACTGGGGCACTTCCCAGCTGTTCTTTGTGGAAAACTACATGAATCTCGCGCAATTTCTAGCAGCAATTAGCATCAACTCGGCCAGTCTGCCCATTCCGTGGTCACCTTGCTGGTTAACTTCCTATTCAAATCCATCCATTCACTTTAGTTAATAAATAATCATACAATTTAAAAATAAATTGCTATTATACTTACTGGAATCCATCATTACTAGCTAGGTACAGATCTAACACTTTTATGTGTTGATTCTAGCCAAAGTTAGTCAATTGTCTTGGATTCTGATGATATATATTATATGTGGGCAATGACAGGCTCATTTACACATTATTGTGAGGATGGCTGTTGGAGGTCAGTTATACATAAATAAGTCGTGTTAGGATGCACTGAAATTACCCATTATCACCTAAACCTGCATTGATCTGTCACCCAACATGGCTAAACAGAGACAGATTTGGCGTCTCAACTTTGTAACCGACGAGAGATGCACAATATGCAGTATCTAAATTGAAGGTAAGTATTGTGAGAAGTCAATTGAAATGGTAGCGCAGATAGCCAATAGTGTTTGGCTGATGATCCAAAGCTGAGGCTGAATCTGAGTGAGGTCCTGAAAGTCGTGAAAGAGGGCGGCTTTGGAAGTGCAGATGTTGAATCTACAACTTCCAAATGCTAGCAAGACTTGACACCATCGTATGGTGTGCTAAATAATGAAGACTAATTTTTCGAATGGGACTTACCTGATCAACATACTTAAGACCAACAAAAAGCTTAAACAATTGGAGCTAAAGCTGAAATGACGCGCGATGACGCCTCAGTTCACATACTTCTTATCAAACTTCATTGGCAGCTCCGTCACAAGGCTATCCGATTCTTCAAGCTGAACAAATCAGCAGTCGATCTCATGGATTATTTGGAGACAGGCGTAGATGATCTGCATGCCAAGCAGAGGTTAACAACTATTGAAGATCATTTTTGGAGACTATATTCCAGTTTAAAACCTCCTCTTATACTTGTGCAGAGGTGACATATTTTACGGGACCTGCAATAGAAAAATCTAACAAGGTCCATTCGGTATTACTATAGCTTGATGCAAATCTTTTTACTACTTCCAATTGTTATATTGCTGACCACATGCATTGCTACGGTCACCGCCAGGTCCGCCAGCTATACTATATGAGCTTCTGCCTTGAGAATAATTTGGCAGGCCACCCGCATAGCTATTACCTCCAGTACCCCTGTGATGCAAAACGTAGCACACAATCTAACCAAACAAATGTGGTTAGGGAAAATCCCTTATGATCTTTCGCTAACTCCTGGATGTCGAACCTTTACGAAAACAAAAATTTTTGGGTCACACCTCTAATAGTAATCAATAGGAGGCTGCACAACTTATAATTCAAGCCTTTTATGTTTTTAAAGGGGTGTTTGGCAACACGTTTAACAGCAACACATATCGTGTATTGCTATTAAACGCGTTTCCAAACACCCATTTAGAAACAGAAAAAACTCAAATTAGCTTTTAAGAGGCTGTTTAAAAGCCAAAATGAACGATTATGATTTCGTTGTATGTCTTTGGCCATATCTGCTTATTTATATATTTTGTTTTTTGGGATATAGTCAAAAAGGAAGAATTCTGGAACCAGCAGAAAAGTTGAAGGGAGATCAAGTAGCCGAAGTCCCAGGCCAAGGAAAAGATCTTTATATGGAAAAGTTATGAGGATTTCTGTATATGAAGTTTTCTGCATATGCGTATTGTTAGTTACTTTCGTATTTTGACTGTTGAGAATGTAGTTTTAGTCATAGAGACGATTATAGGGACAAAGACAGGCATAGAAACAGTATCAGAAGCATGGACCAGTTGAGATAAAGTAGCCGAGCCAGTGATATAATGGTTGTGTCATAATTTATACATAAATATTTTAATATGCGACAAGAGAGTCAATGAGAGAAACAGAAAAAGTGACTAACCTCTCCACTAAACTTAGTTTACAGTAATTCTCTTTGGAGTTCTTAACCGTATTTATCAGTAATGTTACTGAACTTAGTTTACAGTAACATGTTTTATAATTCGTTGACTAGGAACACAAAACTTTAGAGTTTCTCGATGCACTTGAGCCATAGTTGCGCAAAAAGATCTGGTCTTGAAGCTGCCCATCTTGTGCATGTGTAAAAAGGAAATTTTTAAAATTATGAGACGGTTTAAAAAATACCAAAAAACGTTGCATTGGTATGTTTTGTTTATGGAAGTAATTCGTTTTAGATTTCTTTTGATTTTCCAAAAATATACAGTAAATAAAAACACCAACTCAACTTTGTAGTATAAATACATACGAACACCTCAACAAAAACTATCGACTTAACAAAAGAATTACATACTGCGATTTAAACTCATCTTCACAACATGCCAGAATCAGATTTAATAGGTATGTTAACGAGAATTGCAAATCATCTATATTGTTAATAATGGTTTTATTATTCTTAGAATCTTAACATCTGCTACAGGTAAAAACACAAACAAGAGGAAACCTGCTGCACCATTACTTGATTTATCAATAAGAAAAACTGGAAGGCCGTCTACAAGACCAAAACAAGAACCAAGTAATAGACCAAGAGGACGACCGCGGATTAGTGATATTCCAACAGGTAATCCAACATTCAAAGTAACTATTAAAGACGTACTAATAATATTTTTCTTACATTAAATTTGCACTATTTATATTTGTTATAGCTGTGTCACTTGAACATGTTACGCCTCCTGTCTCATTAACTACTAGAGTCACAATGCTTAATGATTCACTTATTCATACGCGGAAAAGAGCACTACCAACACAAGGTATAGGCTGTACCCTTTATAATACTTTATACTTCACTTATTTAACTTTTTAACGTTTATAATAATAAGGGTTATTTGTAACTATAATACATGTTATGTATCAGCAGATACACCAGCATTCACTGAAACCAGTCAAGTTCATACAGTTGGTACATCCGCCACCCTACCTATGGATTATGCACTTCGACCTAGGGGACTTCCACGTAAATACAACATTCCAACAAGTAATTCACATTTATACTGAAATTTTAAACAAGATACAACATCCTATGAGAAGTCTAATTCATTTAAACTATATTACAGGTTCAACATCTTCTAAACCAAATGTGTTATCCCATGGACAGTCTTCGTTACTTGCATCTGGTACGCATAATCTAAAACGGAAAATGGCAACAAGACAATCTGCACGGATGATGAATTTCACACAAGCTAACCGTACAGCGGACAAAAGGGCCCGTGGTCATGCATATGTTGGCATTTCGAAAGGTAAACAATACAAACACATATACTTGGTGAATAATTATAATTTATAATGATACAAGTTTTGAAATGTTTATAACCTATAATCTTGCAATTTTGTAATGTTTGTATTAAATAAGATACTATTCGTATCTAATATGTCAAATTTATCTTATATCAGATTACATTGACCATGGAGATCCCACATACCCATGTGAATCTTGTGGTGCACTGTTATGGCATGCTGAGACTCTTAGAAGAGCAACCGATGCCGTGGACGACTCATATTCAACTTGTTGTAGCAGAGGCAAGGTTAAACTAGGGACCGAACTGTTAGAGCCTCCCGAATTGTTGAAAGATCTTATCACAAATGAACACCCAAAGAGCGCCTCATTCATAGATAATATTAGACGTTATAATTCAATGTTCGCCTTTACTTCAATGGGTGGTCAAGTAGACCATACAGTAAACTACGATCGTGGTCCGTTTTGCTATCGCATTCATGGTGAGAATTTCCACCGAGCAGGTTCTCTGTTGCCTAAAACCGGAAAGACACCAAAGTTTGCCCAACTTTATATTTATGATACTGAAAATGAAATCACAAACCGGATTAAATCCGCAAGGTATGTTAATTCTTACTACTATATATTCTGTTAGATTATGACATATACAACTTATATTTCAGCAATATCCTGTTGTGTTCCTAAATATATTAACATTATGTTACAGCAAGGAATCATATGAACCTTCAAAACATAAAGAATTAGACCGAGAGCTTACTACTAATATACGAGACATGCTTGATTCAATAAATCCATTAGTCAAGGACTTCCGTATGGCTGGTGAGTGTATAAAGACATCAAATGATCAGAACATCAAACTTAAGCTTATCGGTACAAGGACGAGAGATGGAAGAGACTATAATTTGCCTACTGCATCGGAGGTGGCGGCTTTAATTGTGGGAGATTTTGAAACGACAAAAAATAAACGAGATATTATTCTCCTTCAACAAGACGGCGATCTAAAGAGAATAAGTGAACTCCACCCATCATATCTCGCATTGCAATATCCTTTGTTTTTCCCTTACGCCGAGGATGGATATCGTTCAGATATCTTTCATAGAGGCGTAACTGATTATGATGAAAAAAATAAAGGCACACGTGTAACAATGAAACAGTGGTTTGCATATCGTGTACAAGAAAGGCGAAATGAATTCTCAATGATGCTAAATGGAAGAAGGTTGTTTCAGCAATTTCTGGTAGATGGATACACAATGATTGAGGCGGAAAGAATGTCCTTTAATCATAATCAACAAAAGGACCTAAGAAGTGAAACGTATGCTAATCTGGCAAAATTAGCCGAGGATCCGGATTCGGGAGTTCAACTACATGGAAAAAAAGTGGTTTTGTCATCATCATTTACCGGAAGTCCAAGGTATATGATGCAAAACTATTTAGACGCCATGACAATTTGCAAGTTTTACGGATATCCAGACTTATTTATTACATTCACATGTAACCCAAATTGGCCTGAGATCGCACGTTTTATGGCTAAGAGAAATCTAAAACCAGAAGACCGGCCAGACATAATGACACGAGTCTTTAAAATAAAGCTTGACAGCCTTATGAAAGATTTAAAGGATGGACATACATTTGGACGTGTTAAAGGAGGTAATCAAAATACACATGCTCATTATTTTTATATACTCACTTATTATTATTTTTATTGATTTGCATCATCTGTATTTTACTTGACAGTTATTTATACGATCGAGTTTCAAAAGAGAGGACTTCCGCATTGTCATATATTACTCTGGCTTGAAGCTGAAGATAAGATAACAACAACCGCAAAGATAGATCACTATATATCAGCGGAAATACCAAATAAGGAGGAGGATCCGGAATTGTATCAAATTGTCACGGATCACATGATGCATGGTCCTTGCGGAACTGATAACCCAAGCTGCCCATGCACTGTGGATTTCAAATGCACGAAAAAGTTTCCTAAACAATTTAACGAAACAACAGTAATCGACAACAACGGATATGCAATTTATAAAAGAAGAAACGATGGCCATACTATAAGAAAAGGCAACACAGATCTACATAACGGTTACATGGTTCCTTACAACGCAGGTTTACTCAGGAAATACCAGTCGCATATAAATGTTGAATGGTGCAACCAAGTTGGCTCAATAAAGTATCTATTCAAGTACATCAACAAAGGACCAGATAGGGTGACTGCGGCAGTAGAAGGTGAAGAGGTTGACGAGATTAAAGATTTCTATGATTGCAGATATCTCTCGGCTTGTGAAGCGGCTTGGAGAATTTATGGGTTTGATATTCATTATAGGACTCCATCTGTTGAAAGATTGCCATTTCATTTGAAGGATGAACAATAAGTAGTTTTTGATGCAACCGAAAGCATTGATTTCACCCTTGAAAAGTCATCGGTTAACGAAACCAAATTTGTACAATGGATGGAACTAAACAAAAAGGACAAGTTTGCGCGAAAATTGTTTTATGCAGAGATACCTAAATGGTATGTTTGGAATGCTAAAACAAGAACTTGGGAAAAGCGACAAAGAGGATTTAGTTTAGGACGTATTCATCATGTCCCGCCTTCTTGGGGTGAGCTATTCTACTTACGTATACTGCTAAACAAGGTTAGAGGTCCCATGGAGTGGTCAGACCTAAAAAAATTTGAAGAAGTAGTGTATCCGACGTACAGAGATGCTTGCTATGCTCGTGGACTTTTGCAGGACGACAAGGAGTACATTGACGGACTAATAGAAGCAAGCCAATGGGGAATGGGGGACTACTTAAGATCTTTCTTTGTCATGCTACTCATGACAGATAGCATGTCTCGTCCTGAGGTGGTATGGGAGAAAACTTGGGAGGTCATGGCTGCAGATGTTGAGCATGTGGAGCGCATAAAACAGAATAACCCTGGTACGTTTTCAAAAATTTTAAATATTAATAATAATTTGGTATATTTCATGATGAACTAACATAAGAAAGATATATATTTAGCAACTACCGAAACAAAATATGCATATCTTACGCATAAAAAATATATTTGCACATACTATTTTGCATAAGATGTAAACACATTACTACTAAACTTGGTTCTAACTTAAACATTGTTATTTATTTATGCAGAACTTCAGCTTTCGGATACTCAGAAAAAGAACATATGCTTAACGTATATTGAGCACATGTTACTTTGTAACAACAAGACTTTAAAGAACATACTAAACATGCCATATCCGAATAATGAATACACCATGGAAGGCTACAACAGGTTAATATATGACGAGACATCGTACAAGAAAGAGGAAATGAAAAAACAATATGAAACTCTATATTGTAGTCTGACATCTGAGCAGAAAGAAATTTATTCAACCGTTATGGACGCTATAGAAAAAGACGACGGAGGTATGTTCTTCGTGTACGGATACGGAGGCACGGGAAAAACATACCTTTACAAAACTATGTCAGCTGCCTTACGCTCACAAGGTGAAATAGTGCTAAACGTCGCATCAAGTAGTATTGCAGCTCTTTTATTGGAAGGGGGAAGAACTGCACATTCTCGATTCGCAATCCCAATCAACATACTCGACGATTCAGTCTGCCACATACCAGCTAACAGTGAACTCGCTGAGTTGATAAAAAAGGCAAAACTCATAATATGGGATGAGGCACCAATGATACAGTCACACTGTTACGAAGCATTCGATAGAACCCTCAGAGATATTTGCAGGACAGATCCTACTGAACCATCTAATCGTGTCTTTGGAGGAAAAGTGGTTTTGTTTGGTGGTGACTTTCGACAAATCCTACCCGTAATTCCTAATGCGAGTCGAAGTGATGTGGTACATGCAACTATTAACTCCTCTTCTTTGTGGCAACACTGCAAAGTCATGAACTTGACAGTAAACATGCGCTTGGGTTATGGATCAACTGAATCCGAAAAAAAAGAAATACAAGATTTTGCAGACTGGATACTCAACATTGGTAACGGCAATACTGATTGTAAAAATGATGGACAATCGAGTGTTGTATTTCCCGATGAGATGTTAATTCCAGAGTCAGATGATAATGTTGGATCAATAATTAATGAAACATACCCCAACTTGCTTCAAATCCTATGGGACCCGAAATTCTTCCAAGAAAGGGCAATTTTAGCACCAACACATGATGTGGTAGATATGATTAACGAACGAATGATGGATTTAATTCCAGGAGAAGAAAGAATATACGAATCATCAGACTCTGTTTCATTGCTCGATGCAGATACAAACTTCGACGAGTCAATATACACAATAGATTTCCTTAACGGTCTAAGGATGTCCGGAATTCCAAAGCACGCTATCAAGTTAAAGATTGGTACTCCTGTAATGTTAATGAGAAACATTGATCAAAAAGCTGGACTATGCAATGGAACTAGGCTTCAAGTGTTAAGGATGGGAGTAAATGTAATCGAAACAAAGATGATATCAGGCGGAAATGTCGGAAAGATATGTGCTATTCCACGAATGATTATAACACCATCAGACAAAAAAATGTCGTTTACCTTAAACAGAAGGCAGTTCCCGATCCAAGTTTGTTTCGGTATGACAATCAACAAAAGCCAAGGTCAAACACTATCACAGGTCGGTTTATTTTTACCAAAACCGGTTTTCTCACATGGACAACTGTATGTCGCACTATCAAGAGTCAAGAACAAAAAAGGATTGAAGATTCTATGTTTAGACAAAGACGGAAACCACACAAACACAACGACAAACGTAGTTTACAAATAAGTGTTATATCGTATTTGATTAGCAATTAACTTTATCTGTATGAAACTATTATGATAATAACAACTTTCTTTTGTTTTACATTTAATTATTATTCAAGTTTTATTACATTTGATTACACTTAATTAATATTATTTTGTTTTACATTAACGTTGTTTTTAAAAAAAGATTTACGAACCGAACCCGCCCGTTGGGCGGGTTACGTCACTAGTGTATATATATATATATATATATATATATCTATACTCCCTTATAAAGCATGCATATCCCCAACCAAACACCAACCCTCCAAAATTAAGATTCAGACTTCCGAACCAAAATCAAAACCTAAATTTACACACACCATACCAACATCCCACCTTACAAATTTTTCAAACCAACCAAACCAACAAACCAAATAAATACCCTCCTTTCCCATTTTATTTTATCACCTACAATAAAAAAACACACACCTGCTCACAAAACACTCTCATCTAACCAAGAAACACACACAAACACTCTCAACTTCTCCACACCAATAAAACATCTCATTTCGCCATGGAACCCGACCAACTAAACCACGAATGACGAACCTACTATCTGTGAAAGTCTCATCACCGTAAACCACCACCGACGGAACAACTGCCAGAAAGATGGTTTTATTGTTTTGAGGTATTTTTTATTTTTCTATAGATCTATTAACTAAGTTTCAAAGTTTCTTTTAATAGATCTTTTGATTTTATTTATAGATCTGATTATTTGTAGTTTTTTTGTTTTGTTTTTCACATGTGTCGTCTGAATCCAGTGTTTTCACCCAGATCTTCGGCGTTGCTGAATAATGGTGTCTCCATCTTAGTTGTTGTCCCGCTTGAAAAGGTACCATGACGTCGCAACTATTTTGTGTGCTTTTATATATTTATATGTAGTCATCATAGTCCAACAGGACCGAAACATACATCTAAGGTTTTTTTTTTTTTTTTTTTATTCCTTTGTAGATCTAAAGGTATGTGTCACAGAAATGGATACTCGGTATTCATAATATCTGTTTTGCAATGAATGTTTAGCTTCGGATATTTTATTTGCAAAACTTTTTATCTCACTAGAAGTCGCCGCTTTATCTATTTTTATGCTTTGAAGATTCTTTGAACAAATCTGATTTTTTTTATAGATTTGAGTTGTAATACTAACTATTTTGTTTGTTTTTTAGATCTGTTATGGTACACGTTCGTTTCTGCTGGAGTTTGCAGCTGATGTAGTCGAAAACTGCTTCTGTGTTCGGAAACCTTTTCAATTTTGTTCTTTTTCATGTCATAGAGATACCTACGCAAGTTCATTTTCTCTTTTGTTATAAAAGTTGGATAAATTTTGTTGTAAACCTTGGAGTAGTTTTAGTGAACTTTTTAATAAAAATTGAATTTTTCGAATGTGCGATAGTTTGGCCATTTGAATTTTTTAAATTTGAATTACATTGATACTATAAAAATACAAAATGTTTTCCTATTCAAAATATTTTGAAATCTTCAAAATCGTGACTTTGTTCAACAAATAAAAAAAAGGACTACACTAATTTTGAACATGTGACTACTAGCTAGCAATAACCTCGAGAAACTCAAGCACTAAAAATTCAAGCGATAACCTCGAATAACCAACATATTTCGAAAACACACCTAAATTCTTTTTGACATTTAAACACTAGCAATAAAAGCCTCGTAGAACTTGAGCATATTTCGAAAACAAGTTTTTTCTTGGGAAGGTGTATTCATAATATTTTTGTCCACTACTCACAATGGATAGTGAAATTTAATTTGAACCGTAGACTTAAACACTTAATAAATTGATGTAGATCTACAGGTGGTTCACGGGTATGTTAAGTTTGAATTCATCGATAAATTTCAATTCCATCCAAATATAATTATGTATGATCTCATTTTATTTATTAGAAACCGATTTGTACCAAGTGTCAGAACCAGAAGGTTGGAGGAGGGTGGGCAAAAAAAACTTTTTTGAAAAAAAATCGTTGGTATATGTCAAAATAAAGATACAAATATAAAGTTTTAATAATGGGGTGTAATTTTATAACTTTGACTCTAATTATTTTTGGGCGTTTTAGAATAAGTGTCTATATTAAACTTTTGAATTTTTTCTATATAACTTTGATCCTAATTATTTTTGGTTTCGGTATGTTATATAATACTTGATGCAAAATATTTATCCGCGTTACCTCTGTTTTGACTAAAATTCTTTGGTGCAAATGCGCAACACACGTAAAAAAATTGTGAATCCGCCTCTCTACAAGAATACATGTGACAAGGAATCCAAAATTTTAAAAGTTCACAACATACAATTCTTTTATACGAAAGTTTGCAAGATATGACCGTAATTAATTTGTGGAGAGGTTACTTGGTAAGATTAGAAAGTACTCGTAATTCATATTGTGGTCAGATTGTTTTATGTTTATTTTAGGAGCTATGTAGATACTATATATGAACCATAAGTTTTATTAGAAGAAATGCCAACATGTAAAATGCAATGATTTGAAACCCGGGTTAACTCGACCGGGTCAACCGGTTGATTTGGTTCCGGTCGAAAAAACATGTCATATTAATCTGGGTTTCATATTTTCGAAACTCGGCTCGACCCCGTGTTTGGGGTGACCCGTCAACCTGGTTCTCAAGACTCGACCGGGTTTCGGTTTTTCGAGTTTTTTTTTTAAATTTGTGAATTTTACGTATTAGCGACGAAATTTTATTTTTACATATTTTAATTGGTTGGTAAAAAATTTATATTTTTAATATACAAGAAAATTTTAGTTTTTATTTATAATTTTTGTTAATTACTATTTTTTTTTTTAAAACTGGGTTGATCCGGGTCGACCCTGACCCAGTGACTCGACCATGTCGATTTGAAACCCGGGTTTCAAACATTGGAAAAATAGGCGGGCGGGTTAAATGGACGACGAGTCAAACAGGCGCGGGTTAAACGGGCACGGGCGAAACGAGCGGGCGAAATGGGTGAAAAAAACGGGAAATAAACAAATGAAAACGTAGAATTAAAAAATAAAAATATTTGTTTGAAAGTCGAGGATAAAAAATTAAATATAAAATATCCCGACTAGCCTAATTAGTATTTTACTTGTGCGCCTATTAAACCATTTAATTTTTTAAATGTGTGCCCGTTTAGCTTATTAATAATAAATAATACGCAAAGATTGCCTATCTTTGAACATACAAATTATTTACCAATCAATATAATTTGTATAAACCAAATTATTTACCAATCAATAATACCCAATTTTTTTTATCGAAACTAGACCAACCAGTTGTCGCGGTCGGATCAACCCGAGTTTGAATAAGAAGAATGTAACCTTTCAATTGGAAAAAGAAATCAACAATGCAACCGTGTTGTTGAAAAAATATTCGTCCTTAAAACTCCGTTGAAATTATACATAGCAGCCGCTAGGCGCGGGTACTCGGCTAGTATATATATATATATATATATATATATATATATATATATATATATATATATATATATATATATATATATATATATATATATATATATATATATATATATATATATATATATATATATATATATATATATATATATATATATATATACTAGTGGCAAAACCCGTCCGATGGACGGGTATGACTTCTGATTGTCCTTTTAATTTCATTAATTTTTTATATTTGTTTTATAATGTTCGATTGACAGGTTTGACTTCTGATTTTTTATTTGATAGATATTTGTTTTTAATTTTTTTATTAGTTTAGTTGTCTTTTAATGCATTATCAAGCGTGATCTTTTTAAAATATGAGTTTGCTTTTCTAGGCAAGACTCACAAGCAAGCATTCTTCATACTTACTTATAGAAAGAGCCATTTAATACATATAAATATTCAAATGAAGCGCTCTGCAAGGCAAGTCTGGCGTTCATAAAAAAACATTCATATTAATTATCATGCTTCTACAACAGTGGAGTTTGTGTAAACATAAAAAACGGAAGTAAGAATGTTAACCATCTCTTAAATAGATTGCTTATATCAATATATCAAAAGTCAACGGTAGCATGTTACCATACCATTTTAGTCATCACTACCCTCACGAGAGAGTAATTAATTAATAGCCATTCATAATGGATCAAACTCGTTATGGTATGTGTTGTCCATGTACAACTTACCACGACAATAAATATTTTACTCAAACTATTCAGACCTCAACATTTGTCCTGACCAATATTTTAAAACTCGGATTTTTTTACCCTATCTAGTGACCAGTTCACGGTTCAATCGGTTGAACCGACGGTTCAACCCGGTTCTATATACGTGCATATTTTTTTATATTTAATATGTAGTACTGTATAATATTATAACTTATCTTACGTTCAATTAAAGTGATTGAAGTATTTATTCTTTACTCATTAGTTTTATTTTTTATTTCACAAACCGTTAGTGAGTTACGCAATTTTTGAAAATCATATATGATTATGATACGAACTATATATAATTTTCTCAAAAGTGATTTAAGAAAAAATAGAAAAAAAAGTTCGACAAACTTATACACATGTGCTCTTTTATAGAAAGATGATTTAATTCTCGACGTGATTACGTATTTTTTTCGCTTGACGGCTTATTATTTGCAAGATATTTTTTTAAGTGAAAGTGGATATTTATATTTTTGATGAAAAAATAATGTCCAGAATCCGTTCATAAGATTTATAATAACTTTTAGATTTATTTTAATCTCACGTTTCAAAATCATATTGGACCCCTGTTTCCTGCTTGTCATCAGAGTTTAAAGTGTATAGTTATTTGACGCTAAATTAGGAAATAAGATACACGCTTATAAATATTAGATTGAGTTACAAAATAGTGGAAACAACTACTACGCTAATTTTTTTGACAAAAGATTATTTTAATTCCCTTTTGGGACATTTGATATTGTTGTAAGAGGTAGGAGGATATATAGAAAAACCTATCTCCCTAAATTACTTCGAATCAAGGGTGATGACAACACGCGAATATGAAGAATTGAAGATCCATTATATATGTTATAGTGTAACACGTAACATATCCGGAAACAATAAAGACATGAACGCTGTGAAATAGTAGCAACTTACTCCCTATCAAGTTACATATATTATTCTAAAAGAGATGTATGCTATATCAGAATCTATAGTATCCATGCAGCCATTTATTTTCTAAGAGTTAGACTCTCATGACAATGTCAGCTTGGTAACAGTTTGGTGTAATTGCTTTGTGCTAGCCTCTCAACGATAACTAAATAGAAATCCTAGGTTTAAAAGTAGATAATCTTGGCACTCTCAGGATTATTTATAGGATCTTTTTGGTACGGTTAACATATTTAGTATCGTTGTATTCCATGAATACTCTTTTGACAGATTTGTTTGTTTCTTCCAATTGTCTTAACAATACAAATGCAGCTCACTGTGTCAAGAAAGGAAAGAAACATATACTACTAATAAATACATAATCTAAAAAAATGCATGTGATGTTGATTACACTAAGTACCTAATATTAATGCCAACGGTTTCAATCTTGTTACCTAGGTAAACCAAAAATATAGCTCGTGACCTCCTTCGACTCATATAGCGCAGACTCCATACTAAAACTTTGATGGAGACATGCATGCTATTGACATGTTCATACATTGTGGAAGTCTTTTAGATTATAAATTATGCTCACACGAATTTCTTACAGAAAGAATCACAAAATTAAATGATATGGTTAGTATTCACTCACATTTACATTATGTTTTCTCTCTAACGGTAGGTGTCATTTCCCATCCACATAATTAGCTCATATTAATTAACATAGTTCAAGCCATTAAGGGAACTGCCTACAACAAAAGAAAATCGTGTTTTTGTGTTGGATACGATCAGATGAAAACTATGCACTTGTGGATTTGCTCACATATAATCGGTATCCATATGCATATTTGAAGTTGAGATCGCTTAATTTGCTAAGAACCATGATCTGCAACAAAACCATGATATTATAATCAATAAATACAAAATTAGAATCTACGTAATACACAATTACTGAACACATGTTTGATATGGTTTACTCTATCAAACTATCTAATACAAAAAGTAAGAAAAAAATAATTTTAATAATAAATATCAACACTGTTACAGTCACAGGCTCCGAGGATTTAAGTCTACTCTATGTTGAACATTTACTGCCATAGAAGAGAAGCAAGCCAAATGTGTGGGAGTGGATGCGAGAGGTCAAATGTGGGCACTGCAGGCCGTGTGCGGATTTAAGGGAGTAGAGCTGAGAGGGGCATTAGAGGAGGTTAATTATCGAAAATAAGCGGCTGGATTGACTAAAAGGAAAGGAGTGCTATCATATCTGAGAGAATCCATCATAGGCAAGCATCAAGTTTCAAACAAACAACCTAATAAAGTTGAGTGACAAAGTCCATCTGGTTAAGCTTTTAGATAAGAGCACATAAGACCTGTCTGAATCAAGTCTGATAATTAATAAAAGGAACTGTCCCTAAGATACGTAACATACTTATTGAAACATAAAAGATTGAATCAAAAGGTCAAAACATTGCACTCGACCAGGCAAGACATGTCGCCAGCTGAGATGAACAATATTGCTACCAACTAAATACTTTCTTCCGGACCAAGTGGATAATTCAACACTTTACCACCAACTGACCCATAGTTTTTATAGAAACAGCAAATCAACGCCATACTCATCTAGTTTAGATTACTATTGGAAGACGATTGTGACTTGCACTGCATGTAAATATGTGCCTTTTTATCTATAAGCTATTGACCAAAAGTTCTCTATTTGGGTCAAGATCTATCTCCTGCTATCACTTGTCGGTTTGACATGTTGAAGGTAAAATATAACACTAAGCTAATTTATAAGTAGATATATAGCATTCACTTGATCTATATTTGATACAGAATTACTCAACACTAAAAATGGTGACCGCTTATGAAGAAAATTCTAAAAAAACCTATGATCGAATGATGTTCCAGTCAGGCAAAATTATGAAAACCTTTTAGGACCTCACTTTCCTATAACATATGAGCTCTATTGTGGTTGCCATTGCAATATTTCTAAAAAATATATTTTTAAAAGGTTCTAAAAAACCTATGGTGGAAATGATGTTCCAGTCAGGCAAAATAATAAAAACTTATAAAACCTCATTGTCCTATAACATATGAGATCCATTGTGGTTGCCATTGCAATATTTCTAAAAAATATATTATTTTGTCAGCGTAAGCTTTTATTAAAATGTTCAATGCATGTCATTCCATTTCTCATATTTTAAAAAGGTTTAGAGATGCACTATAATTTTTAAGACGAACTCTTGAAACATGTTAGATATAAGTAGAAAGTCTTGTAACCTCAGCCTTGGATAAAGAAGAGCATGGGCACCAGGCAAATTTGCGCATCTTCTGGTAGTTGCACCATATGCTCCACATACCCTGTGTTTTCACTTGATACATCAGGTCTGTTGAGAAATCATTTTTGGGGCAAATGAATTTATAACCACAGCTTAATAGGTAAACCTCACCAGAAAATTTTGCTAAAAATTCAAGTTTTTTTAAGATCTTGAATCATTTGTCGGGTATGGCTGTGAGCGCGTGAAGTATGTATAATCTCCCATTGAAGATGTCAATTGCAACAAAGTGACAATTATCATGACCGTGCTTGCCAGTCTTGGAGGTAGAAACTTCTACAACCGGTTCCAATTTAATAACACCGTCAAGATCATAAGCATAAGTCAATCTTAACATATTTATCTAATAATGAAGTAATGGAGACAAAAACACCAACCTACATCAAGATCAGGGATGCTTGTAGACAAGCAATGTTTTACCTATGGTTTTTTATCCTTGTCTAGCAGCAACGCGCTACAACCCTACATTAGATTTAGGGTAAGATGTATGTTGGGAGTCTATGCACATGCAGCGGTTCAGGTTAAGAAGGCAATAGAAGATATTGTCATTAGAATACACCATCTTAAAAATCTACAATTGGAATGTAGAAGGGTAATTGTTTTGGCCTATAGAGAATAATCCCAATTGGCCGGAATGGAAGCACTTCCATTAAAACCCCAATTAGCTACAGAAAGGTTGAGATTTATAAAATCGTGATTTGAATTCTAATGATCCATGTGAAACTATAGGAAAGGAGCCAATTTCTGTAAATGGAGATCCGAATTCCATACTTACATATTCACAAACCTGAACATATACCTCCAAGCTTCCAGGTAAACCGTAGTGAATTACCTGGAAAACAATTAAACATGGATGAAGCACCTGACACACATCCTTTTAATAATAAAATGTTATGTCTGATTGATTACCTTAAAAAGTATGCTATTGGTGCTTGATTTTAGAAGGTAATGTTGTGTGAAAGAAGGCGTGTTCCTTTGACGTGTAACTATTTTATGGTTGAAGTTTTGAATGGACTTTTTCTTGATGTAGATGCATAAGCTTCTGGCATCGCATCATAACAGGTTTTGATGCTGGAAAATTTCCAATGGGCGGGCACTTCTATTTTAGAACTATAGGTGCTAATTCTGATCGAAACTATAACTTCATCAGGTATATCTCTGAACGAAGGTTTGGGCTTTGCATCTAGAGCAGACTTCATAGAGTTGTGCGTTCAAAGGCCTGCTTATCATGAGCCGGTTCAAAAAAATTGGCTTCCAAATCACCTATAACTCATCGGCCATCACTTCCAGCAACATTCCAGACCCTCCAAAATGGGTGCGAGACAGTATTTGACATCGCAACATCGTTCCCCATTCTTCTCTTTTATCTAAATAAATCTATATTCAGCACAAACAAAACATTTGAGTGACAACATACGGAGTTTATAAGGATAGCCAAAAGAAAGAAACATATTTTATATTTCTTACCATTGATAGGACAATGTCTTGCTTTCCAATTTCCATTCGAAACGTGTATGATAGCATTCCAATACTTAAGTTAACCTGAACAATATAGCAAAAAATTAGTAGTTATAATATATAATGATACGAAATTAGAAATACATAATAACTCCTCAGATGAATCGTAAACCTGTAAAATCTACACCAATCAAACACAGTCTTAAAAAGCAACCATACGAACATTAGAAAAGTATTCTATATACTTTATTATCTCTGAGTGAAAATGCCTATTTGTTGTCTTCTCCTTCTATTTTCCTATTATAATATAACACTAAGCAATGATAAGGAGACATGAACTTGAGTGGTTAGAAACTTGGGTCACTTACGGGCCAAGCATCAGTAACATTCTTCATAACATTGTGCATCTTTTCTCAAAGTTGTTGAAGTAATATAGGATGATAAGCTTTTAGCAGATACAGTTTCCATTTCACTTCAGATAGTGGTGATGCAAATGAGGGGTCCATAGAAGAAAAAAGATCTTGATAAGTGCCGCCAATGAAATAATATATGTTGTCCGAGATCTGCATTCATTAAAGTAGAAGTTTATTATGCCTTAAAATTTAAACATGGATTGTTTCACCAGCCACACACTCATCGTGCTCATCATTCTTCATGGATTGTAATTAATAGTAATTCCAAAATTTAAAGCTAAAATGCACACACTCGATCATCATGCTCATCTTCCTCCATGGCCTTCAATTTGGTTCTGCAATGTAGCTATTTTCACACTTTGGCTCACTTGAATAGACGCGTTATTCTAC
This sequence comes from Glebionis coronaria, assembly GCA_025667525.1. NCBI lineage: Eukaryota > Viridiplantae > Streptophyta > Magnoliopsida > Asterales > Asteraceae > Glebionis > Glebionis coronaria. The sequence goes on from JANFOE010001024.1 coordinate 571,782, forward strand.
TGGTGTAACTTATCGTTCATTTTCTCCTTGCCCAGTTTAGCTCCTTCATTTTCAATTTGATCAATTTACATTACAAACTACTACACTCTTACAAAAAGCAAACTACGGATGATCATGAAATGTTTTTCAGGTAGCTCTTACATCAAAATTCTCCTAACATACCATTCTAGTTTCCGACAAACATGAAGCAAAATTTAAAGGTGTACTGACATTTTCGCAACCTTAGAAAATTATGTTTTATGGCCTCGGTACATTATCAGTTTCCATGCAATACTTCATCAAATACAACATGCTGAAACTATGCCATGCAACATTACATTCAGATATAAAAATTTCCTTTTCTAGTAGATACACAACAAAGAGGACAATTTAGATCCATTTTAAACTCCAATTGGTCAAACGTGTTTATCTTGAACTCACTTTGAGCTAATACTCAATCCAAACACTCATCACTTCTATATTTCTACCTAATTGCTTTCTTTGTCATTTAATAGTTTTTTCATAGGCCAATATTTTATTTTTGATACTGCTGAGACACCATCTATAGTCACTCAATCTAATTTATGTATTAATCAGCTCAAACATACTATCACGGTCTAAAGTATATGTCATAGTTTCAAATAAGCAAAGAGATCAGGTATAGGCTCGTGAAAATCTTGACTCATGAATACTATCTGAGTGCTTAAAACTTAAGAACTCACAAGTTGTTGTTGAAGTATCTTGCGAAGTATTTCTGCACTTAATTGAATCGATTTGCTTCTGTATCTTTTTAACTTACAGTTTCTTGTTGTTCCTGTCGAAGTCATTGCTTCTTTTAGGAAAATGCAGAAGTTGACAACTCACAAATCGCTAGTTGTCGCTGCCCTTAAGAGAAATCAAATAACCATAAAAGTAGAACTCACTCGCTCACACGCAAGACCTTCCACTTTGGAAAAAAACTAAATATATAACAAATATTATGAATAATGTAAATAAAAACATTATTCTTATTGTAACTTCCATTCACTAATTAGTATTAACAAAGCTAATTATCCTTGAACAAAGCTAATTATCCTTAACAAAGCTAATGTTTTTAATAAGAATAATATTCAAGTGGTTTAGAGTGACCATTAACAAAGCTAATTAACATTTAGTTTTTATATTCATATTAGATTTGTAATAAGTACTCTATGTTTTATTTGAGCAAAAACATTAAAGAAGACAATGTACCTTCTTAAACATCTATCTGATCTTCCTACTCTTCCAGGAAAATGCATAACTAAAAAGCAATTTTTGTTGCAGCTATCTCATAGTAAAATCCTCACTATGTATTTCTCAAAAGTAATCACTTAATAACAGCTCTACTTAATTTAACTAAAATTTAACAATCCAACTTCAATATTTACTAATGTGTAACATATAATAGGTCTGTGATATGCTTTCAGCTAACTTGACCACTCTAAGCCTCGCCTTAAAAACATTTTTGTGCTAAAGGAACATACCTCATGAGTTGTATCAAATTCATATCCATTCTTTGCAGCCAGAGCTTTTGGGATTCCCACATATTGCTGAGTTACAGATGTGAAGCACCAAATAGAATCACCGAACTGAGATTAATCTCTATACTCTCTTGTTCATCAACCGTTTTATCAACATCCGGCTCATCAGACTCCTCGAACCGACTTTTTGAGCTCTCCTTATCTATCGATTTATTAAATTTGCCATGATAGTTTCATTAACCTCCATTACAGGCACCTCACAATCAACCCTGTAACCATTCATCTTATTTACAAAATTTTGTTCATGTAAAGCTAAACCCGTCTACACCAGATCTCCATATGTCAATTGAGAAGAGGGTTCCCCGCTGTTTGGTAAGTTATGACTACCACCAGGAAGAATCACCAACGTGCTATCTGAGCTCCTTAGGCCTCCATAGTTATATTTGGTCATAATAACGAATTTCAGAGATGCACTTTTATGTAAAATCAAAAGGATTAGTGGAATTTCCCCAATGTTTTTCAATGACGTCAAAAGAAGTTGTTATGACTTTCGTCTTTTCAACTCCATTCGTTCAATTACTTCGTATAAAAACCTTGAGCTTAAAGGCTACTTGATCCACCTCATCCATAACAAAACTGTGATATATATATTAATAATGGGAACAGAGACAACCTTAAATACTTCCAAAAATTTATCTTCTTCTGCTTATACTCCAACTCAAAGGTGTGTGATAGAGCTGACACACATGCATTCAGTTAATACATGATTCATATCATACAATTAGAAACATTAAGGGTTAATAAACATTAAAAGGAAAACAAAAACAGGTTGTGAGCTATGTCTAATTAGATCTAACATACCTTTTTTCATTACAGCAAAGATACTACCAATGTCATGGAGTCTGTAATCAGATTCCTACACCAAAACAAACCCAAAGAAACAAATCAAAACTCTTTTTAGACATATAAGTTTAAAAAGACACACCTTATGTGCTCTTATGTAAGAAATATTGTTTTCTATCATCTAGGCGAGAAAGAAACTCGATAAGTTAGACGACTTATAATGCTAGATTCTTAGGGTAAAAATGTGGTTTGTGGAAGTATTTGAGCTTTGGAAAAGGTATGATAATTGGAGTGTTAGTGTCCTTGGAATGTCGCATTAGCTTTCTAAGTGGAAAGGGACGTGTGAGTTCAATGCGTCGAGCTGCAACTATTAGCTTTAGAGGCGAGATCATGTAACACGGTGCGATGGCCTTGAATGTGAACATGAAAGTAGAATTACCACTTGATGATTCTGGACACGGGACACATACTGCTAAGCACTGCAACTGGAGTGTTTGGCATAACGGGTAATAGTGGTGCGGGCTTCTGGTTGTATAATAGAACATTTAACATATATATTGCTGATGCTAAATATCATTTCCATTATGGTAGTCTGAATTACTACTCTAAATCATGTATTACTTCTTTTCGATTCCATAGTTGTAAATGACATAGAAATATGTACCTGAGAATATGAAGTCCCTGTGCGGTCGATCATTCTGCACATGTCAAAATCCGGCCAATCTTGCTTCTGATCACTAATATTCTTATTGGAACCTTTGTTGATCAAGAACAATAGCACATAATTAATGGTTCTTAACCTCGTCGTCTTGTTTATCAGTCCTTTAATGACTTGTACAATCTCATTCATAACTTTGAAACTAAACTGAATCTCATCATTTTGATTAAACGTATTTGGCCATCAAGTGGGAATTCACATCCTTATCTATGTCCAGCAAGAGCCATACCCCCACCCCAAACTCACCCGCCTCCTATCATCATGATGCTATTCCTTATAATCGTGACTTAGTAAAAGAAAACACATATGAAACAGAGCTGAAGAGTAGTTCAGATTGACAATACTTATGATAATCCTTAATGTATATAAGATATTTTATAACGACATATGAAACAACAGTAACTTCTATAGACATAAAAAAATTACCTTATGATCAAGGAAAATCGACTTGAACTTCCATTTTTTCGCCGTTGGAAACCTGCATATACCATTTCTAAAAAAGGAACGATCAACAGATTAATCCATATAAGTTCGTAAAACCCTGATGAACTAAGTTTATTATATGTTTACTTCTAAATAGGCAGCATGACTTACATAATTACTAATCTATTATGCCACCTTAGCGTTTTCCGGTAGCAAATGTGTTTTCAGATATTAGTTTTAATATGCGATGTGTTGTGCAATTTGTCTTTAAAGTTATAATTTGCCACCTTTCAATGGAGGTATGCGGGTGGACATGCACAACCATCGTTTTTCGTGAGTGCAAGGGTCAATTTGGTTAGGTTTATTTTCTAACGGGTCAAAGGGGAAAAGTAAAATAGATAATTGCTAGAAAGAGCTCAGGATTATGGAGCCGGATCACAGAAAAAAACATTGCATCCCCTATGCCCGAATCCACATGATCTCCCAAAGAACTTGGCTGGTATTAACTGATCATTTTTTCCAAACATATTCAGATTTAGGTAGAAAATTCAATTCTATATAGAAAAGAACAAACTTATTTTGAGTAATCAATTTTCTTGGATTAGTGGGATTCACGAGTTTCCTCACCAGCATCAGTTTGCCAATTCGTGCTTTTGTCAATGGTGAATCATCGTTTTCAATTAAAATCTCTTTGAACTGGGATTCACCAGATTCCTCACCAGCATAAGTTTGCCAATTCGAGTACAACCTGCTAATTGAAAAGAACGTTATTGTATGCTTCAGTTCATAATCAGCTAAAAACCCCCTATGTACAAATAAGCCAAAATAATTAGAGGAAAATAAGGTACCTTTAAAACTGAACCTAGAAGGTCACTGTAGTTCAAACTTCCGTCCGGAATAGGGGTTATAAATAAATATAGGTCCCATAAAGCCTTAAATAAAAATGGTAGTTAACATCATGAGGAAATTATTATAGAAGGCGGCTGAACTAAATAACTTAAAAATGCAAAATATTTCCTTTAGAAATTGTGGTTTTTTGTAGCTACTAAGTGTTGAAATTAAAAAGAAAACCACCCCTCTATCATATCCTATATATACACTTCACTACATACTAATGCATCAATCATGCTTGGATTCCCCATTGAATTACGTGCTCTGCCGAAAATAGAAAATTAAGGGTGATAGACCGGTAGATGTACTCGACCAATTAAATTCCTGCAAAACAAAAGGCGAATTGCATATGACAATGCCATTACATGTAAGCGAATAATAACAATATATAACTCATAGAATTAGGAGTTTATCACACTGTATCAGCTGCATATAACAAACTAATCACAAACTAATCCATGACCATAACAGGTCAAGAGGGTACTAAATAATAATCCATTAACGCAAGACTGTTATTAGACGTAAAATAATAGACCTTAAGAGGGTACTGAAAGCCAATCAGGATAGTTAAAATACGCATCAAGAGACTTAAAAATACATCTATAATGAAGTTATTGACATACCACCATTTGTATCAACGACCTCTCAGGAAGATCATGAGCTGAAGGAAAGTGACACTGGTGAACGATTAATATAAGATAGTTGGATATAGATGAGTTTCAAAATTTAAATATAATTCTTAAAAGTTGTTTCTGCAGCATCTTAATTAGTTACCTTGTCTCAACTTCTTCACCTAACTGTTCTTGGAGGTGTTCTAGCTTCCAGATTTCATGCATGAGTGTAAATGGAGCAGTTGAGGATTGCCTCATACTGTTGTCGTCGATGTATTTCTTGTCTTTTCAAAATGGGTAGGTTCCTTGCCCTGAAGAACTAATGATAATGTCTCTAAGAATGAGACATTTCTTGGATAATGGAGTTGGAAATTCTGAAGGCTACAATATTTGTAATGGTTATCAAATCAGTAAATAATCTCAACTTTCAAGATTAGATTTGTCCAATTGGGTGGGTAATCCAAAAAGTATTGTACAAAAGTTTGACAAGATTACGTTAAAGTTAATTTGTTTCATTTTAGCCATTTTGCAATAACATACAATACAATACCAAAGTTAACCCATTCATATGCTAAATGGATCAAAATTGTCAACATTAAAAAATAAACGTGTGCAGAAAGAGAGGAAACCCCAAGGGTCAGTTTAGTACGACGGAGTTGAAGTTTAACACTTATATCTTCGTGAAGTTACGACTTAGATATTCAACCTGTGACTGCAAAATCTCTTTGTCTCCTCAGTTCCATCTAAAATTATATTAGAGCAAAAGTAATATTATAAGATCATTCCTATGACAGGATATAAGCTTTCATAAAATGGATAATGCTAACTCATGTTTATACCTGACAAATTTTAGGATCTTTATACCAGTCACGCTTTCTAGTTAAGTCACCTAACATAAAAAAACGTTAGAACATTAGACAACTAACCACATAAAGACACTATGATCATACATCAAGCTTCTTAACTCGCCTTCATATACCTCTTTATATTCCTTAATAAGCAAACCAATAGCCCTTCTGAAATTCTCCATCAAAACCTACCTGCCTTGAGATAATCTACCTGCCTTGAGATCTCTGTAAGAGACTAAAATTATTCCTGGACACAAAAGCCATATACCTCACGAAATCAATACCCGCATAATAATCCACTCTCTAAAGTAGCATCAGACACCAATAAACCTGAACCAAAGCTATTGACCAAATACTTAAAGTGTGTGTAATGTATTGTTTTTCATTGTTGTAACTTCTATAATTGTCTGATCCTGAACTAAATAGATGGTCGTGTCAGTGTTCTCATTATCATTCTATTTTCTCCATATGCATGTTTGATTTATGAAAGTTTCATGTAAGCTTATGCACCGAGTGTATGATTATTGATTTGTATACATGTTAGGTAAACCTATGCCAGCTTAGATACTAAGTTTATATTACGAAAAGTGATCTACCATCCATGAAGCTTGTCCCAAACACCTTGAGGAACTAAACATAATCACTTACTTCAAGAAACTTTCAATAAACCTCTAGATCACTGATGGTTTATGATCATAACAATTATAAAAAAAACCCTAACATAGATCAAAGAGCGTACAGCGGAAGCAGATTAACAAGATCTTTATATAACACAATTATAATTAATCAAGGCTAGGGTTACATACCTTTATCCTAGCAGAACGATCACCGGTAAAGATAAATTAAGAACACCACCAGGATGTAATCTAAAATAAGATCACACCACGATCTTGTACACACGTGATACGATGAGCTAATCGTGAGTCTAGCACGAACAGAACCGAGCCTTCCAAGCCTATGGAAGATCTACCCAACAACCCTAGAGAGGGGCTAGGACTAGATCTAAAATAGCTTTTAGAAAATCAAAGATGAACCCTAAAAAGAGTGTATATGGCCGGCGGTTTTGAGCTAGAAAGAAGAATAATGGAGTGAAAAATAAGAGGCCTTAAGGTTTGTTTATATACACCTTGGAAACTTATCTTCCAAGGTTTAAACAAAGATAAAGCCTATACTTTTCATCCCTATCCTTCTTCCTCTAATAGGCCGGATATAAACATGTGCTAAAAGGGGTTTCCGGAACTTTCTGACACCTTCTTTTAGCTTCTTTAATATTCTATAACGATCGTTTAATACTTAACTTTTAATTACTTAACGATCGTTAGCTACAGTTTGATTTAATAAATATAATAAATATATTTAATAAATAAATTAACTCTTCACGTAATGTGTGCAATCCCGTGATCTCGAGTTCGATCCTATCACACAACTATCGATTTTAAAGTCCATAAACTTTCAGCTCCCACTTGGACAAAATTCGAATGTCGTGATCATATTGATTAGCGTCTAGTTACACTAACAATGTCACTAGTACAACTCGAGTAAGGCTTCCTGGACAAAACCTTTTAATGATATATAATCATTATTATTATCCTCTCATTTCAAACACATTGTTAATAAGGATATGGATCTTAGTCATTCCTTCATTAACTATTCTGTTTCTCGTTTACGGATATAGCAAGATTACCAAAACACATTTGGGTGCGGCCACACAAACATCTTACTACTCCCCCGAGGGGCCCAGTTGTATTTATACTTCAAATAATAATTTGAAGGAAACGAATCCCATTTCGACTACAAGCAAAACACATGAACTTCGCAACACTTCTGAAAATAACCCTTATGACTACCAGTTACGTTTAGCGTTAGGTTACCTTACAGAAATGCACTATATTCAATGCAGTTTTCTGGCATCTCAGGTCTAAGGATAACTATTTATGATTTACTTAATGACAAAGATCCATAAAGTAAAATCACATAGTTGGGATAAGTCCAATATTTGATCCATCAAATATCATCCAAAATTGACCAATATACTTTCAAGTATACTCTGTCACCATTTTGAATTGTCTTAATTTAATAATACTCCCATATTATTAATCGACAACGGACATTTAGAAAACATCATAATGCTCATGGATTAAAACATGTAAAATAGGATACAAAATCAAATAACAGAAAAATAAACGAAATCCAAACTTTATTTCATCAATTCAATAGTGTCTTACATCCTTTATCCAAATACTAATCAACAGATTTATTGCATGAATTCGCTAGCTAGTTGCAGCCCAATTGCCTTGGCATGCTTAACTACCTTTGGCCTAGACAAAGCCTTAGTAAAAGGATCAGCTACGTTATCATCTGTGTGAACTTTTATCAATTTTATTTCTCGAGCTTCCACTTGTTCTCGAACGTAGTGATATCTACGTTTAAAGTGTCTGGCGCCCTTCATGACTCCAGGGTCATTGGCGAATATTATTGCCGCAGAGTTGTCGCAATATATATCAATAGGTTCTTTAATTGAAGGCATCACTCCAAGATCTCCAATAAACTTCCTAATCCAAACAGCTTCCATTGCAGCTTCTGAAGCGGCCATGTACTCAGATTGAGTCGCATGCTAGCAATGGTTTTCTGCTTACTGCTCTTCCAGTCAACTGCTCCTCCATTGATGACAAACACGTAACCCGTCTGAGACTTCGTATCGTCTTTATCACATTGCCAGGACGCATCACAGAATCCTGTTACATTCAATTCTGTGTCTGGTTTACCCCCGAATACCAAAAACATATCTTTCGTACTTCTTAAATACTTCAGAATATGCTTAACAGCAGTCCAGTGGGACTTTCCTGGATTCTGTTGGTATCTACTGACCAAGTTCTGAGCAAACGCCACATCGGGCCTTGTGCATCTTACAGCATACATAATAGATCCTACAGCCGAAGTATAAGGCACCTTCTTCATGTAAGCCACCTCTTCAGGTGATGATGCATCTTTCTCATGACTTAACTCATGCTTAACCTCCATCGGTAAGAAACCTTTCTTAGAGTTATGCATGTTATATTTCTTCAATATCTTATCAATATAAGCATCTTGGCTAAGACAAATTAACCGTCTACTCCTATCTCGATAGATCTTAATTCCCAGAATATATGCAGCATCTCCCAAATCTTTCATAGAAAAACATTTACCAAGATAATCCTTAACTTCCTTATGTCTTGGAATGTTACTTCCCATGATCAATATGTCATCGACATATAGAATTAGGAACACTACATTACTCCCACTAGCTTTGCGGTATACACATGGCTCATCACGATTTTGAACAAATCCAAACTTTTTGATTTCTTCATCAAATCGCTTATTCCATTGACGTGATGCTTGCTTCAAACCATAAATGGATCTTTGAAGTTTGCACACGCGCTTTGGATATTTAGGATCAACATACCCTTCCGGTTGTTGCATATAGATGTCTTCATCTAAGCGACCGTTCAAGAAGGCAGTTTTAACATCCATTTGCCATATCTCATAGTCATAGTATGCTGCTGTAGCTATGAGAATCCTAATAGCTCGTAAGTCTGCTACAGGAGAGAATGTCTCCTCGTAGTCTATGCCAAAAGTTTGAGTAAAACCTTTAGCCACTAAACGTGCTTTGTAGGATTGTACATCACCATCCATGTCAGTTTTCTTCTTATAGATCCACCTATTTTTCACTACTTTAGCATTTTTAGGCGCGTCCACAAGAATCCAAACATCATTGATTTCCATGGATTTCATTTCCTCATTCATCGCAACTATCCATTTTGACTTTTCTGGATCAGACATTGCGGATCGATAGTTAGCAGGTTCACCAAGATCCCCTACTTCCTCCTCATCATCCTCTATGTATAGACATAGTTTGTCCGGCACACGTATAGCCCTTTGAAACCTACGTGGAGGAATTAATTCCGGTCGAACACTCAGACTTTCTGGTTCTACAGGAATTTTATCGCTAGTATTTTCAGAAGGCAATGTATCTTCTTGAATTTCTTCAAGATCATAATTTCTCCCACTGAATTCTTGATTTACAAGATCATTTTCAAGGAAGTCTCCATACCGAGCCACAACTATCTTGTTCTCAGCCGGATAATAAAAGTAGTAACCCATAGTTTCCTTAGGGTAACCTACAAAGATACATTTTACTGAGCGTTGTTGGAGTTTATCTCCAGAGTCACGTTTCACATACGCCTCACAACCCCAAACTTTCAAATAAGACAAATATGGCTTCTTGCCATGCCATAGTTCATATGGTGTCTTATCAACCTTCTTTGTGGGAACCATATTCAGAATACGAACATCAGTTTCAAGAGCATAATCCCAAAAAGATAATGGTAAAGTTGTAAGATTAAACATAGATCGTACCATATCCAATAATGTACGATTTCTCCTTTCAGATACACCATTTTGTTGTGGAGTATATGGAGAAGTAAGTTTCTGAACAATTCCATTCTTACTTAAATAATCTTTAAACTCTTGACTTAAATATTCACCACCACGATCAGAACGAAGAGCTTTAATCTTCTTTCCTAGTTGTAACTCTACTTCGGCTTTAAATGTTTTGAATGTTTCAAATACCTCATGTTTATGTTTAAGTAAATAAACATAACCATAACGGCTATAATCATCCGTAAACGTCAGGAAGTAGCTAGCACCTTTCCTTGACACATGTCTAAGTGGTCCACACACATCCGTGTGTATTAAACCAAGTAGCTCAGTAGCCCTTTCAATATTGCTATTAAAAGGTTTCTTGGTCATCTTTCCAGAGATACAAGATTCACATTTATCTAATGATTCATCATTGATACTTTCCAAAAGCCCATCACGTTGAAGCTTTTGTATGCGAGTCTTCCCAATGTGGGCAAGTCTACAATGCCAAAGATAAGAAGAGTTCTTGTCTAACTTACTCTTCTTATTCATGCTAAAAAAAGAATTATTTTTCCTCTTGGGATTTTCATCATGCATGTTAATTTCAAAAACACCATTCACAGAAATTGCATCAAAATAGAATAAACCATCTTTGAAAACAGAAATTCTATTATTATCAATCGTGTGAGTAAATCCAAGATCCAACATACTAGAAAAGGAAATAACACCCCTAATAATTGTAGGTGCATAATGACAATTATTTAAAGACAGTACTAAACCCGAAGGTAAAACTAATTTAAATATTCCTATAGCTTCAACTGCTGCTTGTGTGCCATTGCCCACTTGCAGAAATTGTTCCCCATAGGTAAGTCTCCTCTTCAACTCAAATCCCTGCAGGGTATTACAAATATTAATACCACATCCTGTATCATATACCTAGGAGTTTGATTTGTATGAAAGATTAAATAACTCTATCATAAATAAGTTACCTGAAGATGGTGCTGTAGCAACTTGCTCAGCCTTCTTCTTATGTTCTGCCATTTCATGGAGATAGAGAGAGCAATTCCTCATCTAGTGTCCAGTCATCTTGCAGTAGTGACAAGTCTCATCTTTCAGAGATTTCTTAGCAAAGTTTTGCTTTGGTTTTGATGTAGTCGCAACTTGCTTGCTCTTATCAACCTTGCCTTTGCCTTTCTGCTTCTTATTCACCTGCGGTTTTGGTTTCGACACTCTACCCTTTTGTACATAAAGTACTTGAGGCGTAGCAGTGTGTGTAATGTATTGTTTTTCATTGTTGTAACTTCTATAATTGTCTGATCCTGAATTAAATAGATGGTCGTGTCAGTGTTCTCATTATCATTCTATTTTCTCCATATGCATGTTTGATTTATGAAAGTTTCATGTAAGCTTATGCACCGAGTGTATGATTATTGATTTGTATACATGTTAGGTAAACCTATGCCATCTTAGATACTAAGTTTATATTACGAAAAGTGATCTACCATCCATGAAGCTTGTCCCAAACACCTTGAGGAACTAAACATAATCACTTACTTCAAGAAACTTTCGATAAACCTCTAGATCACTCTCATCAGGGTCACCTTTATTTGCGGTTACTCCGATTAGATATGTATTATCAATTGGTCCCGGTCTCCCTCGTGCTTTTGTGAATGGTGTATCATCAGTTTCAATAGAAATTTCTTTGATCTAGGATTCACCAGTTTCAATACCTATGATTTCAATAAATTAGTCCCTGCCTATATTAACCTACCTGTAAATTACAATAAGCAGAATATGGAAAACAATTTACCGAATATCGTAAGGGCTTGGGAATGCGTCAAATTGATTTCAGGTAATGGTACTTCTCATTATTCTTTAATGTCCTCCCGATATTCTCCCAGGCGACATACATCACAGTTGAAGGTAGTGTACTTGCATCGGGAACAACTAAAGTCATATTAATATAAGATGGAGCAAATCGTAAAGGGTGGGCAATTGGATTTTATGGGGTTAGGGTTTAATTATAGGGTTTTAGAAGAAGCAGACGCACTCGCATCTTTTTTATGTGCGCGTACGTGTTGTTTTATTTTATGTTAATCGATCGTGTGTATTGTTAATGATAATGATATGCATTACTCCGTATAAGTTTTCAGTATAAATTCCTTGATAAGTTGTGTATATTAATTTGGTTTTGCTGAAGAATACCACAAATATTGGCTTGGTTCAATGGCTGAGGCTCTTTGTTGTTAACAGCAGGTCTCTGGTTCGAATCCTTGCATGCCTAATTTTTTACTAATTTTGAAATCTTGCTATTCCGAGAATATGGCTGCTGACGTGGATTAGGAGCTTGAAGATGTGGCATTTCCCTCCTGTTATATATAATGTAAAGATATATATATATATATATATATATATATATATATATATATATATATATATATATATATATATATATATATATATATATATATATATATATATATATATATATATATATATATATATATATATATATATATATATATATATATATATATATATATATATATATATATATATATATATATATATATATATATATATATATATATATATATATATATATATATATATATATAACATATTTGATATAACGTGAATCCCTCTTACATTCAGCAGCAACTAATCTTCCATGATGGACTTTGGATATGCATGTAATAAAAACGGTAACTTTTAGAACTGTCTAAATCTGTCTTACGACTGGATTAGTTTAAACTTGTTTAGGATGTTTTGGTTTGGCATTTTGGTCGACTCAAATGAGATGATAAGAGATTCTGACTCTTTACATCTACTGAAATTGTAATAGGAGTGACTACATACCTCAAGGAGCATTACATAGTTTATAATAATCTATGGCGTGGCAATTAGAAGATCCAAGATACACTCGTAGACAACACGAGTTAATTTCAAGTTGCCTAAACTTTCTTCTAAATCCACATAAAACGTCCAAAGTCTCAGAGACTTATGCAGATTTATTTGTACTGGTTCATTGCCATCAACAACCACTGTAGTAGAAAATTGCAATTTTAAACAGTGTAAGTTATAATTCTAGAGGCAGTGTTTAGCTGTTACAGACTTCAATTCTTTAGAATAATAAAAAAGGTCAACTTATGAGTTTGCATTACACCCGCATTTATTGATACGGTAGCAGTATAAAGTTATCAAAGTTAACTGTACAAAACTATACCAATGTCAGGGCACAGATTGCTAACATAATCACAAAGGGTGTCAATTTCAACCCACTTACTAATGTGATTGGTTCGATTTAGATTGTGTTTTATCTCTAGCGAGTTAAATGAGACAAGTGAAAAAAATCGTTTAAAACTAAAAAAAATCAGAGATAAAAATATAGTATGACTTGTCGGGTCAACCCTGGATATTTGGACCCATACTACAGATAACATGTGATACGTCGTTCAGGCCATTTCAAGCTACCAAATGCGAAATTTCACTCGGGTGTTTTAAGGCGTATTGGAAACTGTCGTGATCTATATCTAGAACTAAGCGGTCATCCTCGACCAGATAGAACAGAAGAAACTATAGATGCTGTCAGTAAATGATTTCTGCTAATCTATAATTTATGTAAAATCTTGTTTTTTTAACATGTTGTGCACTTATGGTAATTGCAAAGTGAGAAAAAAAACAAAAGCTAATAAAAAGGTATCAGATATGCATGACAAAATTAAATATGAACGTAGGAATAACTTACCTCTGTGTTTCACCTCAGCAGACGGTTCAGCAGTATATTAAAATCCTTGAATGCCGGCCAAACGCTGGGAAACACTTTCAGTAACCTGCAAGTTGGTATATTGATTTTAGGCTGTAATTTCAATTAGGAAAATAATACGAAAACGCTCCAAAGTTCGAAGTACACCAGTTCATTTTCTAAACTCAAACTTGAAGAACAATATGGTTTTGGAACAAATTACAGAATAGTCATAACAAAAAACTCGTAAATAGAAAAACGCTGATATTGATTAGATGCAAACGGGTATAAGCAGATAAGTGCAGCTATATAGAAACATAAAATGTTTCTGTTATTTGTCTTGGTATCGCTACGAAAAAAATGGCTGCTCTTCATCTTCTGCTTTACACTATTTGATTGTGTTTTATTTGGTGATGTCAGCTGATTAGATGATGTTATGAAATAACTGAATGTCCAAAACCACAAAGAATGGACATCTTTGTCTTTACTAAATATAGGTCTTCAATAACTCGTCCATATTAACAACAATACGAAACACCCCTTTAGACTACAGTAGCAAACAACCCTTTAAACAACAGTAGCCATAATTGTTTTAAAATAGAATTCCACGAAAAAGAGTAAATTACAGAGACAACAAACTCATTCAAGGAATATAGATGTACAACTGATAGAGATGGTTAAGAACGAAAATGACCTTTTGACGCTTTCTAAAAGGCAGAAGCCATTTGAAGACAAAGGTTCCCATTCCGACATGAACCTTATTTGAGGTATTAAAAGCTTAGTATCAAAATTCAGAAGAACCAAAACATGAAATTGCAGAAGAACCAAAACATGAAATTGCAGAAAACACTCACAATCAAATTAGGGCAAATAAGATAAAATAATGAAATTAAATTAGGGATAAATAGAATTCGAATATGGATGTGATGAAACATACTTGATTATATCTCATCATTGTCGTCCACATCATTCCCTTCTACCAGATCGTGATCCTAATTTGTGAACATTTATTAGCAAGGTTATGAGCAAGGTTGATTGTTTATTTATAGTTGATTTGTGTATTTGTGTGTGTTGTTAGGGTTTAATTGTTTGATCCAAACGACAATGATGAAAGATCGATTAAATTTTTATGTTTTTAGGATTAGGGTTTTACATCCCGTTGTTTAGAGAACAATGGATGGTTTTTGTGTGTGTTTTTGCCCCGTGGGTATGTGGGAGAGAATGAAAAAAAAAGTTTTTACTATTATAAAATGAAATAAACATTCTCACTCTATCCCATTTGACTCGTTCTAAAGAAAAGCAACTTCTTTCACTCGAGCACTTGTGCTCATCTTGACACTTGGTCTCAAAATACATCTGTAGCCATGATTTTTAAAGAAGTTTCAATCGAAAGAGGTTCCTCATCTATAATCACTACCAAATTTTAGAGGGCACGATACAGTTGAGCCGTCGGGCTCGTGCCGTGAGAAAAAGTGGTGCCACATCACCACTTTTTTCCCATAACACCAAAACACCCCATTACCTCACAAACACTCTCCCTGGTTAACACCAAACCTTTTTTGTGTTATCGTGATCCCACCACTTTTTTTTTCTTCAAAAATTAATTTTAAACTAAAAACTTAACATTTCATCAATAATAGAGATACAAATACAAAACTTAAAAAAAATACGCAAAAAAATAAACTGATAGTTAAAAAGAGTATTTATAGTTTTTTAATAGTTAAAAAGAGTAGTTATAGTGAAAACAGATGAAAACATAGGGTATTTAAACCCCTCAAACGGTCAAAATTAAGCCAAAAAATTAATCGTTTCCCAATGGTCAAAAAATTCAAATATTAAAAAAAAATGATAACGCGAGCCACGGTGCAGTTGTCGCACCGTGGAATCGCGTCATGGCCCATAACATCGGCTCGTAGGTACCAACCAAATCACCATAACGCGAGCCACCGTATAGTTGGCTGCGCCGTGAGCTCACACCATAGTGGCCAACTGAACTCACCGTCCACCGTACCGTGACCTCTTTTAATTATTTGAAAAATTGTTTGATAAATGTCAAATGACACTTGGCCCACTTCGTTTTAGAAAGAAAAACAAACAGTTCATTCCATTTTCTTGTTGTTTACATAAATGACAAATGACCCTTGGCCCACTTCTTTTTTGTTTTTAGATTTCACAGTTTGACTATTATTAATAAACTATAACCCGAGTCACTCGTCAAATTTTCTATCCAGTCATTCTTTTATGAAAAAAACACAACATGCTTATGCATTTAACATGAATCATCCTTAATTCTTTTACCTTAGAATGTGTGATAGAGAATGGGAAGACGAAAAACAGTAGAGGGCTGATCAAAAAAGGAGGTAACGAAAATAGAGCTTCAGACATGTCTGCATTTTAATACTAGAGTTCCTTTACAAACCATGGTGCATTTAGCTTTTATCTGTTTGCTTCACTTAATCTACCAACGGATGCCTTGTCATGATGCTTCTCTAATGCCGGTTTTACAACTTAGTGTGTGCCCTTTTGTTCTGCCATAATGTACTATATTTTTATCATCATTAACAGAGGTTGGTTGATTGTGTTATGGATTCTATTTCACTATGATCATAGATAGTCGAAATAAGTTGGTGGTTTAAGCATGTCACATTTAGAAAAGTCTTGGTTTAAATCTACACAATATTAATTCAAAAATTGAACTTACTCATTCCATTCTTCCACTTATTTATCCTTCAAGTTTTTTTCCCAAAAAACAATCATCTATCACTTTCATCACAATTTTGTAATATCCCAACTTTGTTGATGAGTAGGAGTACATTTTCACATGTTGAAGACTAATACTCTTATGTAGTTAGTGATGTGCTTTGTTACCATGGTACATTTTCTAGTCATGTACATGTGCTTAGGTGAGGGGAGGGCTCATTTGGTCATGGCCACACATCGATCTCTATATTTGACTCACATTAAAATGACTGTTTATACTTAAGGTGCAAGACGTCTTCGGTCTCGACTTCCCTTGATCGGAAAACACTATCATAGTAATACTAATATAATGTTTATAAGAGAAATGATCCTGACTTCCTATGCAATAGCATTTTAAGCCGCCAATAATGTACATCAGGATTATATAGCAATCAAGTACTAAACTTGTGGCATAAAGGGCATTTCCAACTTCATTTAGATAGCAATAAAATACTAACCTCATGGCATAAAGAACATGCCCAAGTTCATGTATGGATACTTAAATGACATAACTGGTAATTTATATCTCATGTCCAACATAACTTTTTTTATGTACACAAATATTCGATGTTTACATAATCCATTCGTGGTGTTGGTAATCAGTTCATTTATACCCAAACTAATAATATGTGATTTGATAACCCGACAATAAGATAATATCTCTAAACAGATTCCAAAAAACCCTTTAAATAAAATATATTATGATACACAATTTACCTTCGCTTCTCTTGTGGGCCCTGCTTTTTCCTTTGGTTCAGCTTCAATTGCAGGTGGTGGTGTTGTTTGCTCTTCTGCTTATCACCAAATTGAAGTGAGACATGAACAAAGGGTGCCTTTAATGTCTTTAGATTTTTGTATCCAATACATACTGTATGACATCAAAGGCTACCAATATGGATCCATGCTGCTTTCCCTATATTGAAAAAATCAAAGGTAGTACAATGATAATACGCATTTGTAAGCCTATAAATATGAACACCATAAGCCAAAGAAAAGGAAAGTATACGTAGCTTATTCTAGGTAGTTGCTACTCCAAAAAGCAATTAGTGCAAACTCTTCATGAGTTTGAAATTGTGAATACCGTGAATTACTAACTGTTTCTAACTATCTGTACTGAAGTAATATATGAATCACACTAAATACCTAAAGAAACTTAGAATGACAAAATTAAGTTTCCTATCTCTCTTCATTGGGATACAACTGGCAGCAGATGAACGAACCAAAGATGAAGCTCCAGTAGGCCACCATTTCTCATTGTGATTGACCACATATATCATTAATATGATACTGTTAACAAATTCATTTTCACTAAAGTCAATTTGTAGTAAAAAAAACTTAGATTTGGTTGAAGAAATCAAGGGTCCATGATATGTTAGGTTGGCTAAAATCCTTTTTATGTGTAGATAAGAGACTATATAATTAACTAATGTACAACATGATGTACGTCTGAGTATAGTCGACTCATTTGTAGGATTATGCAAATCTTGCTTATATTTAGAGAGAGAAAGTAAAAGAAAACACCTTTCTACTATGTGTAATACAATGTTAACCACACCCTCTCTAACTAAGGAGAGAGTTTATATACCCAAGCCCATGAGATGGGCTTGGGCTTACAGTGGGCCACCTGCCTACACATGTTGTAGACTTGGCTTGGCCTTGTTTGTTTAATATTAACGATCCTAGACAACGAGCTACTAACTTAGATATTGTTAGAGTGACCGAACCTTTCTAAATACGTAAAACTTATATTCAACAATCTCCCCCTAAGGGAGGTCACTCCAAACAAGGGCGTTACCCGAGTTACAATATTAAAATAAACCTAGCATACTATGCTTGTCTTGGGCTCATAGTCTTCGTCTTTCTTTTTTTTTCTTTTCTGGTGAACATGTTGATATGATCTTTGATATCAATCTTGAGCATTAATCTTTTTCTTTTCTTTTAGAGTTCGATACAGTGCAAGTCTTGAATTTTAGGCTTTCTTGAATAGATTAAGTATTAATTGCAAAAAGTATAAGCATGCGGGGACGACTTCTTCTCGGACACTGCAACGCCCCCGTCTTCAAATGTAATAACATATGTAGACACGAACGAAATGGCTTTGAACATTTCATTCTAATTCGGTAGCATTTTACCTCCGGTCGGTGAAGACCGTTGGACGATATAAAATATCGTACTTGTGACAGGTCGTTTCAGTTAAGAACCTCCTTGACAAGATTTCGCGGGTAAACCTGTTCTCTTTACTCGACCGTCGAAAGCTGACTGCGAACGTAAAGAGTGAATCATTTGGATAAAATTCTCCGCATGATTGAAGCCGTCAATTCTGATTCCTGGAACAAGTTTGATTCTTTAAAGAATCGCACCATTGTTGCTTTCTAGTTGTCATGAGCTTGATTCATATAGAATCTTGAAAGTTACCTACCAAGTGTTGTTTGAGGTTAACACTAGAAGGATTTCCACTCATCACTTTGAACACTAATGAGTGTCACTCTGAGTGTTCTAGTAAGATCACTAAGATATTGCGTAGAGGCCTGGAACGTGTTTAAATTCAGTTAAGAATTAAACCATTGTTGCTTTCTAGTTAACACAAGTTTGATTCATTAAAGAATCGCACAAGTAACCTACCATGAGCTTTTTGATGTTCACTCAAGAAGGATTTCCATCTTCATTGTAATACTTGCATATTACTTGGATGTTCAGGCAAGATCATGAAGATTGCGTAGGACTCTTAATATATTTCTTACTTTTCTCATAATGTGAAGAAGCAATCAAATATGGAAGTGTGTCCTAATGAGATATTTGATGATCTCAAATGTCTCTAGACTCAATAGTGCATTTTGGATTTTAGTGATCGTAGGCTGGAGAGGAGTGCCACCATTTCAATATCAATATATTCGGAGTGAATAAATCGATAGATCATGCGTTGTCTCCGTGTGATCAAAACAAAATACCTTTTGAGAGATATCTGAGTTAGCTGGGGTGGGTTGTGCATTACATCACTGGGTCCATGATGTGTATCTTCAATAACATATGAGTTGACCCGGTTTCTGCCTAAGGTTGTAAGGATGGCTTCTTTCTTTACACCCTTTATCTTTACAATTTTTTTTATTCTTCAACCCCTTCAATGCTTACCAATACGTCATAACTAGCACCTTGTTGTGATTGTTCTAGTGTTAACTTAAGTACTTGGTTAGCATTCAGCTACATTCACAACTTTCTCCATCTTTCCTACGGACTACTATTTCTAGCTATGGAATGTCCTTGGGAGGATTCCTCTGGTTCTGGACGAATCATTAGACTTAACCTATCCTACAATCCTTTTGTCACTACAATCTTCATCTTCGTGAAATAAATGGGTTGTGGGTAAGTATAAATCACCATGAAATCTATTTTGATATAGCAAATCCATTTTGCTCCCATTAACATATGTCACGATATTCGAAAATATTTCGCACATGTCGGGATGAGCTATTACGTTAAGTCAAACCACCTGTAACAAATCATTTCGCATATTAAATCACACTTTCTCCCCCGTATTAAGAATATTAACCCAACCGATATTTTTGATATCAATTGATTTAATGCAGTTTCAAAAAAAAATTGGGAAGAAAGATGCAAGTCCGTTTTATCTTCATGATACCAATTTGTGAGATATGATATCGATTTGAAAAATGATCGCATATTCACCATATTAGAATGAATAGACAAGGTTGGACCTGATTGATGAGAATATCATACGATAAGATCACATGGTTCTTATTGGGAAATGTTGTTCGCCTCGTCACGTCTGAAGTTATCTCTTGACACCACATGTAAGATTGATATCGTTGTCTTGACACCAATTTGTGAACTTGGCACTTTCGGCATCGAAAATTCTGAATGCTTGATAATTTCTCCCCCTCAATTATTGACCCATGTTCTATCGAAAGAGTTGTAGTCACCGTTTGAGTAGACGCATCGTCGAGTATGTAGATATCAATTGTAAATTGCTACGGTTGTAGAGATGATAACTTCATAAAAACAAGATTTCTCTTGTTTTAACAAATAAATGAACTGATGCGTACATATATTCGTGTTAGATTATGTTATAAAGTAAACAAAATCCCTTACATGGTTATAAAGTAACCCATGCCTGAGAAAATTAATTGCCGTTGTTGAGCCAAAGCTTTCTTAAGAAATACTTGACTTTAATATGAAAAGCGTGTTGCAGTCTGAAATAACTACAAGCCATACAAGCATGTTTTAAAATATTTACATCTATTTTAAGAACTCTATTTATGGCGCCGTGTCGATATTAATCAACATTTTTAAGGCCATAAATATTATCGTACCGAAATGTTGGGAATAAAATGTAGCCAGTACACTTGGACGCTGACAAGAGCAATCGGGACGTTGATAAGAAGAAAACAAGCGTTGATAGAATAAGTGTTGACAGGAAGATGTCAAGCGTTGATAGGATGAAGTCAAGCACTGATAGAAGACTTAGTCTACACGTATTATGTTTCTAGTAAAGATATGATCAAACAATGTATTTTCTATGTTTATCTTTACCTAAAATAGCTGATACGTAGACTCTTGTACAAGGCTTTTTGTTCTATAAAAGGAGACCTTTAGGTTTATGTTTCATATACGTTCTAACACTTTCATTGTACGCAAGTTCGTTTTATCAATCAAGTGAAAGTTTGGTTCACATTGTTTGTGTGTTCTTGTTTTAGTATTAATTCCGCATAATACTTAAATTGTTTTATACACAACAAAGTTTCTCTACGTGTTTAACTTGATTTAATCTCGTTTACACAAGCTAAATCGATCTAAGTTTAGGATCAACAAGTGGTATCAGAGCTTGTTGAGAAACTTTGATATAAAGAACACAAAAACCCTAAATCGCCAAAAACCCTAATTTTCAAGAAACCCTAAAAACATCATGTCTACCCTAGAAGTAAACTCCTCCTCCTCTTCAAACCCCAACATCAAGATTCCCATGCTAGATCCAGACAATTTTGAGCTGTGGAAGTTTAACTTTGATTAGTATCTACAAATCCATGACTACACCCTATGGGAAATTATTGAATATGGAAACACATTCAATAAAGCTCAAAAGATAGCATCTGCCATCTTACAAAGAACAAATGTTCAAGGCTCTACTTAAGAGGATCGAAAAAAAAAACCTGAAGATGGTAGAGCTGTCTCAACTGAGGACATAGCAAAGAGAAGGAATGACATGAATACCATAAGCATTCTCAAACTCTCTTTGGGACAAGAAAATCAGCACAAATATAGAAGCTCTGAGTCTGCAAAAGATCTTTAGGCATCCCTTGAAGTTGCTTATGGTGGTAATGATGATACTGTACAAGAGAAAAAGAAGAAACTCTTGCATAAGTATGTTGTTTTTAAAGCTCAACCCAGTGAGAAGCTAAGTGGAGCGAGAAGCAGACTTCTTGACATTACGAGCAAGCTGTCCTTCATGGGAACCGTGCTTGGTGATGTTGATATTATCACCACTTTTCTTAAAAGTCTTGGTGATGCATGGAAGATTGAAGCATGTAACACCCCCAATTTCACAAGGCAGCGGAATATCAACATTGGGCGTTACTTCATAGCACATCACACCCAGTCATAGAAAACGACCTTAAAAGAGACGTTTTATAAAATAAACCATTCGATAATTTTATTAAATCAGAGTTAACTAAAAAAGAGGTCCCACCAATTTATACAAACATTAAGAAAAAATAAAGATTTGTCAAATGTATCGAATGGAAATTCTTTGTTTTGCCTTTACTTTATCCTGCGCGGCTCCATGCTCCAGCTGCTCTTAAACCTACACACCTGAGAATACATGCTAACATGTCAACACAATGATTGAGTGAATTCATAGTTTTTAATAAACAATAATGGGTTTTTAAATAAACCATAAAGCTTTTGAACACAAGAATATCATCCACTGTCAATATTGTAACACATACAATACTCAAAGTCTGCGCTATTCTACTAAGCCATGTCATCGAAGCCTTAAGTATAATAATGCCCTAGTCAGGTATTTTGCTGAATACCCCCTTACTTCTAATACAACACACTTGGCTGAGCCTCCAACCCACAGGTGCGACCTGCCCAGATGGGGGCCATCCGATGGATCCATCCGTCTGTACCAGTGCCTACCCATTACTGGTAGTTAACGGTTCATGGGTTTTAGGGACTTTCAAATTTTGGCAATACAACACTTAGCAAATAGCGGTTCACAATCAATACAATCAACGCTTGTGTTCATCTTTCAAACGCATTTAATCAACAATCTTACATTCAGTTACAACAACTTGTATTCGTTCCAAGCATATAGCAAACCACACGTTTATTCATAAACATGTATTCTCTCAAAACCATATATATAATCATCATATATTTTTATACCAAGAGCATGTATTCCCTCTCGCGGGTTTGAAATCACATATAAAGCAGTGAAATCAAGGCTATGAACTCACGTGATATAGCTATCACACGTAGATCAAGGAACAAACCTCCAACAATTGATACACGACTTCACGAGATAATAATCGCTCACTGATCGAGAACGAGATGTCCAACGGTCGACATACGACCGAACGAGACCTATAATGACGAGACGCGTCTTAGGTCGAGACTATACATAAGTCATAAATATATGTAAATAGTTCACTTTAGTAAGTTTGGACATTGTATAAGTCATATAAAATTTTAATGAAAATCTATCATTTATAAAGTGATATCAAATTTTGATAAACAAAGCCCAGTACTAGCCCAATAGTCACCCATTAAGTGTATAGTTCACTTAAGCCTTTTATATGATCAAACTTGGATTCATTTGTAAGTTTTAACTCCATCCCAATTATGCTCAAATAGCCAATATAGGTGTACATTGGGCTTTTATGGCCCAAATTCATTATATATGCATTACGGGTTCTAAAAACGCCCCAAACAATGATGACTTAATATATCACGATGGTTGGGTCTCGAGTTTTATAAATATCAGTATATAACTGAGTCTATATTTCTCGACAAGTGGGTCCTACCATTTTAGTTTTTATAAAAATCATTACGGTTTATGTTATTTCAATATGGTTGAATTCTTACAATTTCTCGACATGTCTCGTAAATTAGATCGTTTGTCCTAAACCGTAAATAAGATAGATGATTTCTTTTAACCAAAATCATTCTTAACTTATTTAGTTTACTTATCATAAGTTCCATTGCCTCTAATTTAAGCTTATCATATTTAGTCACATATTTTCTCACTTAGAGACGTTGGCTGATTTAGGCTGCCAATCTCGTTTTCACTATTTCGCCCGCCATTTCCAAACCGTAAAGAACTGGTGGACTATACAATTGATTCTAGTTCTTAATAACTTTATCTAAAACCCATGGTCTTACCTTTTGCAATATTTCTGAGTTCTTATAGGAGTTTTATGTCAGTTTATACAGCATGTTCAGATTCGACACTTTATAATGTTTCGGCCATATCTAATTCATCGAGTATCGTCACGGGACGATCGACCCGGAAAAATCATCACAAAACACAGGGCTAAGTCCCTATATTTTTATCTAGTACTCAAAACCTACTGATCTTCTACAATACTCGCGTTTCTTAACAGGTCAAAATCACCTTTTTACTAGTTTAATCCCAGGGCTTGTCTTGGCTTGTTATAGCTAGCTTTTATCATTTAAAACTTTTGTACAATGTCCAACTATTTCAATAAAAGTTTACAATATACAAATACAATAGAAATTACATAATTAACAATAAAAAGAAAACCAATAAAAGGAAATCATGGTCTTACATAGGAAGTGAAGAGCAACAAATCAACTTTTGCATCCAAGTTGTTATAATGACTAGCCAAATAATATTTAACCAACATTATATACCTTTTTAAGTACCCTTGAAATGATCTTAAAAATCAGCCCATAAAACCCATGGAAAGATGATAATGATGCTAGTTAAAGATTATTTTAACTTAGGATCATAACTAGAACAAAACCTTCATGTATATGAATACTTTTCTTAGAAATTTGAATGGATGTAGTATGTTGATGGTGCTGATGGTACGACAAAAGTGATACAAATGAGAGAGTGAGAAAATATTTCAATGTTAACTATATTAAAGAAATGAGATTAGGAGCTTATATACATGTAATGTGAAGTATACATGTGTCTTATATGATCTAGATTTAATCATCCAAATGAAACGTATTTGCTTGTTTGTAACGCACACACAGATTGTAATGGGGGTGATTTATTAGTTTAAATTGCCCACAATTGCTAAAGCGGGTATTATCGAAACCCGTTATTTTTAACGTTACGCGATTTAAAAGGTTACACGTAAAAGACGATAAATAAACGCTCAACATAAAATAAAAACATCGACATTCATAGAACATTTATATTTTGATATATAAATGAGGGATTATGATTTAAAATACGATAACACGTTATACAAACGAATGAAGCCTAAAGGTTTAACGTAAATTACGAAGAATGCCCATAAAACGAAAAATTAAAATGACGACAATAGAAAATATTTCTATCTCATAACGAAAACATTTACGGTCTATGACGGACATATACTTTGCCGATAAATAATAAATGACACGTATTCGAGACGTTAAAACTTTAACCTTGTCGATTAGTCAAGTTTTCATTATTATTCGTCTAACGAACATGACAAATAAAACTCGAGTAATAAATATTGATCCGACTACTAGGAATCAGATTAGATCTCAGTCTAAATGTTCATTTTAAAGTTCGGATTATTACATCATCTACCCCTTTAGGAAGCGATGTCCCAGCGCTTAATTCATCTCAATAGTCTTTGGTTAAAGGGCGAAGAGGTGGGAGATAGACAAATCATCGCTGAGGTTTCTAACGAATGTAAAATGAACAAAATTCAAAGCAACGAGTATACATAACAACCATGAATGAACGTTTCAAATGTAGCTTTAACCCTTATTAGTAAAGAATAATACATAATTCGAAGGAGAAGCCATTGAAGGCGAAAAATTAACAAGCCGTCAAGTATTGGAAGTGCCTCAAGGTACATTACTACTAGCTTACCAAACTTGTGACGGTCGATATAAGTTAGAAAAATTCCACATGAAAAGCGAAGAGTCAAAATAATTGGGTGCATTTTAGAAATTTTCCAATGCGAAAATTAATTTAAAACAATCGGTGATCATGTCGATCAAACTAAAACACATATCGTGCACGGGTTTGATAAAAAACAATTACGTCATAAAAGATCACACATATGTCCATCGAAACGTTACAAAAATATTCAGAACGAGATAACTATTGCTAGTCGTACAAAATCACCAAATTGCATGATCTCGAACATGCAAACCTATTTCGTCCAAAGCGTATTCATCGACACGAGAATTGTTCGGAGTATACATTACATGATCGAAAGAACTACGATCCAAATCATATACAAAAGCCATCACTAAGCACATATAGTTACATTACGACATGTTTGCAAATAGTTAAGCCATGCCAAACCAATATAAATATTTTACAAGATTTTCGGATAAGTCCAGTCAAAGGAAAGTTTGCAAGTTAAAGAATGTTCACGGGCCTGATAGCCATGGATGCATATCCAGAAATATTTTATTTTATTTTCATTGGAGGGTGCTCACACACGGATCAATACCCAAATGAAATTACATGGTGCTCGTAAACGAATTCATACCCAAATGATATTACAGGGTGCTCACAAACGGATTCATACCCAAAAGATATTACAAGGTACGCTTTATCCAAGATCAGACGTCATTTCACAATGTCGCTTCGAGCTCGCACAATGTATGACCAATCGACTGAATCACATATCATATAAACACATAAAAAGCAAAGGTTTTGCACATAAATCTGAAATATGGCTATCCACTGTTAACCATCGACAAAGACTTTAACGAACCCTTGACAATAACAAGTAAAATTCAAAATCTTTACATCCAAGATAATTTTCCGTTGATGACTTAATTGTCGATCAAACCATAAATACACACTTAAATCCTGGTGTCGATCAAACAAGGCGTCTATTCTCGGAACGGGTAACGGTTCTTAATAAATAGCATATAAATCTCGCGATAGTCGGGACATATTAGAAATGGTCCATAAAGACAAATCACAACTCGAGAGAAGACTAACGAGTTACTCGTACATAGACGATAATCAATAATAACCATAATGACGATGGTAATAAACGATACATACCAAAGAAACATGAGTCGAAGAAATACGTCCGTATACAAGATAATCACAAACCAAGTCGGGCACACTTGAGTCCACTCATTTATAAATCTTTGTTTACATCGAAAGGCGTCCCAATCCATGTAAACAAGAATTATAAATTTATGGTTAGGGAACTTATAACTTTCTTGTTCAAATAAAAAGGCGTCCCAATTTATTTTAACAAGACGATTATAAATCATCCTACTCAGTAATATCGTCACAAAACACGATATCATAACCAATTTAAATGCCAAGAAAAGTATAGGGTGTCAAACTTACTCCATGATTTCTGTATTCAACGTCTCATTCCATCTGGATAAAGAAAGCATCGACAATCTAAGGTCCAGTGGTTTAAAATATTCTTATTCAAATGTCCTAATCCATTTCAATAAGATAACCTTAAACGACACATTGGGCGATTTAAAATCATTATATTTAAATGTCCCATTCCATTTAAATACAAAGTATTAAATTTCTCAACTAATGACTACTATGAGCATATCTTTGTTGTACCCAAATTATATATAGTTGATTTGGGTATATATATATTTTAGGTCCAACATTGGCATCCTCCTTTTCGCCACAAAACGTAATCAAACACAATTAAATTAAACGTTATATTACGTAGAAGATGTCTTGTAACACCCCCAAATTTATACAACTCAATACAGCGGAAGACTCGTTGGTGTTACGGGATAGCACATTACTCACATCATAGACAACGCATAAAATCGTGTCGTTTAATAATAAAAGCATTTCCATTCATAAATATCAAAGTTACATAGGTCCCAAGTCATTGTATTTCATACAGGTTTTACAAAGCATTTGAATGGAAATTATTATTTAAGTGCGGGCCATGAAATCTTGTTGTCTTCCTGAGAATTACCTTCAAGTACCTGAGATAAAACATGTTAAATGAAAAGGTCAGCGACAACGCCAAGTGAATTCATAGAGTTTAATAAACCATCAATATAACATCGGTATAAAATTATTACCGAAAATCATTTTGTACAAATCATTTTAATAGGCCATAAAATAGCCAAAGTCATTTTATACAATTCCTTATCAAAATCATAATATAGGCTTTCGCCTTCAAAATCATTATACGAGCCAATGTCGTAAAAACATCATACAATACGTTTTATAAAGTTGTATAAAGTTAAATAAAAACCGTTATATGAATATGGTTATGAAAAACCAAAACACGAACATAATATCAATAGTAAGACCGCATATTGCTAGTCAGGCAATATATCGTAATTCAGTGCGTATA